>WIPJ01000503.1:154117-171958 GCA_018155075.1 Cassiopea andromeda
TATATATATATATATATATATAGATATATATATATATTTATATATATTGTATTCCTTATGTCCTCTATAACTGAGAGTGCTCAATACATTTCGTAGAGAGTAATAAGGTAGATTGACACAGAAAATAAAACTGCAGAACTGAAAACAATATTCAATAGGGATTGCTGACACAGCCAAAACCTGCTGCGTGGTGAGCAGGGCAAGTGATGAAGCGGTCCAGCCAGTTCCATCAGCTAGCTGAAGTTAAACATGGCTGTGTACGGTCAGAAACTAGATGGGCGACCTTCCAGATGAACGATCAAAACAGCTCACTCCGCTGTCCTTGGGAAGAGACGTTAAACTAGGGGTCCCATACCTGGATGCGGCATACATGGTAGCCCTAAATTAGCTGAAAACGCTAGGTATAACAACCAACTCAAAATAAAGTAAACAACAATAACAAAGAAATTCGCTTTTCTGTAGGTAATACTTACCAAAGCTTACAAACTATCAAGCTGGTAATGCTTAAAAGTTTGAGAATTGAGCAAGTGGGCGTATTAATTGATCTCTTACATAACTACCAACCAAAGAGAAACAAATGAAGGGTCAATCCGAATTCCATTATTGACGGAAACTATTTCTATAGAAATAGCTATAGTCATCTTATTTAAAGTATATGTAGTTAACTTAATACCTTTTCAAACGCGTTTATGTTTAGATTAAGTAAGGCTGGTCTCAGTAACTAGGTCTTCTAAAGTGGATAAGATATGAGGAGCGTGTGATCAGCAGCAATTGCCACCAAATTTATTCGCAAACAAGTTCAATTTCTAAATAGACCAGTCGTAAGGAATTCAAATGAAGTATCCTCTAAAAGTTGAGCGAACTAATCATAAATAATCTTTATCCACCATAGCAGCGGCTCGGAAACATTTCAAAAAATTTTCCATGGCAGTCTCCTACTTATGATTTTTCTATTCGCAGTTCTATGGAGAAAAAGATGGATTCAAAATGAGCTTGGCTGGTAGAAAGTGTTCTATGCCACATCCAAAAATATTTGGGAAATTCAGCGAAATACTACCATTTGATGCAGAGCTATCATTCTTACTTTTTAGAAGCCCAAATCTGTGAATCTTTCGTGAATGATAATAAATGAAATAGAGCATATGCATAGAACTTATTGCCAGGAGGAAGGAGGATTCTGGAGTCATGCCCTTTTCATTGGCTTAGGATTTATCTCCCAATATTAGGCCGACAATGAAATATGATAGTTCATAGCAACATTTTACAAGACAGCTCGTAGAAGAAAGGACCTTGGTCATACAACATTGACTTTGACGCAGGCTGTCTCCAAATTGATTTCTTTCATCTCGCTTTTACCTGCAGATAGGTATGCTATCGGCAATTTAATGTGATCTCCCATTAGACGCAAGATGCAAATCGCGAATATTCAGTAGCAATAAATGTACTCTCGCAGAAAAATGCCAACAGAGTTTGAAAGCTAAAGTTTGCCTGTTTGTCAAGGTTTATAGCTTTGCGCTAAAAAGCACAGAAAAGTTAATGTACGAGAATTCAGCAGCTTCTAGTAGTCCTCAAAAAGACCTAAGATATCCTCCGTAGGGGGCAGTGGATCCCAGTGTGGGAAACACTGTACTATAGCTAGGGGGTGTCCCAATCGGCAATGTTTCCTATAGCAAGCAATAGTGTTAAGAAATTTTTCACATCAACAGACAATTAAGACCCCCAAATTCCAGGTCTGGATCCGTCCCTGACAAAAGCAACTTTATAGGTGATATAGTCTATCATTGCTATCCATAACTGACACCTCCTTTCAGTCAACTAAAATCAATGCTGAGTGGTACAAAGGCATTCAAGGAAAAGAAGTGCATAAATTTATTACATATCAAGGCTGATCAAACATATATTTATTAATTTCTAGGCCTGTTATTAGTTCTGCTTCAACTGAAAGAATCATTCACTGGAGTATGCCAGATGGCGACAAAATCAAAGAAATTACACCCACCGATATCTCAATAAACTGCATCTCGGTCAATCCTCAAGGAGCTTTAGTGGCTGCAGGTAATCGTAGAATGTTTTTTTTCATTAAAACTACTTTCATTGCAGTAGGATAATTTTTTCAAAAAGCTCCTTTTGAATGATGCACGATCTGCAGCCTACCATGTCACAAATAAAAGTCCAAGAAATGAGAAATAGTTGATAGATAACCTAGAGCATATATTGATTAGTCCAATTCTAAGAGAATGTAGTTCATGCCTATTTTTTCTTAACTTCATCAAATTGCACATAGAAAAATTTAAGAAGCCTCGAAGCGGAGGTACTGCTTTCTCTTGTAAAATGTTACCTAACTGGTAGTTCATGGTGGAATGGAAACCGCAGCATCCTGCCTTGTTTGGAGACTGAGGTTTCTCCCTTTGACGAAAAACTGTCACACTAAGCTTGGGTAATGGACAGCGCCTCACATATCATAGCTTGTGTTGCGATTGACAAGTAGCAAGTAAGAAAAGTGAATAACACAGGCAACCAAATTAGAGTAAGACGTGAGTTCAGAAGCAAATAACGAATGCTTCCATTTGTCATTTTTCACTGCATTGCAAGAAAATGTATGCTACATAATCTTTATTTTTAATGTTGTCATATTCAGAAATACCCCCTTTTCTGACCACTTTATGAGCAATTTACTAAGTGACTACAGCTGTAATTTATTGAGTCCTATTGATGCTCGCTTGCTTAGCACTCACTTGAATTCGTGGACTTTCGGTTGGCTCTGGAGAGGAAAAGTTAGTGTCTTTCTTATACCACGATGTCTCTAGGTAAATTTCGCGGGACTCCATTAAGTAGGAATCGTACAGTGGGCTAGCTTTTGCTTAATCTACCCTTACATTTATAGAATTTCACTGCCAATTTTGTATTCATCAAATCCAAAATTTGATATATGACATTGTCTTAATTCTTTGGAACAGGATCAAATGGTGTGATTCATCTTTGGGATTGGAAAAGTGGTCATAAGTTTCAAAAAATTCATCGAACAAGTGTTTACGAGTCCCAGGAAGTCCCAATTTGCGTATTCTCTGTTGCTTTCGACAAGTCAGGTAGCCGACTTTTTGTTTCGGATGCAAGTAACATTATAAAGGTTTATGGAGAGGCGTATACAAGGGTAATTTCAAGACTACTTTTTTCTACTTTTTGTCAAATAAACAATTTGATTCAATTTTCTAGTCGTTACATAAATTATAAAACTGCTAGCACACCTTGTTTTAGGAAAAGTTAGGATAAATTTTTGGATCATACAATTTTGCTACCTCTGTTGCTGGCAATTTGGATTCGAAAGTGAAATGCTTATTTGAGGCAAGCATATTAGCAGAAGTGTGGGGCCCCTCAGCATCCAAATGCGGTGCACTGTTCTCTTCATCTACAGATCTTTTTATACAGAGCAAGTCATCTTGTAGTATGGAAGCTATTGGGACATTCTGACTAGGCCCCTGAATTTCCCAAATTTTTAGCCTATGAGTCCCATTCAAAGCACTTCATTTTTGACAATTTTAATTCCGTTAAATTTCACAATTTTCTTTAACTACTTCAAAATGCCTGTCATGCATGTTTGAAATTATTTTTAACGAAATTTCTCATGAATGCACTTGTATGAAGCAATATCGATAAACTGGCATCTACATAGTGAATAGTCTTTGAGCACAGCTCCATGTTGTATCATAGAGATTGTTATTGTGCAAAAATATCATACAGTAGAGAATAAATTGAAACAGAATACTGCAGGATCCATTCATTTATGAAAGCGTAGGACATACAAGTCACTTAAGCCTAGCAGGTTCACTGCTCTGTTCTATGCTATAATATCATATTTACATGATATCATTTATGGAATGACCTGACCATATTGGATGCCTTTGCTTTTGGTGACCATTGTGAGAATCAAAGACAAGCAAGTGAAAATCGCAAAAATGGATACTAGAAATCATATCAATTTTGAACCTACTTGTGTCATAATTCGGGAATTTAAAAATTCATCTGTCAGACGTAGCAAGGAAGAAGCGTGAGTACTTGTGTCCTATATTTTTCGTCAAAGGAGACATAACACACGGGCACTGCTACAAAACAAATACAAATTTAATTGGAGTCATATCAACAGAGGAACACTATTTGACGTAAAAGGTCATAGATGCACCTCAGGTCAAACCATGGCACGTGGAACCTGATAACTTCAAGTCGTAAAAAAGGTTGTTATTGGAATAGTGCTACGGCACTATTTGAAGGCGATGACAACAAACTCTTTTTAAGAACAATTTAGAACTGCACATAAAATCCAGAGATGAGATTGAACAGGGGGTAGTTAAATGCTACTGTTTCTCACAATTCTATATCCAGTTGTGTTTCGCCTACCATTACGTGCCTAAGTGTACAATTTTTACTGATTTTCGCTTTCTTACATGTTTTGTTAGTTACATAGCAATATTTTAGCTGCAAGCTTTTCATTCAAGCTGCACAGCTTTTTTCAGAGCTGCAATTTTTGTGTACGTTAAAAAGTCTCTGGATGACATGGAAGAAAACTGAAACTCAAATTTAAATTCATTGCTACCTATCATTTTAAGAGCTGTATGCCATCAGTGCATGAAGTAAAGCGGTTTCGTTTCCCCTGATCAGTCAAGCTATTTATGCAAGCGATCTACTTTCATAATGCCTAATAATAATTATTAGCATCAACTTTGTAACACTCTTTGGATAGCTATTTAATGACCTTAGAAAAGTTCTTGAAAAGCGTAGTAGAAGGGGTGGCATAAGTCCATTGCATTTGAGCAATTTTCCTGAAACAACCGTAGGAGATTTTATGACTGTTGTCCAGGTCTCCTTACTCATTCGGGCCAAAAGTTTAAAGCCTTCCTAGGTTTGGATTAGTCTCCTAGGCCTTCCTAGGTCATAGGAGAACCAAACTCCTATGACTAGCACTACTACAAAATAGTGGTTCCTTTTAATATATTACTAGTTTTGTGTCTTCTATTAAGTTCCTCCCTAAAGCAATTAATGGCGATTAACGTACACCTAAAATGGCCTTACTAGATTCCTTGGGTAAGTGTTATTCAGGAACACTGCATGGTCAAGAGTGCTGATGACCGCTTTTGATAGAGGTCCCCAGGCGGTCTAATCTGACAAGAGCTTGACTAAATCGAACTCGGTTCTTGGCCAGTTTGACAAATGCGACCATTGGCTTTTACTTACCACTGTTGCAATCCATCCAAGATCTACAACTATCCTTAGGCCTTGAGCTAAAAAGCCCCCACCTGGCAACCCCCACCACAGCCAAAGTTTACTTTTTTCTTACACTTCAAAATATGCTAATTACAAATATTCATGTTAACATTGGCTAAACTGGGACGCAAGTCTTGTTTGTTAGATTGAAAATTTGGCACTTTGTACTTTACAAGCGCATTTTGATCCCTAAGTCAGAAATCCAACTATTTTTCTTTCCAGTTGCAGTTAGCACTATATCAGCAAAACTTTGCCCAAATATTAAGCAGAATGTTTTTAGAGTATAAAAAAATGACAAATAGTTACTTTAATAGTTAGTACGTCTTTAGTCTCAAGAAACTATGATATCGTATTCCGCTTTGTTGCGACGCATAATTTTCCGTTCACCTGCAAAGTATAATAGAGTACCAAATGATCGGGGGAGGGCTGGGAATTAACGGGCGATTGAAAAATACCTTGGAAATTCGTAATTTGGGGATGCCTCGATAAACGGGGGTTTGGGAGAGTAAACAACATGTATACTTCGTCATGCCGTTCCTAGGTGAAAAATCCAGCAATTTTTTCTTTCAAGTGTTAATTACACTGGTCTGCGAAGTTTTAAAAGTCAAACATGCGATAGCTGATTCTACGGTAGTTTACTTCGCAAAATCCAAAAATTTTACTCATTTTCTCCAATCAGGTCAAGTTTTTGAGATACAGGGTTGTAATGGAATTGTTTGCAACCCCCTTTAGTGCTGTCTACTATGCTTAATTCTTCATAAAATGCTTCACAAAAAGTAAAAATTTTACCTAACAAAGCTTAGAAAATAAAGATTACACATTACACAGCAGCTAATCATGGATGAAGGGCCTTTTTAGTGACTTTCTCCTGTGCTGAGTAGCCACCACGTCTCGTTTCAAACACCAACATTAGTCTGAAAGAAAGTTTACATCCCACCGGCCTTAGTACCGTTCTTCCATGACACGAATATCTTGGTAGAAACGTTCTCCCTGTTCCTCACTTAACTTTCCGCAGTTTTGAGGGAAATAGTCTAAGTGTGAGCGTAAAAAGTGCATTTTGACTGACATGCGAGCCCCTAAGTTTTAGAAGTTTTTCAGGAGCTCATCAACTTCCTTTTCGTATTCTTCACACCGGTTCTTCCCCAAGAAAGTTTGTGATAACTGATTTGAGAGAACCCCAAGCAGACAGCTCAGTTGCACTCAGTGCGTCATCAAAAGTCGAGTCCTTCATGAGTTCCAGTATTTGAGGCCCATCAAAAATGCCAGCCTTAAGCTTTTCCGAGCTTACCCGAGGAAACGTCCTAGTTTCATGTGCAAGTGTGGAAGTAATATCTTGTTTGGTTCAACAAGAGGGGGAGATTTTACATTGTGCAAACCAGGTTCCAATCCTTGTCTTAGTGGCCATTCTTGTCTGATATAATGTTGGTCATCAGCCCGACTATCCCACAAACGCAGAAAGCATGGATACTTTGTATAACCACCCTGTAGTCCTAAAACTAATCAAACAACCTTAAGGTCTCCACAGATCAACCAACCATGGTGATGGTAATTCAGGGCAGAAAGTAACTGATCCATGCTGTCATGAGTCTCTTTCATTTGCACAGAATGACCAATAGGAATAGAAGAGAATTTATTTCCATTATGAAGGAGAAGTGCGTTAAGACTTCTGCTGGACGAATCAATGAAAAGCCTCCATTCCGTATTAGTATAGTCATGGTCCATTGATTTCATCAAATCAGCAATGTTGTTGCAGTAACCCAACGATAAGTCTCTCTGGGTTGTGAAGAACTGTCTGAATTCTCGCTCACGCTCTCGATACCAGTAAAATGTTGTTTCAGGTGCCAGCAAATTTTTCTCACGAAGACGGGAACCGAGAAGCTGCGACTATTCCTTGGAGCGTGTCAAGTCATTGAGATCTGCTTGTGTTAGAGGTACTGGCCGGTCATTCTCTTCTGACCAGTATTCTACACCCTCTGTTCTGTCATATGTGTTATCAGATTCTGATTCAGAGCTAGATTTGATTGCAACGTCTGGCTTAGGAACAGGTAGGCTAGGGCCATGAGGGACTAGTCTTATGGCAGACGGAATATCAGGATACTGAACACAGTGCTTGTTCTTGCGATTGATTCCTTGAAGATTGGTCGTGCAAAAATAGCAGTCTGTCACATGGTCTTTACCCTCTCTTCACACCATAGGAACTGCGAATGGCATGCTTTTCCTTTTTTCATTTTCCCAATCACGCAAGTTCTCAACACATGTTTTGCAGCTAACATGAGGTGCAAATGCCTTGTCCTGGTCTCCAAGCTTAACTCCAAAGTCACAATGATATGCCTTCTGCACAAAAGCAGTTATCTTAGCAACACGACCAGGAAGAATCACATTACCACACATGTAGCAGAACCTGTCAGGATGATTCTTACATTTGCGATCCATTCTCTCTCGATAAAAAATCCTAAATAAAAGGACTAAATGTGTACCTTGAGATTCAAGTCACATGGACTGGAGTTCAGCTCTGTTATCGACCGCAAGCAGACTCAATTTGTTCTAATTCTAAAATATACTTGGGAACTCAGAATTCGTCTTATGTCTTTTCTCTATCTCAACTTCAAACCAACTGATTTGAATACAAACCTATGTGACCATTTAATCCTCACCTTTTGGCCAGCAAAATCTAAGAATAACAAGTAAATGCGAATAACAGGAAGTTGATAGTTGCCTTGCGATAAGTCTGACCCACTGCGGTCCTACTACGCTCAAGTACTGCCACTTCATCAGTTCCTTTGAATCATAAATATTTACGGTGTACTTGTTTAGGTCGAATACCAAAGCAATATTTATTGAATCATTTTAGTCAAAATAGCGCGCGGAAGAGGCCAAATATCTGAATGAATGACCTTCTGACAACATATAGAAAATCAACACATGTGCATCTTGCAATTCCCCACAAGCTCTGCTAAACAATAAATGACAACTTAGGTGTAAGCAAAAAAATTTTTGCATCTTTCTTTAATTCCTAAAATTAAAGAAAGATGCAGATTTAGCTTTAGTTTGAGGCTGCTCCAGTTTCGTTTTCTATATAAAAACAGAGATTGGGCTAGCTACATTTCTCTTTTTCATGAACTGAGTACTACCAAGGGTCAAAACGTATATTAAACATATCTCAAAACGTATATTGACGAAAACATGGGGAAAAGATTTTTAGTGTATATTAAAAATACAACGTTATTTCATCATTTAGAATAGTATTTAGAAACTGCAACTTTATACTTTTCACTATTGTGATGCATCCACATCTGAAAGTTTTAGTTACTTAAGAAGAAGCAAAATGGAATACTATGAGTTATTCAGTGAGAATAGACGGATATACAAGATGGGAAAGCAAGAAAAGTTGAATAAAATATAAGAAATATCTCACAATACATCTTATTATTGTGATGTAATTATTAATCTTGCTATGTTAAATGCACTTCTTCTTAAAAAGATATGTTGCTCCAGAACGCATGATTATATTTTTGCAAGGATGACATGAAAGCCAGATATCTTTCATGACTCTGGCCAATGAAATAGGTGAATAAATCTGCCATATCATATAGAAAATAGCAGTATAGCTCATAATTATTACAGTTGACTGCTTTTACAATGGAGAGCACACACCACATATGCCTTACATATGACATGTAAAGCCTGGCTACTTGCCATACTTCCACCACGGGCTTCCTGTCCGAACTCCTCATATACATGTGCTATCTTTGTGATCTCTTCATCTGACTTCAAATAATAAAGAATTACCCAACTCTTCATGTCACTGAATACTCATATAGAATGTAAAGGAATGCCAAGAAAATGCTTACTGCTTCAATTCAGCATGGCGTACTTGTGCAGCAGTATTCTCCCAAGATCTTGAAGCAATGCTTCATGGCAAAGCATTGCACAACTCTAATTCTTTCCCTGCAGTTTCTATTAGAAAACTGCCAGTCATTAGTCTATGTTCCAGAAGCCTATCTAATAGACTTTCCCTACCCATCCTTTTACCACCATCATGATATCGACATTTACCAGATGAAATGATCTGATAAGGAAAATGCCATTTTTGCATTTATTTGTTCTGCTCTAGATTTAAAGATATTCATGCAACCCATAAATCGAAGCAAGCGATAGCATTGGTTAAACCAATTTGCATAATGCTTTGTATACTAAAGGCATAGCTATACAGTACTGATAGACTTATTAAGTACATGATAGTAATCAACCAAGGTCGATTGAGCTGGCTTTCGTTCTATTTCTGAAGTAACTGCAGACTATCCATGTAGTCCTTGGTCTTCTGTACTTGAACACAGGTGGGAAATTGTCAACGCTAAGTTGATCCGATCTGAAAATTTTCCGGCATCAATTCTTCCGGGAAGAAGTTCTGAATGACTTTCATCACTATGCTTACTCTCCTAGTACACGGCAGTCATGTAAATAGGATTCAGAGGAAAGTCATATGGATGTTTGCCACCTCTTGGCATCATCACTATGCTTACCCTCCTAGTACATGGCAGTCATGTAAATAGGATTTAGAGGAAAGTCATATGGATGTTTGCCACCTCTTAGCATCATCACTATGCTTACTCTCCTAGTACATGGCAGTCATGTAAATAGGATTCAGAGGAAAGTCATATGGATGTTTGCCACCTCTTAGCATCATCACTATGCTTACTCTCCTAGTACATGGCAGTCATGTAAATAGGATTTAGAGGAAAGTCATATGGATGTTTGCCACCTCTTGGCAGGAATGGCATAGTAAAAAAGCCCCCTCCCCCTATGGATTTTTACTTTCATTAACATCTAGCTCTCGCAGCACTATCACATGAGCTGCTTGAGTGGAACCATTTCCTGATTGGTCATTAATAATGCAATCGAAGGTTTCAAGTCAAGGCTTAATGTATAACTTGCGGTATAGCCAAGTTTATCAATTGCTGTATTTAGCTGAAGAATGATGAACAAGCGACACAGAGCAACTGAAGCAGGGATTTGCTTTGATATCTCAGCTTTCTGTGTATTACTATTCTGAAAATGTCATGTCCCATTTATCTTACAATGAATTCTACATGTTCAGAAGTAGGCATTAAGTCACTATTCACTGATATGATTACTTGTAAGACTTTCTTAGATTAGGAGGTAAGTGGTCATCCATGCCTTCAAGAAAGGTGACAGTTGTGGGCCAAGGAAGCTCAATATTGCTCTCAAAACCGCTGGAAAAGGAATTCTTGAAAAGTAGCTAAATATCTCTGACACGATTTGCTAAACCAAGCATGTACCAATTCTTTATGGCAGTCTCCAATTTTATCTCTGTGCTATACACTAAGCCAATCTGGAATTTCCCATCGGCTCTGTCAGGGCACCCAACCAAATTCGTTAGCTTCATGTTCTCCTTTGTCTACCTTAGATGAATTAAAAAATGACTTCCTTTGCACATCTTCTCAAAACCTGACTCTTTGAGGTAGAAAAATAGCAACTTTACTTATTATGAGCTATTCAGCTTTGCTTTTCGTGGTGGATTCTTCATCCACCTCGACAGACTCTCCCTTTGAAATTGCTGCCCTCTTGTCAAGAAACACTTCCTTGAAGCAAATGTATCCTCATGAGTACAGGGCAATCCTCCTCTGATAGATAGCCTTTGAATTTCTTTCTAACTCCTCCCATATGCTTATTTTAACCCTTCAATTATTTCTTTTGAGGAAGTCATACATGATTTTGAGTTTCTCCGGACATTTATGAGACAAATAAACATTACTCTTTCTGCTCTTCTTCACACATACATCGTGTTACAATGTAGAAGCTCACGGAAGTATACATGTTGCTTGTGCTCCCAGAACCACCGTTTATTGAAGCACTCCCAAATTACGAATTTCCAGGATATTTTCCAACCTTCCGTTAATTTCCAGCCCTTCTCCAATCATTTGGTACTTGTTGCAGATCTTGCTTGAAGAGCGCAGCAATATAAACATCAACTTAGAATCATAAACGTGCTAGCATTGTAAATCGTAGAAAATAGTGTGAAAATCATATGATCAAAGTCAAAATCCATGGTCTCTCAATTTGTCAATCAAGATAAAACAAAACAATAGGTGTCCATGGTTGCAGTCGAGTGCAGTTCTTCAACAGTACTCTAGAGTACTTTGCAAGTGAATGGTATGTTGGGCGTCGCATCAACGCAGAATACGATGTCATAGTCTCTTAATACTAAAGACGTACTAACGAATAAAGTAACCATTTGTCATTTTTTTATACTCTAAAAACATTCTTCTTCATATTTGAGAAGCATTTTGTTGATATAGTGCTATTCACAACTGGAAAGAAAAATAGTTGGATTTCTGACTTAGGGATCAAAGTGCGCTTGTAAAGTATAAAGTACCTAATTTTCAATCTAAAAAAGATAGTACTTGCGTCCAAGATTATTCAATGTTAACAAGCATATTCGTAATCAGCATCTTTTGAAGCTTAAGAAAAACGTAAATTTTGCCGTGGTGGTGGGGGGTGCTAGTTGGGGTACTTAGCTCACGACATACCTGGTCGCATAGTAAAACCTCATGTTCTCCACATAAAGTCTCTAGGAATTTTACTCTTTAGTAAATCTTACAAACCCTCAATCATATGAAAACATTCCAATCTACTTTACCTCATTCTGCTCAATCTCAGGACCTCAATCCTAGAATAAGTCTTCTTTTGAATGATGTATTTCTCCACAAAGTTCAATTTGCACAACTAGCACTGAAGCTGACAAAAGTCATAACTTTGTTATGCTCGAATAGGCCACTTTTTACAAATACATATGGCTAAGCCTCAAAATATGTTAGTGGTGTTTCACCATATGGTTGAAAAACTGCTGGAATATAGTGAAACACCAATGCTACGTGGGAATCCACAATTAACAAAAAAAAATAATAAGAATTCAATTACAGATGAGTACATCAGTATGAGATTTTCAACATCATCTATTTTTGGTTTGTCATAAATCATCTTGGAAGGGCTGCTTTACTTTTGTAAGCTTCTCAGTTACGAAAGTATGAACTGATTGTATAGTGTTTTCTCAGGCAGATCAGTGGCGGTTTTAAGGGGGAGCGAGGGTGCCATGGTCCCAGGCGCTGCACTTTTGATAGCACAAAAGGCACCCCCCCCACTTAAAAAAAAATTGAAAAAACCACAGGGAAACATTTGAATACTCCCTGTGCTTTTTATTTATGTGTCCAGGAACGTAGCGGATCAAAATCAGGTGATTTTTTGAAGATTTGAAGGCTACATAACGCTTGTACAACAGTTGGAAGAACGTATAGGTAAGGACATATTTACTGCAAAAAGGAACGGCTGTTTTTGGAGCTTGAGGGCATAATGCATATGTTTTTATGATACGAACGGATCATACATATCCACTTCACTGATTCACTTACGTCACAGTTCGTTTTGTGTGAAACGCGCTGAATCGAATAGTGAATTTGCCTTCTCCTTGAAAAGTAAATCATCTACGAGAGAAAGTAGTGCTACATGACAGATGCATGAATTAAATGCTGTTAAGTTGTTGGGCATTTCCTTCAAGAGCACTAATGTACCATCTTCCAAGCTTTGAAGTTTTAGTTCAAAATACACTTTCTGAAAATTCTGCTTCAAAGATTAGCAATGTGGCTCTTATGACAGTTACAAAAGCAAATCTCAAGATAGCTTTTTCCACCCAAATGAGAGACTTACTTTTGAAATTACGTCCCTGTATGCTTGGTTTTAATTGGAAAGTGCAAGGCACAACCTTGATGCATAAAGTATCAACGTAGAAGAACTTGAAGATTTCTCTTGGTTAGCAAAAAATTTTCAAACGAGAGCCCCACAGATGATTTCGGTCCCGGTCTTAGCAGTACCTAACGCTGCAACTGAGGCTGATATTTGCTATTGCTATCATGAAAATCATGCTGCTGGGTTCCATTCAAACCTGAAGTGCTATTACTGTTTGAAGTTTACGGTAGATTCAAGAGAGATAAAAAACAAGAGAATTGTGATAAAATCTGTATGTAATACCTTTAAGTGGCATTTGGACAAACCAAGGATATTCGAGTATATAATGGTGATCATTGCTTTGTGAGTGGGGCCATCCACATAGGACGTACGCAACATTGTCAGAAGTTTTGCCCCCCTTGTGCGCAAACGTACGCTTTCTGGATAAGCCCTTGTATAAGCACGTACTTCCAAGGTAACCCCCCCAATTACTATTCATTACTATCTCAAGAAAAACGTTATTTTAAAAATATTCTTATGCGTCGTCTTTGCATTATTCCATGGAACATTTAATCTTTGCTAGCAACTTCAAACATTTGTAATACTTTGAAGTGTAATGTTCCCATCTTCATTTGAATCATCAGGATTAGTTGGTAATCCTGGGATATCTTCTAAACAAACTTCTGTCTTTTGGGTTGCCTTGAAAGGATCAGTGTTCCCAATGACGAAATAAGTGGCTCCAAGTCACTTAGGCAACCTGAGGGATCGTAAAAAGACAGAATTCCAAGTATGATTGAATTTTCATTTGACCTTTTCATGACCCCTGTATCCATAAAATTCATTCTATATTTTCTAAATAAAAGCCATGTCATACTGGAAAACGTGGTCTTTTACAGGATGTGCAACAGGGTGTGTGTGCTTGACATACAGTTGGGAAATGTTTAGCGCGGACCCCGATTTTAGTCACATATAATGAGATGTATGTTCAAATGTGAAAAACGCCTTCTCAGCTTCGTCATCTGTTCCAAGCCTTTTAGATAACTAACTGCTAATAAAAATACAATGGATGCTTGGAAGTAATTTGCAGTTACTTTAGATCTAGAAAGGCCGCTATAAGAATATTGAAGACAGCATAAAGGCTATGCCTAGCTTGCCAAAAAATTTTAAGTTCAGCCAGAACAGTGCACTCATGAAGTAAAAAAATTTTAAGTGTATTGTTTTGCTTTCCAACTGAATGCTAGCTGGCCCAATATTGTAAGTAAACGTACAAAGAAACACTAATCAAGTCAACGAATTGCAAGTGTAGAGTTTGGCTTTCCAGCTAAAGGTTAACTAGGCCAACATTGCAATTTCACTTACAAGAGCGAACTCATTAAGTGAACAAGCTCCAAGTGTAGTGCTTGGCTCGCACTCGCTAAGATCAGCTAACCCATTATTGTAATTTCACCTAGAAAAGTGCATTCATCAAGTTAATAAATTCGAAGTGCAATGCTTGGCTTTCCATGCAAGGCTCGACGGCCCAACATTGCGACTTAACCTAGAAAGCTGTCCTCATCGAGTCCACCAATTTCAATTGAAGTGAGTGATTTTCCAACTGCATTTTCCAGACATTGGGGGAGATAACGCCCCCACACCACCACTATTTTACGTGCCTGAGTGTCCTCTTGGTTTCTAAGAAGCACAGTTCTTTACACGGGCCATACCTTGCACTTATGACTTCATCTGGTAATATTATTCATGCCTCAAGAATCCATTCAATAATTAGCTTTCATTACAGAGGGGAGCTTAATAAAGAAAGGGACTTATTTGCAACTTCTTCTTGCAAATGGGGACTTAATGGAGATTCTACAGTACCTAACTTTTGCGGAGCCTTGATATTCTTAAATTTTTCTCATTTTGAGCCTAGAATTGTTTTTAAAATACTATTATATTACAGAAGAAATATTCCAATCTTTGTTGATACTTTACTACATTTTAAAACTAAACAAGATTTTGTATTTTGTATCGATATTGCAAAAGTATATCTGAAAGCAGCATTATAACTAAGTTACAAGAAATTCTTCTGTCTTGATGAAGATTGAACTTCATTTGGTTCTTAAATTATTCTTAAATTTTAACGATTGTAAGCCTCAATATTCTAATAAACTTATAAAAAATAGTCTATTCCAGCAAGATGCAGATATTTATAACAAATTTTTATGTAAGCAATAATGTCTATCTTCTAAACAACTTCAAACGCTCTATCTCTAATTGCGATTTTCTCTTGTTCCTTTCGTCTAACACCTTCCGTCCACACTGTCTACTGAGCGTCTATCATTCTCCTTACCAGACTCCTTTATGCATGTTGAAAACTGAAGACTGTTTGTAAAAAATCTCTTGTATTCTTGGTGTGGTTAGGTGCATTGCAGCAGTCTTATTGCGTACTTACACATTGGCAGGAATCCCCCTTCCCCTTGTACGCAAGCGTACGCTCTGCGCTGAATCCCCTCCCCTCTGAATACTATGCGGATGGCCCCAGTGTAGACTCTGAATTCTCTTCTAGCCTGCTTTGCTGTGCTTAATACCCGTGAATTAATTATAAATGTAGCGTTTATCTCGGTGGCATATCGGACATCTTATGCCAACTGCGTAATCGCTAGCCAGATTGATTTCAACGGGAATTATTTGTTCAGCTTGCTCTTTTGCAATTGTTCATCATAGAATTTTTAGGTGTACGTTACTTCTTCTCTACACCACTTGTAGATGTGATTTATTTTCTATTTTCCTTTTTCAAATTGAACCTATCACTAAATATGACTTGACCAACTGAATGTATAAATCATGGAACTCAAAAGCTTATTGCATTTGAAAATCAAATCTAAAAATGCAGCTGTTATTATAGTACTCAAGCTCAAACTTCTGTTTTGCTTTGTTTATGATATTTGGTACAAAGAAAGAGAGATGAGTTGCTTTCCTTTCATGAATAGATATATATCCAACAACTTTACATAAGAAGCAATTTTTTCTTTGCTTTTCCATATTGCAAGTAGTGATAGATAATGCTATACAGCTAACGGATACGCTGCTGATGATGTTAGCAATTCGTATCGAAGCTCAAGCACACTTACACAATGTGTCTCCTTCATTTGTAAAATTGATACAATTGCTTGGTTTTCATTTCCAGATTAAAGAGATATTGCATAAAAAAGTTAGCACAATGCTTGAGCAGAATGAGGGCAAACGAATAGCAACAGAAAAAGCAAAAAAGAAGGATAATTTTTTGGGGATCCCATTTGACCTGGGGCAATCAGATTTTGAACCAAGGTACTGCAAACTTACACCGTGCTATTTTCATTCATAGGTGCGAAGGAGGCATGGAAATATTGAAGACAAAGAAACGAAGAGAGACAAGCATTCAAAATTTCCTACGCCAGACTATGCTTTCAGTTGAGCAATCAAGTAATCTTTGGTAGTGATCAATAATTATGATCTCTACATGAACCAGCAACTATTGTAGGATGGTTTCATATTTCATTATGCTTATATGGGTGCGATAGCAATATCTGGTTAGATGCATCCTTTCCCATTGTCAAAAATTAATGTCCAATCATAGCCAGGGACTTAGGAACGTTCAGTAAGTGCGGTAGTACATAAAGTCAGGGCCATCCTCACAACCAAAAAGGGCAAGTGTATTAGTTAATAAGGGGTACTTTGCATATAAATTTGTGAAGGTAGGGTAACGTATCCCCTGTGACCCTGTTTCCTTCGTACATGGTTGTAGTTCCAGTTGTTCGCCATCACACTACTTCGATGCAAGGCCTGTGCTTGCCTCTAGGACCTCGCTTGCAATTTTTCTTTATGCAATGATGCACATCACAGATCTTAGCATTAATAGCAAATAGCAAAATCTGTCAATAGGTTTTACAGCATTCTGACTACTTGAAGTGAGTCACAACGTACTTCATGAAATCGGTGAAGCTTGTTCCTCTATAGCAAACCAAAGCATATATTTCTCATAAGCAAGGTATTTGTAGCTGCTATTGATAATAGATGTCTCGGTTACAATAGGCTTTCAGCTAGTGGATGCTCAAAGCGAGACAGTGGTTCATAAGAATGTACATGACGTATAAGTCAGAAATTGTAATTATACTTTTAGAAGAAGTAACTTTTGCATGTATATCTTTTTTATTCTGATGAGCTAAATGATAATAAATTTGAGAGTGATGCAACGGCAGTTTACTATTGAAATTAAAAGTTATGAAATCCCGTCGAAACTAAATTTCAGGTTACCTGGAAAATATCTAGTTTAGCATTTTTAGAACTTCAAAACATTTAAGACGAACCATTCGAATTCCTAAGGAGCTGAGAATCACTTCCAAAACGAAAATTCCAACTAGCAGGATGTTAGATGAGGTAAAGGGGACTTATTTGGATATCTTAAGGGAAGACCGCGGAGTAGAAATTTTCATGCAAGTGAGAAGTTTCTATGCTCCAATAAGATTGAGTCAATTTTAGTTTCATCTAAAGTAGCTAGTTCATTTGATATATTAGTGATGCAAAATGGGATGAATGTTTTGATACCAGAACTGGGCAACATTTCTTAATAATAATCTAATAATGTAGAGTCATTCCATCATTCAGAAAATTTCTGAAATTCTTCGAATTTTTGGCAGTTGGAGTTTCTCTGGAGACTTAATTTGAGGAGTTATAAAGCTAAACAGTATATCTCTCTAACTTTTTGAGTGAAAAGACTTTCTGGGTGGAAAGCTATGGACAAAAACGTATATCAAATATGTGTTTATATTTATATATGTGCATATATATATATGTATATATTTATATATATGTATATATATATATATA
>WIPJ01000503.1:175876-187090 GCA_018155075.1 Cassiopea andromeda
ATATGTACAGGGAAGGTTACAGTGAGGTCTGGGCTGGACATCCCGCTCATGATGCAAGGTGAAGTGCAAGGGCAATACATTTTGCTTGCCAGGTATGGTGAGTGCCGCGGGACCACTGTCTGGCTTGCCTGGTAGGAGGTCACCTGCATATGGCCTCTCCCATCCTACCGTGCCCGTAGCAACACCTACTTGTGGTGACCCTGTATTTGCTAAGTTTGCTATGTCATGGCGCGACTGAGCATCCAGCGGTATAACTGGAAGGGCAGTCTAGGCTTTTTAGCCATGGTTGGCAGTCAGACCATATGAGAAGGAAAACTCTGACTTCAAACCCCCAAGAGCCCAGCGTGCTGGACAGCATTCAAGAACAATGACCCTTGATCCAAGGACTCACCAATCCTCCAGCAACCGTGCACCAGTTTGGGTTACTGCCCTGTCCCTCCGAGGAAGGTTATTGATCCAGAGGCTAGGAAAAGGACACTCCAACATAACACCTACAGCCCATGGTTGCCACAGCTGTCTTAGCCCGCTGAGCGGCTGTGGAATGTCCCTAGGCCTAAAGTATGGGCTTAGTTTGCGCATGCCAACTCCCACTTAAAATCTACAAAGTGCAGATGGGAAGAAACGTCCTACAGAGATGGAGGAAGGGCAAAATGACAAGTATTGGATGTACCCAATTGCAGCTCCTACTCTGCATGCTAGGTAGCTCAGGATATTTGTCATTTGCCTGTTGAGGAGGCAAAAGCAGAATCCGGCAGCACCCTGAGTGACTACGCAACCCTTTTTAGGGATAGTGCTACCTGCTCCAAATTGGAGATGAGCCTAGAAAAGGTGGCTCAAACACAGAGTGCCTCACACCCTACCTGGTTGGCTAGTGGCAGTCAATGGGTATCCCATACCAGCAATAAGAAAATTTAAATTAAGATAAACAAACAAAAACAAAAAACTAAATGGACAAATCTGAAACTCGCATGTTTTAACGTTAGCACAATACAAGACTCTGACAAAGGTGACCGACCTGAATGGCACTCAGCTCTGGTAGCATTCGAACTGGCTTGACTGGGCATTGACATTGCTGCCCTCAGTGAGATGCACTTCGCAGAGCAAAGCTCACTCACGGAGCACGGAGTACGGTCTGGCAGAAGTAAGGAGGATAGTCACCTGTCCGGTGTCAGACTTATACTGAAAATCTCACTAGCCAGAGAGCTGACCAGTCTTCCAGTGGGACACTTGGATCACCTCATGTACCTCTGCTTTGCTCTCCAAGACAATCAGTTCACCACCATTATTAGCATGTATGCTCCTACACTCATGGCAGACCCTGCAACAAAAGAGTCCGTCTACAGAGACCTAAGGTCTCTCCTTTCGAAAGTGGACAGTGGGGATAAACTCATCATCATGGGCGACTTTAATTTAAGATTGGGAAATGAGCACACTGTTTGGTCAGAAGAAAAAACTGAACACCAACAAGCTTCTGGAGAAGAAGACAGGGTTCAGAGAGGAGCTCCAGACCAGACTTGAAGGAGAGAAACCTCCAGACAAGGACATAGATCCTGAGCAACAGTGGCAGCAGATGAAATCAGTTTTCCAGGAAACGGCTTTGAAAATGGGTGGCCTGTTAACCAGTAAGCACAGAGACTGGTTTGACGAGAGCGATGCAGAGATTCAAGAGCTGCTCCAAGCCAAGGGCTCTTGCCACACAAAGCTCCTCTCCAGCCTGGATGACCACACTGCCAAGGAAGCATACAGGAGAATGTGTAGACACATGCAGTCCAAGCACAGAGAGTTGCAAAACAAATGGTGACTCAACTTGGCTGAAACTACACAGCTCTATGCTGACACTGGCAACTTCAAGGCCTTCTACAAAGCACTGTGCACTGTCTACAGCCCAAAATACCAGGTCCAGATTCCCCAATGCTTGTCTGATGACTCCATGCTACTGACTGACCAGGATTCCATCCTACACCGCTGGACAGAGCACTACTCAGGTCTCTTCGGAGAAAGACACTTTGTTCAAGAGACCTCCATTGAGAAGATACCTCAGCAGGATGCCAGGCCTGAACTAGCCATCCTGCACACAGAAGCAGAAGTCAAGAAAGCCACCACCAAGCTGCAGTCAGGCAAAGCCCCAGGCATTGATGGAATCCTGCCAGAGGTATATGTAGCAGGCGGAGACATTGCTGTTGAAAGACTTACTATGCTCTTCACCTCCTGCTGGGAGAGTGGAAAGGTACCACAGGACCTCAGAAATGCAGTCATTGTCTCTCTTTACAAAAAAGGGGAAAAATTGGACTGTGCAAACTACAGAGGCATCACCTTCCTCATGATAGCAAGCAAGATCGTGGCTAGGGTGCTTCTAGACTAACTCATACCTACCATTGCTGAGGAAAACCTATCTGAGAGCCAGTGTGGCTTCTGTGTCAACAGAGGCACTGTAGACATGATTTTTATCTTATGCCAGCTACAGGAAAGTGCTGAGACCAAACTATGGGCCTGTATGCAGCCTCTATCGATCTGACCAAGGCCTTTGATATGGTCAGTCAAGATGGCCTCTGGAAGACCCTTGGCAAGCTAGGATGTCCTCTAAAGTTCCTCACCATCATCCAGCAACTCCAGGAAGGCCAGCAGGGTCAAATCACACACAGTGGGAATCTCTCCAACCCCTTCAAAATTTGAAATGGTGTGAAACAAGGCTGCGTGCTGGTGCCCACACTCTTCACCATCCTCTTTGGTATGATGTTGAAAGAGGCCAAGAAAGAGCTGACTGAAGGCATCTACATCAGGTTCAGAACCGATGGGAGTGTCTTCCATCTCTGTCGCCTCCTTGCCAGGAGCTGATCCTGGAGCTGCTCTTTGCTGACAACTGCACGCTACTAGCTCACACTGACATCATTCTCCAGAGAGTGGTGGACCAGTTCGAAAAGACTGCTCAATCATTTGGTCTGACCATCAGCCTAAAGAAGATGGAGGTCCTATACCAGAAAGCCCCACCTGGAGTGTGCAGCCATCTTCAGATCACTATCGACGGCCACCCACTCAACACTGTGGAGCAGTTCACATACCTTGGCAGTGTCATTGCCAATGATGCCTTTGTCACCAAAGATGTGGACCACATGCTCACAAAAGCCAGCAGCTCCTTTGGTCACCTCCAGCACAGAGTGTGGCAGAACTGCTCACTTTGTATCACAACCAGAGTCAAGGTTTATATGGTAGTTGTCATCAGCACTCTACTGTATGCTACTGAGACATGGGTGTTGTACCAGAAGTACATGCAGCTGTTGGAGCGATTCCACCAGAGGTGCCTGTGCTCCATCATGGGAATCCATTGGCAGGACTGCATCACCAACTTTGAGGTCCTTGAAAGAGCAGGTCTGCCAAGCATCAGGGCTATGCTGCTACAGTGACAGCTCCACTGGGCCAGCCATGTCACACCCATGGACAACACAAGGATACTCAAGGCTGCATTCTTTGGCGAGTTCAGCAGAGGCAAACGTGACAGAGGTGAGCCACTCAGATGCTACAAATACCAGCTGAAGTGACAACTGGCACAGGTTGGTGTTGAGTATGAGGTCTGGCAGGAGCTTGCCTCAGACAGCGACAACTGGAGGTCAGCCATTTATCAGGCAGCACAAAAATTTGAGGCCTTCAGAGTACACGCTGCCAAGGAAAAATGGAAGCATTGGAAAGAGTCGGCCGGCTGCCCACCATTTTGCAGTGATCAGATTCTCATCTGCCCCAATTGCACATGAGTGTGCAGATCTAGAATTGGACTATTGACCACGCCCACTAAATTAAGGTCTGCATAGTGTAACTGAAAGTTCTCCTAATTCATTGTGGCCGTATGATGGTATCGACACTCTGAAAAGTAATTTAAGAGACTATTTTATAGGACAAAATGAAATCTCACCTTTAGTTGGGATGGGATGAACCAGGCCAGGACAGATTAATGGATGGCTAGACTGGGGCCCCAATTCTCACGGGGAGGTACTCTCACTAACAATGAAGGGCTGACCCTCCAACCTGCAACTGGGCAGTTACCATAAATTTTGTGAAAATGGGGATACACATGCCCCCTGGTCTTGTGTGCATGCTGATTGCTGCATACGTACAGACATGCATACCACAATTTCTGCGTAAGCATATACAGAAGAAAATGCATAGTCTAAGAATGATTGTGTTGAATGTGTATGTGCAGCGTACTTTACTGGCACTGCAATCTGAACTTGTTCAACTCTTAAAGGAAGTGATGGTACCTTGCGCTGTTCAAACTAATCTATCTTAAAAGAACTCAATTTTGAAAGACTACCTTCAACATTAACTTCCAGATAGTCTCTGTATTTTTAATTGAATTCTGCTATCTTCTTGTTTCATCAGATAAGATATTTTAAACAACAGATCCATTCTTCGTTTCTGGGAATTCTCCTATCATCAGCTTTCACAGTACCGATCGAACAAGAACCTGCTTGTAGTCAATATGTCAACAGTTAACGGTGGTTGCCACAGTGGTATGCACAAAAACGAGATTTCTTTCTGCTAAGTTTCTAGGGTTATCACCATTATCAAAATCTGCATCGTGATGTCACTTCCTTTCACACAGATTCGTACACACTTTTTCCCATTCACTTTTCCTATACAACTCCAGGACCTGCAAATTTCCTTTGACGTCAGACATTCGCACACATTTCTGTGGTTATTTTTACCTTTGATCTCATAAGCGCATGCAGACTTAAGTTGACATTTTGACAGTTTAAAAATCGCAACATTTCATTGGCTCCTAATAGAAGTCAACTTGGGAGATTACCGTAGGGGGAATGCACCAAAGTTTCAAATGAGGACGAGGTGACATAAGCAGAAATACTTTGAAAAGGTTTGATCTCTGGTCTCCCCATGGTTGCCATAGGTATATCATATGAAAGATGACAAGGGGAATGAAGAGTATTCCCATACCCCAGGTTAAACTAATATTTACAACTATGTACAATGCCCGAAGCTGGAGCATCTACTGTCTACCAGTGATTTGAATAGACTTCTCAGAGTTTTGCAATCCGACATTTGCACTGGCAAATGTGGCGAATGTCTGGATCCGCGTCTAGAATCTAGAATGTTCTTTAACTTTCTTCAAAGTTCTTAACGCGTAGGAAGTATTGCAAAAGCGGAGGGGCACTTGGATTGAGGGGCACCTTGTAAGGGTTTCTGGAAATGAGATTGAACACTGTGTCTGGGGGGGAACACTTTACTAATTGACAAAGCATTTTTTACGATAAAATGGCTTAATAGTGTGCCACTTCTTAAATGCAAACCCACTAGGGGGTACAGGGTATGGTCCCACGCAAAGTTTTAAAACTTAGAACTTCTGAAATCGCTGGAATCGTGTATTTTTCTGTTTATTTTTCCATGCCTTCTTCTATTTCCAGCTTTATTCAACAAGCAGCTTTTGCCAAATCCTCCTTTGGATAAAGGAGTGGACGAGGTCATTTCCGCTGAGATTTCGACTAACGATGCACTGATGAGAACGTAAAAATCTATTGTTTAACACAAATGCTGCAACTGGCTAGAAGTGCAGCATATTAGAGAATGAGAATCTGCCACAAACCTTGTGCTGATCAATGATATACCTATTATAATATTTCCCGCAAGAATTAATCTTTCTTCTCCATTCTTCAAAAACAGGGGTGGTGCTAGGAGACTATAGCTCCCATCGGAACATACTAGCTCCCCGTTCAAAATGAAAAACTATTTTACTAATAATACCATGATACTAGACGTTGTACCTCATTCCATATGAGGTCAGGCACAAAGGATGCCTGCACATTTTGTCAGTTTTCAATTCACCTCCTTCCCCTGTCCACGCCTGTCCGCTTTTTGCTTTCCAATCCCCTCTCCTTGTTCATGCGGACACTGAGTTGGAAGATAAATGAAAGAACTGCAAAAATTATGGAAAAATGAAAACTCTTTGAAAAATTCATGCATATTGAACTTATTGTTTGTTTGCCTCATTATTTTTCAATCTTTAGCACGGGAAGATGATGATCAAATGAATTTTGAATGCCCTTGAAATCTTTAAATGGCTTCGAAATCTCTTCTCTTTTACAGAGACCACACTGAAAAGGATATCCACTTATTGCTAAACCCCCTCCCTTCCTCTGCTCACTTTCCCCACATTCTTGCTAGGTCCTTTTCTCCCCCAAGGTTTGGAAACTCTCAATGGATGCTCCCAATGTCCATTGAGAGTTTTTTATCATAGAAACAAACACAAGTATAACATTTGCAGTTTTCTATGCTCTTCTTAGCAGAAAATTGACATAAAATCATCTGATTCTTGCTACGAACGGCATTTACCATTCTTTTAAACTTACCATAACATAAAAAAACAACTACAAAGCAATCTGTGTACCACGGCATCGTCTCATTAGGCAGGCCCGGTCATGTACTGGCCTGGTTGTAAATGATTAAGAAGAAAGGCACTGATAAAAGACTGCAGTGCCAGTGTCAAATGATTGTTTGAGTTCGAACTAATGGCATGAGTCACAGAGACCCTATTTAAGGTAACTTAAATGAAGAGGGAAGTCGCTGATATATAAAAAGAACTTTGTTAAGCCTATTTGTAGCTTTAATGTATGCTACTGATGCCTCTAAAATCCTTCAATTTTCGCTTTCATTAAACGTTGGGCTGCCATAGAGAAGTAGGCAGAGACGTAACACATGGTGTGCACCTTTACGCATGAAACTAAGGGCTCCCAAACAATTGGGCCCCGAGGGGGGCCCCGCGAAATTTTGTGAAAAGTTTTTTGGGATAAAAGCGTTTCTTAAAAGACTCGCAATATTATTAAAGTGGGCGTAAGGCTTGTTTTGATTTGTCATTAGTCATCACATAATATTGATGTAACTACATAGCCACATAACTACATAATATTGATGGAAGACATAACATGTCAATAAGGTTTCCTTCTAATGGAAGCCCATATCCGTTATAAAACTTAGCACCCAATTTCAGAGAATATCACAGATATTATTGATTTCCTAAATGACACAGTTTGAAAATGTTTATCTATATACACATGTTTTCAAATCATCCATCAGTGTTCCTGCTTTCATTTCGCAATTTCTTCTAATCAAAAGCGTGTTTATGAAGCTGGTGCGAGAAAAATGCCAGAAAAGAAGAGCAAGATAGAAGCTACTGCAGCAAATACAAAGCCAATTTCTCTGTATTTTGAAAAAAGCAAAGACCAAGACCTACCAAGCTCAAGTATCCTTCCGCAGGGGGGAAATGTGGAAGAAAATATCACGAGTTCTGTCCCTGATGAATCTTATGAAACTCCTGACGAGAACGACGAAAATGTGAGTCAAATTATTACTCAAGTAACGCCGTGCCAGTTTGATCTTTCCAAGTCTTATCCAACTGATAGTGGTCATTTTTGTGAAGATCTCCACGATGCAGATCTGAAAAAATGATTTTACAGTATGGGCCTTGTCGACCAGGTGGTTCATTCGAATACATAAAAAAGATGAGTCTGTCTCTTCAAATTTGTTTAGAAGTTGTATATCGCTGTAAAAAAATAAACGCAGTTAAGGGCAATCTCAGCCTGTAAACGTGATTTGCAAAAAATAGGGGGCCCGAACCACTACTTTGACTAAGGGCCCCACACTGCTCCGTTACGCCACTGGAAGTAGGTATAATAAGGCGGTCACTATTGCCTAAATCCAGTTTTGGAAGGTATGACAGTTGTCCAAGGAGATCATAACGAATAGGATCAAATAAGGGGTAATGCAGGAAGAAGTGTGAATTATCTTCAATTCCAGTATTGCAAGCGCACATTGGGCTAATAAACTGAAAGCTTTGTCTGAAGCTATGCTCATTCAATGCACTAAATTCAAGTGGAAACATAGTCAGTTTCTTAACAACACAAATTTTGAATACACCAAACAAGGAGTTTTTAACCGGTCGCATAGAGGTAATCAACTTACTCTTGAACTCAGCCAAAAGTAGCAGAATTTCTGACAGTTTTATCAAGCAAGTTCCTCATGAACAGCATTTATAAGGTATGTATATGAGGAGCGCTTAGTCTTGCTAAATGGTACGTCATATTCACGCATGTTTATAAGACCATACTGTTTCGTTCTTTCAATAAACAATTCTGCATAAAGATAGTTTGGAGCTCTCGTTCGTCTTAGGTTAAAAAATGAACTAATCGTCTGAACCATCTTCGATTGTATAAGCTTTCCCAACCCAATTCCTTGTAGAATTGAGGTTTTGACGAGCTTCTGGGGAAAGCGAATGTAGTCAATTATGATAGTTATTTTGGTGAACGAAGAAAGAACTGTTATTCATGCTATCTATCATAATTGTGCGTTGCAATACAGCATCGCCAACTAGAAAAACAGCACAAACGCAGAAGAGCAGTGCCAGATTGGCTAATAGAGTTGAATGCCCAACCCTGTGGAGATGACAAATAGCTAAGTTCTTAGGCAATATTATAGATTTAAAATAGATTAAAATGCAGATCGAATTACCAAGAGGTTTCCGTGAAAGTCTGGTATATGTAACGCTCCATACCCATAGCCCAGCTGCTATCAAGAAACTTTCCCTTCAACTCAATACATCAAAAATAAAATATCAAAACAACTCAGCTTTGTCCAGCCCTATAAGCAGAGCATCAACTGAAAAAAAAATATTTGCTGTCCGTTAATTTTGCAGCTAGATTGACAGTGTCACAGCCCATCTGTTACAATATTCAATCTTGTTATTCTTGTTATGCCAATGTTTAATCTTGTTATTGCGTTTTGCCAATGTTCTGTTATTGTAAACAAACTTGTTATTGTAATGTATATTTCATTATCCTGTTATTGTGTTGTACATTTCATTATCCTGTTATGTTGTACGGTTCATTGTCCTCTTGTCGTAAACAACCTTGTTATTGTAAACAGCCTTGTTATTGTATTGTAGATTTCACTGTCACAAACAACTTTGTTTACCATAGCCGAATAATATAAATACTGGTCTAATGTAAGTTCATTATTAGAAAGTTTTACAAACTGTTAACACAGCTTTCATTGGTGTCGCCTTGCATACATAATAGTACATGGTGTCAGGTGTTTAGAACACAGTTAACAACTGAGTCAAGAACTACATACATGGCTGAGCTTACAAAGGGTCCGGAAGCAGACTTTTCACCTGGTCCAGACTGCTATCAGAGATGCCAGGATTGGGTTGAGGAATGTAATCTACTGCTAAATGGCCCACTAGCATCCAAATCCAGGACAGTAAAGGCCAATATGTACTGATATGGGCAGGAAAGCCAGGAAGGACACACATTAAGTCACTTCGCCTCACAGATGATGAAAGGCAGGACCCAAATACACTCTTAGAAAAGCTTTTAGAGTGGACAAAGCCAAAGTCAAATGCCCTGGCCGCAGCAGCAGCTTTCAGACGCTTGGAACAAGGGAACTTGTCCCTTGCAGAGTACATTGACAAGGCTACCATCCTATGTGATCAGTGTGAATATCCTCCAGAAGCTCGTGACAGACTGCTAAGAGATGCGATTGTTATAGGACTGAGGTCTCGTGATGCATACTACAAGGGCATTGAAAAAGGGTCATCATTGTCTCTAGATGAAGCCATTGAAATTGCACAGAATGCAGATGCTACAGTCAACCAGGTTAGCTATATGAGGCCAGAATTCAGTATGACACAGAGTCCAGTTGAGGTTCATAGACTTCGTGCAAGAACTAAAGAAAAGCCAAGATGGCAAAAGCAGCAGAAGAACAGCCCCAACGTGTCATCAAACCAACAGTGTCAGAAGAATAATTTCAGTGACCATGGCAAGTCAAAGAGGAAGTCATGTTACAACTGTGGTGCAGTACCTTCACATCCAAGAAGTCAGGGTCCAGCCAAAGACGTTGACTGCTTCAATTGTGGCAAGAAGGGACATTTCTCAAAGATGTGCCGGTCAAAGTCAAAAGTCGCTACTGTCAAAGATCTGCAGGTTGAGCCAGTCAAAGAAACAATGTCGTTTCAAGATTATACGCCAGATGATTACAAGCCAATGTTTTTCCATGGCAATATTCACTCTCTGAAAACTGCAACTATTAAAGGCCTAAATCAACCAGCTTCAAAACCACACATCAAGCCACTTTGGTTGAGTGAGATGTTGACATCTCAAATATATTGCATAGACTGTGAGGTTGATACAGGAGCAGATTGCAATGTAATTCCTTTGAGCAAAGCCAAGGAGTTGTTTGGAAAAAGTTTGAAGCTTGATCCTCCTACTTTGCAGCTGAAAGGTTATAATAATGTTCCAGTAAAGAACTTTGGTTCCTGTTTTTTATTTTTGTATCATGGTGAACATGTTTATAAAGCAAAATGTGAGGTAGCTGAAAGCAATGGTCCTGTTATACTTGGACGTGAACAAGCATTGAAAATGAACTATGTCCAATTTCCAGCTATAACAAAACTAGTTATTTCAACTGCACCAGCATTCATAAAAAAGACCAGTTCAGTTCCTTCAGTAGCAGTGGCTCCTGTAATCAAGCAGACAACCAGTAATAATATCACCATCAATGACAAGACGCATCACATTCCAACATCAAAAGAATATCTACTGAAGGAATACAAGGATGTGTTTGAAGGCATTGGTACATTACCTGGAGGTCCATACCATATCCAGTTAAAGGGTGACTACAAAGCAGTTCAGCATCCTCCAAGACAGGTGGCAGTGAGTTTAAAGACAGCATACCAGGCAGAGCTACAACGATTACTAAACCTTGGTGTTATTGCAGAGGTCAAGGAGCAAACAGAGTAGATAAATTCCGTTGTTCCTGTAAAGAAACCTGATGTTACACTTCGCTTGTGCCTGGATCCAAAGGACCTCAACAAAGCCATACATAGAAACCAGTGGTACAGCAGAACCATAGATGACATCCTTCCAGAGTTAGCGGAATCTTCATGTTTCACATTGTTGGATGCTGCATCAGGATTTTGGCATGTATTGTTAGATCATGAGAGCAGTGTTCTTGCCACATTCAATACTCCTTGGGGAAAGTACAGATGGCTCCGTCTGCCTTTTGGCTTAAAGATCTCTGGAGATGTTTTTCAAGAACGGCTTGATAGAGTCTTGAGGAATGTACCCAAGGTAACAGGGATTGCTGATGATGTTCTATGTCATGGAAAAACTGTAATTCAGCATGATATAGCAGTTATCACTCTACTGGAGACAGCAA
>WIPJ01000503.1:193528-204521 GCA_018155075.1 Cassiopea andromeda
AATTAAGTTGATGTTAAAAGGTTTGCCTTGCAGTTTTACCAGCATTACTCTGTCTGATATTGGCCAGTATCCTAGTAATGATTTAGCTATTGAATTTTTCATGATTACTCCTACTCCACTTTGATGATCTTCTCCTCCTGAGTACAGCATGGTATGTTCGTCTCTACTTATCTTCCCATCATCTGTCCATCTTGTTTCTGATAAACCTAATATATCTAGTTTTAATCTATCCATCTCTTGTAGAATGTTATCAAATTTGCCAGCTTGATAGAGTGTTCTTACATTCCATGTTGCAATTTTAAGAATTCTTCCCCTAGTTTTCAAAGCAGTACCTTCTAGCTGCAGCCTCCCGTCAGGGTTTAAGCTGCTGCTGTCATCAACTGTCCTCTTACTTGCTAGGCTCAAATCTTCTTCCCTGTCGTTTACAACTGAAGTTGTTGCAGGGGGCCCAACTTCTCCAGTATTACTATTTTCATTATTTGAGCTCTCCATGATTGACTAAAGGCGTTTGTTACATGGTGGGGGCCTAATCCCTTCCACGGTGGATAGCCACAAATCATTATAACGTCTTGATTGTGCCTTTGATGTACCACACATCTTGCTGTCGTGCCGTCAAAGCCAGTGACCATGTATTATCTGATTCATCTGCCTCATCTGCCACTCCAGTCTTCGTGCACTTGAGGGGAGACGTCCCCATATACACCAGCCCTTTCGAGACTGGTGATACCCTCTACTTAGTTTTGCTCACCAGCCGAGGTGAGGTACCGTGGTGTGGCCGCCGGCTGCACTACCGACTACTTGGAGCCATAAGTGAGAGTTGTGTAGTTCTGGGAGACCAGTGCTCCTATCCACAATCATTTAATATGAAATGTGCGGCTGACAGTTTTACAAAGGTACTACTCCTCAGAGACACCACTTACACCATAGCCGAATAATATAAATACTGGTCTAATGTAAGTTCATTATTAGAAAGGTTTACAAACTGTTAACACAGCTTTCATTGGTGTCGCCTTGCATACATAATAGTACACCATCGATATCTTTACATATTGCATACCGCCGCCCCCTCCCCCATGGCAAACGTTCTAGATCGCAATAAAGCTTTATATGCCTTACAACCTTTAAAAAATAATTATTGTACGAACTGAACATCATGGACACACAATGTCATGGAGCTGAGGACCACCTCTAACGCACTTCAATGGACTGTTTGTAACAAAGTGTTAGAGAGAATCGCTAACCCATTTGCCTTTGCGGGATTCTTAAGATTTGACTACCCTGGTTCTTGTCGATTTCTTTTGCTTTGTACTGACAGTTATTCGGTAGGTATGCTCATGCATATATGATGTACGTGCAGTAATATAATTCTTGAAATATATTATGTTATGATGCGTTAGCTTGGCACACAGAAACAAGATAAGTCCGAAAGCAGGACTGGTTTAGGTCAATACAAGGGCTTATGTGGACCCACCATAGAAGAACATTGAGCCCAAATGAACAAGGAATTAAACTGAACATTTCATTATTCTATAGGCATAAGTAGTGTAAGCCTTTATATGATGCAGTTTTCAGGCCTTAAACTGGGTTGCTATTGTTACATCAGTAACCCAGCTTAAGAAATTGAAGCTTCCACTTCAAACATATTACAGAAAATACATAAATACATAAATAAATTCTGCTTAGGCCAAAGGTCTATTATGACAGGAGCCTTCCTTTCCCAGTGAGGTATATGGAGCACATCATTTGTTTTATTCTGAAAAGGATCTTCTTTGAATACCATAGAAGTGTGCACATTAGGAACCATTTACTTGTGTATGGAGGGTTGCCTGCCCAGGCTAGCTTGAGCCTAAAGCCCAGGCTTTGTAACTTTTTTCTCTATTCCAAAGCCCAGGCTAAATTCCAGAAAAAGCCTGAGTCATAAGTTTTCTAATTTTGTCTTTCTTTTGCATTAGTCTGAATTTTCTGCTCACCCTACTAGCTTTGCTTTGAGTTTTTGTTATTTGAGATAGAACTCCTATCTGTTTATAAGAGTTTCAAACCATAATTTCTTTACAAAATGTCAAGCTATCCAAATTTTGAAGATATCCATATTCAAAGCAAAAACAATAGTGACATTAAGCCAAACTTAGAAGACAGAAGCCAATGATAAATCAAAAGCCAAGATGTCTAAAATAGCCCTTTTTTGCAAAATACTTCCACAACCCAAGCATTCCTACTAGCACATTACAACAATTCCATCAATTTTAAAAACTGTCTTCTTTTCCTGAGCCCCAATATTCCTAATTTTTTCTATTTTGAGCCAAAGATTAACTTGGCCTGAAAAATGAAGGAGTCATTCCATAGAAATGAAACATACCCAAAAAAATTTGAAACCATTATATTTCTTCCAAAAATGAGTTCTATTTGTGGTTTGGCATTACATGCTTGTGATTTTTTGAAAAATTATGTTTTCCAGATTTTGGGTACATTTGGGGATTGGATGGTAATATTGAAATTCTGAGTACTTTTATGCAAATATAAATGCCTACTTTATCAAAAGTAGTATTTCATTTCAAATGCTATGTGCAACGTGATTTTACTATCTGTTATGGTTGTGCTCATTAATATTTTTAAGTCACATGTTTAAGTGCTATTGCAAAGGGTTGAATACTACCTCATTCTTAAGTCATGTAAGTCATAAAATCAAGAGAAATAGTTTTCTGATTCTATCGAATTCAAAACTTTTTCAAAATTAATTAATAATCAGCAACTGCTGTCTGTAGCTGCTAGCACACACAAATTTAAATAGATTTGATTTATATTCTTTCCAAGAAAAGACCATCAAGCTTGTCACATGAGTTACAACCATCTTTGGGCACAACGAACAAAATTCATTTTAACCTCTTTTTCATTCAGTAAAAGTTACCACAGTAACACCTGTTACAAATTTTTTTGTGAAAATGGCAGTTATGTGAAATTCAAAGCAAGACATACCCATTTAGCATAAAAGGAAAGATTCCCAGTTGAAAAGTAAAACACCTGAAGAGGAAAAGGAAGCAGTGGTGATAAAAAGAAAATAAGACAGACTTAGAATGAGAAAAAGAAGAGCAAAAGCTGCAACTCTTGATGTATCAATACAATTCTATGGAGCATATAATAAACTGAGTTCCATACTTCGAGCAGCCAATCTTGCTAAGAAATGTTTACCCAGAAGCCCAGAAATGGGGTGTAGAGAGACTTCTTTCTGAATATGAAGGTAGTGATAACAGCATAGATATAAGTTAGGCATCTTCTTTCCCTTCCAAATGAGAGCCCAACTCTGAAAAAGAGCTGAAAAGTTTTTTGAACTGCCACCTCCCAATTTTCTATTGAGCTTGAGGCCTCAGTAGAACATAGAAGTTAAATATTGAATAGTATGAGAGATCTCATACCATTAACTGGTTCACTTCCATCTACCACCAAATCTTGTCTATTTCTATTTGAGCATCATTCCTAGGTTAGCTTCTCATACTTTCAACCTAGTTTTGTTGTTGGTTAAGCATTATTATAGCCTTTTTCCCTACAACATAAAAGTTTTTATGTTGCATGAGTCACATTTGTTTTAATGCTTGTCCAAGAACTGAAAGCAGTTCTGATTATATTTTCTGTTATATCTTGCTTAAATGACTAAGAAACATATTTGGACTGAATTTGCAAGGATTTAGTCAATAAATTCCCAGGAAAATCAAAAGACATACATAAGGTACCATTTATGTGAAAACTGAGGTCATATGAGTCACAGAAATATTCTGTGCACAAAGTGTCAGGGTGAAATTTTGATAACAATAATTGTGCCAAGTTTTGATTCTGCTCCAGGGCTACTAGTATGCTATCATTCTTATTTATAATATGACCATTGCCATATAAGATAAGACCAAGCAAATTTTGAGATTGTCACATGAGTCATCATGGAATTGCTCAGGAATATATTTAAATCTTTGTTGATGTCTTAGTTCATTGTGGAAGAAAGCAAGAGTGCAAACCAAAGAATGAGTATTGCAATGATAGCAAAAACAAAATGTAGAAGCAGTACTATGATTTGAATGCACAGAAATTTTTAAGTCTTGATAAAACTTGCACCTATTATTCATAAAAACTTTCTAAATTTCATCAAATTTGAGCCTCAAAAATTCATATAATATTCATGCTAATATAGCAGGAGTTGAAAAAACATGGAAAGTGTCACCTTAGACCATTGAAATTCAGTTAAGTAAAAAGCCCAGAAAAATCCAAGCTTAGTTCAGGCTAAAATCCTCCAAGGCTGGAGCCTGGGCTTGAGATTCTTAGTCCCAGATAGGCATCCCTTGTGTATAGGGTAGTTTGAGGTAATATAAGTCACCAGGGTAACATGGGTCACTTTTTTTTATTTTCTCACAACTGTGCACCTAAGTTTTTTAAAGATACCATTTGAAATCTTGTCAGCAGTTCTTTTAGCAGGTAGCCATAGTTATTTCTTTTCTGTTGTTAAAAATAACAAACCTGGAGAAAGAACTCAGCAAGGAGCAGATAATTAATGCCATAATTTGAATTTAATATAGAACCATGATGAGAATGATTTGAAATGTGATAAGTGGTAGAAACTTAAGAAGAATAAAGCTATTACCTGAGATTAATATTTCTACTTAAAAGCAAAACTGGGGTAATGTGGTTGACCCAGTCCTGGCTGGTATTTCTAGTATTGCAGGAACATAAAATGTGCCTTGAGCAATGTCTTGTTTGAATTTTTTAGTTGATTTCAAGTTCCATGCAATGTTAATCCTTGAAATTATAACTCATCAACCTAATCTTTGCTCTGGAAGTCAATAGCATGAAATTTGAATATATTAAGACTATTTTTAAAAGCATGCTCTTCATTTGGCAGAAACTGAAGGGAGTGTTATACTAAATATTTAACTATTTTGTTATACAGTAGAAGTTCATGAGCTATCTTTGCACATGTAGAAAACTTTTATTCTTTATTAAAAGGTGTGACCCAAATTACCCTGGTAGCTGTTTTGAAAATGGTGTCTTGGCATAGGTCTTGAAGACTCTTCCAAGAGAAAACAGTTCACTCCACTGAGTCAATATCTTCCAAATAGGCTGTCAAGATGGCAAATGCTCTAATATGATGATTGATAGAGATAGTGATAACCCCTGTGCTAAGACGTTGAAAGTTCAATTTCAATAACCCTAAAAGTGACCCATATTACCCAAGACTACCCTAATCCATTAGGGTAGCCCCTCCTTTTTATTATGCTGTGCATAAGTACAATTTTAGTGCTGTAAGCTGAGTTGCATTTAGTTTGTGTCCATATAGCTTTAGTTGTGTTGGATAGTCAGTGCATTTCACTTGACAGTAGTTAGGCACCACCTGGTTCCACACACTTGTAAAAAGCTAGTCTGATTCTGTGTAAAACTCACCTGGCCTGCATCCAAAGCAAAAATGGTGGGAGAGCATGCTCACTGAAGGGGCATTATTTTTACAACTGTAAAGTAATAGGCTTTTAGTACAGAGGATGCTCCCTCCTCGATCAGTTTAACTACTGAAGGAGCTCTTCCTTCATAAATTCCTTACTTACAAAATCCCTTTAACTTAATTTAGCTCTTTTTGTGTACTATCATATCATTGTGTTGTTTTAATGTTGTTTTTTGTTTGTGGTTAGCTTTCTTGTAAACGATTTCTTCATTTTGTTGTTGTTGATGTTGTTTGTAGTTGTTTGAAGCTGGGAGGTATGCCATTAGCTCCTCAGTTGTATGCCTATGTTCAGGATAGGAGTAAGTATTGTCTTGGGGTGCTAAAAACAGGTGAATTGTGTTCAACTTGTTGCTACATCTGTTTATGATCATACTACGTACATAACTGCACGCCTTGCAGTCATGTTATTTTGTGCCAGTGCTGTGGGTTACACTGTGGGCTGGGATCCCAATAACCTTTGGTGCTGGAACTACCCTTTATTTCTTATTTTCCGCTTTATATTGTTTCTAAACACATTGACATTCAGGGGAACCAAGATCCTTCGTGGATCGCATCATTTGGGATCTGGGATTCCTTGCTTATGGGTTGTCTTCATGGCTATGGTTGCATTCACATGCTCATGGCAATCTATTTTCCATAGATACTATATCCCAAGTACCGTTTGTGTGCAACTGGGGGCACCTTATTCATCATGCCATACTATTATACAATACATAAATACCCGGCTACACAATTTTGACAGGAAATACGTTTTACAGATGTACGCTTTTTGCAATAATATTATCAATTAAATTGCTAGTTAGTTACATTATCCTTTTTGTGAATACAATATCTCAGTCACTCTTCATTTTAACAATGACATACTTCTATGGTACACCCTTCAATGGGGCCCGCACACATTTCACTCCTTCATAAAACCAATGAAAATTTCTATGGCTGACATTCACATTTACATGACAGCGCTTACAATCACACTATTTACATATATGAACATGCTTTACAGTAATACAATTTAGTTCTTTATCTATTCCAAACAGTACATTCATGGATATGCTCTACGTGTAGAAATACATTTTTTCACAGAGACAATATTTTACCGGAATACTATTTAAGTCTTAATCGATTACGAATAATACATGCATTGATATGCTCTGCATGTAAATATACCTTTTTGCGATCGTACTATTGAAATAAACACACGCCCTCTATAGTAATAGTATGTTTACTTTATCTATTCCAAGCAGTACATTCATGTACACGCTCTGCGTCCAACTATATTTTCTTACAAGCATACTATTTACATATAACCACGCCCTTTGCAGTAGTATTTACAACAATAATATTTATCAAATTACTAGTTCGTTACACTATCTTTTTCAATAATGCAATATCTCAGTTGCAATTTGTTTTAACAATGACATACCTCTATGGTACATTACTCACTGGGGTTGGCATACATCTCACTCATTCATATTACTATTTAATTTTTCCATGGCTGACATCCACATTTACATGACAGTGTTTACAATGACACTATTTTTAATAATGACTCACAATTACGATCTATATTATCAAAGTAGTAGACCGTCACAATATTTCAGAACCATGCACTGTTCAATATGTCATCATCATCATTGCTGAAGCTTGTCCTATTGACATAGATATTTTTTGCTGTCGCGATATATAGGCATCGATTCATACATCATCGCTATCATCGCTGAAGTTTTTCCTACACATGTTTTTGCCTTAGCATTACGTGCCTGGCCTATGTTCCTACATTTCTGCAGACATCTGCCCATCCTACCTTGTCACAGGGCTCACCTGTTTACTCTTACTTACTTACTTTCCTCCTGTGCTGTCGGCACATATGGCAGAGAGGAGAGCTTGCCATCCCAACCGGTCCTGAGCCTTCTCATAAGGTTGACGTCTGTGATGTTGCCATCTGTCATGTCTTTCTTGATGGTTCCTCTAAGGGTTATTCTTGGTCTCCCTCGTTTTCTTTTGCCAGATGGTGTCCATACCCATGCCTGTCTCGTAATTCTTGTTGGTGCCATGTATAGGACATGTCCCAAGTATGACCATCCTTTTCTATTTATTGTTGTTATAACATCCTCGGCGTTTGCCTTTTCACGGACTTCTATGTTGGTGATGAAGTCATTCCATCTTATATTTAGAAGACACCAGAGGCATTTTGTGTGGAACGATACAAGTTTTCTCTCTGATTCCCTGGTCATTGTCCAAGTTTCTGCCCCATAAAGAAGTATTGAGAGCACATTAGATCTGTAGATATTGAGCTTGGTGTTCTGCTTACTATTTTTGTTCTTCCAGAAATTGTTTAATTACTTAAGTGCACCTGCTGCCTTACTTATTCTGTTTCTTATCTCTGGCACACAATTTCCATCAATGGCTACCCTGCTTCCGAGGTATGTGAATTGTTCTAGCTCTTTGAGTTCCTCATTGTTGAGACTGATTGGAGTTTGATTTCCCATGTTTCTTATGATTTCTGTTTTCTTTTTGTTTATTTGTAGGCCAATTTTGCAGCTTGTTTGCTTAGAGTGTTGGTTTTTCTCTGCATCTCTTCGTAGGTACTGTTAATTAGACAAAGATCGTCTGCAAAATCAAGGTCACTGAGTTTTTCGCCATCTCCTTTGCAGGGAATCCCACTCGCCAGTTCTGGATCTGATCTCATGACAAAATCGATTGCAATACAGAACAGGATAAGTGAGAGGATACACCCTTGTCTCACTCCTATTTTTCACCTTGAATGGGTCTATCGGTTGCCCTAAGGTACCTTGTACGTGGTACTGGGGGCACCTCAATCTACATGGCATACTATTATTCAGTACATGGATATCCGGCTACACGATTTTTACAGGCATACCTTTACATATATGTACGCCTTATACATTAATACTTTTTATCAAATCACTAGTTCGTTACGTCATCTTTTCCGTAAAGTCTCAGTCCCCCTTTGTTTTTGACAATGAAATACCTCTATAGTACACCCCTCACTGTAGATTGCGCTCATTTCACTCATTCATACAACCATTGAAATTTTCCATGGCAGAGACTGACATTTACGTGACAGTGCTGATAATCACACTATTTACATATATACACGCTTTACAGTAACACTATTTATGTCCTTATCTATTCCAAGCAGTACATGCATGGATATGCTCTGCCTGTAACAATACATTTTTTCACAGACTTAATATTTTGCAGTAATACTGTTTAAATCTTAACCTTACAAATATTACATGCATTGATATGCCCTGCATGTTGCTACATCTGTTTACGATCATACTACGTACATAACTGCACGCCTTGCAGTCATGTTGTTTTGTGCCAGTGCTGTGGGTTACACTGCGGGCTGGGATCCCAATGACCTGCGGTGCTGGAACTACCCTTTATTTCTTATTTTCCGCTTTATATTGTTTCTAAATACACAACAGCAAAGATCTAAAAAGCGTGTAGTAGGATTTGCATTTTACGTACCAGTATGCCAAAGAGTATAGCCTAGGCTACGACTAAACCACCACACTGGCACAAAAGCTAACTGCACTCCAGAGATCTTCAAGTCTTAGTGCATGGAGAAAAAGCTTATGTAGCAGAATTCTCATGAGCTTTTTAATTAAGTGGCAAAGTGGTATTTTCTCATTCAATGAGCATGCAATAGTTTTTATAACTGAGAAATTTTCATAAATTGTTCAAAAGATGTTCTTCAAGGTACTGTAATTTTTAGTTATGAAAGCCACGTCAAATCTGCTCATATATAGTATCTTTATCAATAATCTAGTACTTCAGAGTGGAATGGATTTCATCTTTTCTGATCATCATTGAAATCTGTTTTTTACTTAATAATCTTTGAATTGGTATTGACTATATAAGCTCAATTTTGTTGCTTTCATCATTTCTGTATCGCAAGTAAAATATTGTGATCCATAGATCATCCCAAGTTATATTTTGCAACTGATATTATTCTCAGACATGGCTAGGTAATAATTTGTTTGTGTGCAGTAGGTAAATAAAGATTTCGATGCTACAAAGTTGACATTATTGCTGGGTTTTGTGCACTATTTAGTTGAGCAATGTGAATTAATTGAGTTGAACAAAGTCGATGACACACTGTAGGTATAGTTGAAAGTTGCCTTAATCTTCCGAGTATAATAAGACCAAATTACAGTAAATGCTTGATTTCTTATCCTTGAATATCCGAACCTCGATTATCTCAACAGTAGTCCATACCTGTAGTCACGTGAAGTTGCATGTGAACTATCCACACATGCAAAATCCCCAACATTATCGAAAAATCGCCCTTACCAACATTCACTATCAGTTGTGCAGTGCAATAGCAAATGCCAATTAGGAGCTTTGCTGCCGTAACTGTAACACCAGCAGGCCTTGTCACGAGCAAACTACTGCGCTCGCGATGATTAGCACGTACAAATGATTTTGCGCGTACGATCGCACTGCTAAGAAAATATGCACGACCAGGTCAAATCAAGACACAAATAAAAGAATTTTGCAGTGCAGCAAAGATGAAATTAATCAAACAATTTAGTTCAAACAAGGAAACTATCGTAACATAAATGATAACAGTAAAAGCTCTTCTTCATCATTATACTAAATACTGCTCCTGAAAGTAGCAGGTTGTGCTGAATACTCTTGCCAGTTCGATGAGATGAGAGCAAGGCAGAGACCGACTGAAAACCACCACTCTAATAATTCACTCATATTTTTACTCTACTCTACCGACCGTTCTTGAACAACTACTGATAAAATAATAATAACCTGTACTTATACCGTTACAAGAAATGACTAAATTTGTCTAATCAATTGTAGATGTGAATATCCCCCGTTTTTTGCAAAAAAATCAGGCCAAAATCTTCATCTGTTAGAAAGTTATGGCAGATTGAAGTTATGAGAATTCGCCGAAATTACGATCGCCATCTATTTTTCTAAGAAACAATGAAGACGCAGGTTTGTGCCTGCTAAGGAAGGATATGCATTTTACGATCCATAATTATATAATTAATATTTACTAGGCCACACAACATGATTTTTCAGGCTTTCGTAGTTCTTATGACGTCTTAAGGGCAAAATGCTGTCAAAGTTTCAATTAAACCTAGCCAAAGTTTGCCCACATTTTCCCTGGAAAAATCTAATTAAACCCTAAATATTTTGAAAACCGGTGGAGTCAACATACTAAGCCTAGGTATTTTATGAAATTCCCTTTTATGTGCTTTTCAAATCATGATTTTGTTTGTGCACTTTCTCGGTTTTCTGGCTGTTAACTGATGAAACGAGTGTTGACACTGTTAAAGCTATTGCCAGGTTCTCGAAGATCGAGACATAGAAGGCACGTCTTTATCGTAGCTCAAACTTTAATCAACTGTCCCAACACATTCGGCTAACTCATTATAAACTTGGCTAATACATGCTGGCCAATACGCCAAAAGAGTGTTGCGACGTCAATCACAACATGTTGAACATGAATGCATGTGTGTGTGTGTGTGT
>WIPJ01000503.1:206196-221841 GCA_018155075.1 Cassiopea andromeda
TGTGTGCGTGTGTGCGTGCGTGCGTGCGTGTGTGCGTGCGTGCGTGCGTGCGTGCGTGCGTGTGTGTCACACTACAGAACAGACATGTTAAATTTTATTCCAAGATGTTGAGATAATTGAGGATGTGTACTGTGCCAATAAATTTATGCACAGTGACAGTTCTCACTCACTTAACTGCTGAAAGCTAAAGTCCACAATGATAAATTCCCATTTGGGCAGGTTACTGAGTATGAACAGGACAACGAGAAGTTTCATGTTGAGGAGAAAAAAGCAAAGTTGTACGCCTTCTTTAGAACTGTATATTTGATCCCACTAACCAGTGATCATAATCAGAGATGACTGCTTGTTATTGTCATTGAATATGCATTTTACAGAATGATGGTGATGATTGCCTATTGAAGTGATTAAATACACAGTTTAGAGAAACTGTAGCATCTTTTTTGTCTTTCTCCTCAACGTGAAGCATCTGGTAGTGTTATTTATTATCAGAATGCGCAATTAGTGTTTCATAAGTGTTTGACATCAGTTTTCCACCAGCTTATCGTTTTAACAGAAAGCCTTTCATAGCATGATCAGTAGTAGTTATTCATTTTGCTGTTTAATTACATACAACAGACAAATTTCATTGGCAAGGTGTAAATTAAAGCAATTTATGTACTTCTGTACTACTTACTGTTATGAAAAGTTGTTTTGCATAGGGAGGCGTTTGCTCTGAGTATAGCACAGCACAAGGGGAAAGGGGATCTCGTGAACAAATGTGACAGAGCGTAATGTTGGATGAGTGGATGGTTCAAAAAAACCAATTTTAGAGTGACATAATTATTGAACAGCTCTTGCACTTATGTGCTCTTTTCCTTTGTTGTTTACCAAAAATATACTTTTCATTTACCGTTGTCTGACCGACCATCCCAATTGGAGTTAAATAACTTAATGTAAAGAGATCCGCTTAAAGCCTTGCATATGATAGCAGGGGTGGCACCAGGGGAGGGTTAGGGGGCTATAGCTGCATGATAGCCCCCCCATTGGAAGGTGAAAAATAATTTTTTCAGAGATGTTTGGCATTTATAGGACATGCCATGGGAAAAATTGATACTCAATGGTCATTTAGTGATATGCACTGAGTACTGTAACCACTTACTACTTAGTAAGTGCAGTTTTTGCACTCAGTGCAGCTTTAACATTTCAACAGAGTGGAAGCCAAAGAAAATTGTTGGTGGGGTGCACAACCCCAATTTGCCGACAAACAGACTTCGTTCAAGCCCAGTGTACCGACCAATAGGACTTTCCTTAAAGTGCTTATGCATCGAAAATTTCGAATATACTTTTTTAGCTAAAATCGAAACTTCGGTCTTTCCAATGCATGAATATCATATTATTTTTGTTCTTACTGGCGAGAAAGGTGTAGAAATTAGCATTTGTTTTGAGGCACTAGGTGCGAATTTTGATAGCCATTGCGTGATGTCATAACGAGGGTCAAACCGAGTGCATTCTTTAGGCCTATATCACTTGATAAACAAAGCGTAAGAAGCTTCTCGTCTTCGCGTGCTACGGCTCATTAAAATAGCAAACAGTGACAGTGAATCGTCATTTTATGATGAATCAGCTGATTATCAATTAGAAGATGATGGCAATGATGACTGCGTGCTTGCACAACCAGGCCTACTACTACTTGTAAACGTGTAGGGTAATAGGTACATGCCACGGAGAGCCACTAGCTGATGATGCGGATGCCCAAGATAAAGAAAATGTCGAGGCCAATGACCCCCATGGACTGCTACCACAAATTCGGTTTGATTTGAGAGGCAAATCCAAGCTCAGGAATGGTGAGTACCAGTATCTATTACGTATTGCAGCTCATACCTTGTCAAATTTTGTAAACAGTCACTTAGGACCTACAAGCAAAGCGTTAGAGCTATACGTGTAGGGTAATGGCTTCTGCGTTAGATGAAGTTGAGTTTGCATTGATTATAGTCTTCAAATTTACTCTTTGATCTTCTAAGCCAACTGATCTTTTTCTGATAGAATACAATTTTCTTTTCCAAAACTGGACATCCGGTACAAACAGTATTAGGGCTTGCGAACATTTCTTCCTCCTCCATTGCGTCATCCATTTTTGAACACATCACATATCACAGATAGTCCATGAAAGGAATTGGAATACATTGCTATGGCATTATAATTTTCCTTTACTACTAGGCCATTTCCAATCTACCAACTCAACATACCTCCCTGCCCTGTTTTCCTCAACGTTGTTAATTGTTACTACTTGACAAGGGTCTAAAAAACAAACACAGGTAAGTCTCACCTGTCTTTTAGCTCTATCTGTCAGTGACTGATCAATGGTATCTGCTGTGTCTGCCAACGATAAATCAATCAGCAGCATCTGGCTTTAGCTTCATTTTCATTCCAAGTTTGGCAGCGACTTCCTGATTCTTCGTAAAACATTTTTCATCGAAATGGTCAGAGTAAAGGAAAGACGAGTTGGTGCTGCTCCACTTTGGCCTATGTCTTCGCACAAACCTGACCCAAGCTTGGAGTCTTTTCCTGTCTTTTTTCTTGAGTGGAAACGTGTGAACGGATTTCCCCTCTATATGCTGACCATTTGTGTAGCTTATTCCGTTCGGGAGACCAGCCACACAGTACAGTCCTCCACGACGTTTGCAGGACTTGCTAGTGGAATCCATGCTAACAAGCGATCAAAATTCTTTTGCGTACTCGTTATGACATCATGCGCAGTAGCTAGAATTCGCACTTGAAATGCCAAAATAGCGAAGTTTGAGGGCTCATAACTTTTTTTCTATATGAGTTATGATACTTTAGTCTGTAGCATGATGATCACAGCACAAAGGTGCATTAGAAATCCAAGAAGTTAAATTTCGAAATTTTGGATGCATAAGCACTTTAAGCTTCGTCAGCAATACAACATTAATGAGGACTCTTGGTTTTCGGTATATGTGCCAACAAGTCAGATAGTGGGGGTATGGCACCCCTGCATCCCCTATGATTATGCCCCTGTATCTCAATGAATGATTTTTGTTTTTCAGCTACAGGCTGTGTTCATTATGCCACAAGACCCTGCTTTTGCTGAAGCAAAGAAAAAAGCAAAAGAAAGATTTTCATTTTCAGAGCCTGAAAATTTTTTCAAGGATGTTAAGAGAGGTGATGTTGTTGGGTTCGTTCATGCAAAAGATGATTGGTATAAAGCCAGATTGGTTGAAGTTGAAATGATTAAAATGTTGAGAGATCGAGTTGAGAAATGCTATACTTTGGATCCTGTGAATCACAAGCAAAAATGCAGAAAGGTCATTCTAGACTATATGGGTGCATGGCAGAATTACAGAGATCATAAAGGTATTAGTTTAAATGATATTTTGTTGTAAAAGGCTAAATTCATCACCATGGAAATAGGCACGTGGGAGTGTATCCCCTCCCTTTTTTGTATGTCAAGTGCTCTGCTGCAGCTTACAGGGCTGCGCTTTTTTGCATTGTGAGGGTGTTCCCTGAAGATATGTTCCCACACTTTTTGAATGCTTCCTACCACCCTGATCCTTGCCAGAACTATTTAGGTCACATATAAAATATCATACTTGAATACAGTTCCATTACCTTCCTAGTGACTTGTAATTACTTTTTGATTTCCCACATCTTTTCCCCTCTTCATTCAAGACCAGTTATAATTTGCATACAAGGTGGCTTGTCTATGATTCAATAACTGGCTTCTCAGGTGGCATGAAATAAAGTATAAAATTTAAGATTTAACATATTTTTTCTTGGATTAGCATAGAATAGACTGACTTAGTATAAATCAGCATAAATTTTGTAAATGCTCGAATTATAGAAATATTCTCCATATTTTATCCTTGATCAGATCATGACAGAATAGCAATAGCATAACCATCATCATCATCATTGTCGTTGCGTCGCATCACTTTTGTCGCCTGTTGGCATGTGTCAATACAAGGGGAAAATTGGAGAGCATCCTACATCGGTAGCTCAACGCAGGCCTTTGATCTTTGGTACCTTGCCAGATTTGCAGCTGATATTGTCTTCCCGCACTCATTGCATACAACATACTTCACTTTGTACACTTGAGCTGTAACCTCATTGGAAGTTTCCTCTTCAGTTGTTACACCATGTACTGTCCTCATATGTCTTGCTAAATTGCTGCCTATCAGCCATTTCTTGCATATGTGGCACTCTTTTTTCTGTCCTTCCACTCTACTTCCTGTGCAATTTTTTTGATGGTTTTTCCATGCCCCTTCCTGTTTGAAATTTTTCCCACATTTGTTGCAAGTAAAAGTAGGTGCTTCATTGATCTCCTTGTGTGTTCTCTTTTGGTGTATGGTTAACCCAGCTTTCGTACGAAAAAATCTTCCACATCCGTGGTAAGTACATCTTATTTGATCTTCTTTCTTTTCTTGGCTCCTCTCGATGATATCAACTTCCCCTGGCTTCTTCTCATATTTCTTTCCTTTTTGCTCGTCAAAACTTTGTAGAAATTTCATCCTGTTTTGTATCATTTCCTTCCATTCCTTTCTGTTCATCACTAACTTCTCTACCGATTCTACTTCCACCCCAGCTTCCTTTAGTAGTTGTCGCCAGTATCCCACCGTAGTTTGTCGCTTCTTCCAGCTCTTATTGAGTTATCTTACTCAGTCTGCACTTTGTAAATCTCTTCCTTATGATGGCCCATGCTTTTCCGGCTCTTTGAATCCTATGTTTCATATCTGTCTTCCTCCCCAACCAAGTACCAAGAATTCTTATGTCCTTGCTCTGTTCTAAACCGAAGATCAGATTCTCTTCTTTATCAACATTCGTTAGTTCCTCAAACTGTTTCATAACCTTTTCAATGATCGTCATTCCCTCTTGTATTTCTTTCTGTGTCCCTATGACTGTCATGTCATCCGCGAATAATGACATCTCTAATCGAGTACCACTAGCCTCTGAATTGAAACTATTCTTCAAGTGTTTAGGTGGGAGTGAATGGCCAGTCATATATCGCCATCCTACTCCAACCTCTTGGTCTCTCTCTCTAGCCTCTTCTTTTCTCTGCTTGTCCTCTATTCTCATCACGGCCTGATGGAAAATATAAAACATAATTGGTGATGTCGCGCATCCTTCCCTTAACCCACTTTGTGGGGTATATTCTGTGCTCTCTCCATCCTGTCCTTTCACTCTATAAGATGTATACTCATGTAGATCCTTCAGCTTGTTGATTGTGCTTCTCGGTAGTCCATATTTGCTTAAAAAGTGCCCATAACATAGGTCTGTTTATGCGGGGGTATGCTTTTGTGAGGTCTAGCAAAATCGCTTGAGCTCTTTTTGTGTTGCTATCATTTTTGTATTCCTGGTCAGATAATTGTAAGAGTTCCGCGTCTTCTTGTAGGCATACAAAAATCTGAGTCGCATCAGCTGTTGACCTAGCTTGCCTGAATCCCGCCTGATTCTCATCCAATGCACCAATATCCTCAGCCCAGTTCCTTAATCTTGTTGCCAAAATTCTTGCTAATATACTGCTTAGTATGGGTAGAAGACATACTCCTCTGTAATTATTAGGGTTTTTTCTATCTCCTGTTTTGTGCAGAGGTATAACCAAACCCATTTTCAATTCTTGTGCCCACTGAGTTGCTGGTGTCTTCCATAATTTTCTAATTTCATTGAAAATGACACCTTTGACTTTCTGGTGTGCATCCTGCCCAGGGGCTGAATCTCTCATCTTGTTCAGTTCCTTCTGAATTTCATCATTGTCTGGAAGTGCTGTCAAGAAGTCTTGGCACCATTGTATTTTCTCCTGGCTTTTTTCCTTCACTTCTACCAATTCAATTAACTGTTGCATTCTCCCTGGGTTTCCTTCAAAGCGTTCTTTTGTTATTTTGTCCAGGTGTTCCTTAAATGTTTCTTCTGAGAAGAGAGGTAGATTTTTTGCGTTGTTGTATTCTCCTCGTCTTTGCAGTTGCTTTAAAAGGTCATACATGACTCCTATCTTTCCTTCTTCACATGCTATTCTGCATTCTTCTGCTTTTTGATCCCACCATTGCTCTTCCCATTCTTTCAGTTGGTTCTTGTAAGTTTTCCTCGCCTTTTTCAAGTCCTCTCTCGCTTCAATCAAACTCTGATAATATTGATCTGTTGCTCTTCTTTTTACTTCGTTTCTCTTTCTGAGTCCTTCTCTTATGTTTTCTTTGAGCTTTTCAACTTCTGTATGATGTTCTTCCATCCAGGGGTTTACTTGTGTTGTCTTTTTCCCACATACTTCTAAAGCGGTTTCATTCAGGATTTTCTCTACTTGGTTCCAGTCCATTCCTCCATTCTCAAATAAACATTTCTCTACTCGTTCTGAAGTTTTTTCTCGAAATTGATCTGCGCACTCATTATCCATCAATCGTTCCCATTTTATGTTCGATTGTCTACTTTTCTGTTTCATTTCAATGAGCTTAATGATTTTCGGTTTTATTGGTGTGACTTTAAGCCTTATTTCCACTGGCTTATGGTCCAACAGAAGGGGCTTCAACTCTCCCACTTTGAAGGATCTTATCATATCATGTCTATCTCGTGCTTTTGTTATGAAGCCATCGATTTCGTACCATCTCTTCAAGCTCGGATTCCACCACGTCCCCCTTTTCTTTTGGAAAAAGAAAGAGTTCACCCAGCGTAACTCATTTCCGATTATCCATTCCTGTAGTTCTTCACCCTGAATATTTGTCGATCGAAAACCAAATGAACCATGATTCGCATTCATAAGTAGCTGTCAGCTTGTTTGTCCAATTTGAGCGTTGAAATCTCCTCCTATCAGTATTCTCTTTTTCGAGGCCATTGTGTTTACTTTTCTGTCAAGTTCTGTTCTTATGTTTGCCAGTTCGTATTTGTATCCATTACTTCCTCTCACTGGGTGATATACTGAAACAACAATTATATTTGAAAACTCAACCGTTGTTAACCTGTCGTTTGGTTGCCAGTGTTTTCCTTGCATTTCCCATGCATTGAAAACAATTTCTGTCATCAAGATCCCGCATTTCCTTGAGTGGACTAAGTACCTCCTCTTACCTTTGTGGGTATATCGCTTAATTCCATCTGCTCTCGCATTCAACTCTGACACACATACAATGTCCCATCCCTTTTCTATGCACTCCTTTACTATTTCGCCAAATCTGCTATTGTAGATGTTAGCCCTCCTTACATTCCATGTCGTTACCTTCAGTTCTGCGTTTGCCCATTGCTCTTCTTTCCTTTTTCTTTTATGAATCCCCTTCGCTCTACGTTTCTTTAATCGTCTTCTAGTTCTCGCTGCTTTTTGTATCGTTGTCCTCGGACCTGGATTAGGCTCTATGTCGTTCATTAGTTTGTTGATATCCACCTCTCTTGCTCTTCTGTTTAGGCCTACCGGTTTTCCCTTGTATTGTTTGTTTGCTTTCGAAAGCTTTAATGAGCTCGGACTGTTGGCTAGACAGCCCTCCCTCCAGTGAAGAAACAAATTTGTGGCATCGCCAACCTCCTCTGCTTCTTTTTCGACTCCCAATTTGCCAGGAAATAGAACACTCCTGCCCGCTTGGCCCCAATCGTGAAGGAAGGACGCCATTGCCAAGCCACCACCACCACCACCACCATCATCATCATCATCATCATCATCATCATCATCATCATCATCATCATCATCATCATCATCACCATCATCATCATCATTGTGTGTCATCTGCTCCCTGCAGGTTGACTAACTTGGTTTCCAGCTTTCTCGGTTGTCCGCTTTCCTTACATAATCTACATAGTTTAACTTTGTCCATTCTTTGATATTATCCATCCACAAGGTTCTACGTCTTCCTCTCTATCTTTTCCCATTTAGTTTTCCTTCTACCAATAATCTTTGTAGTCCATCTCTTCGAATTATATGCCCAAAATGTGCTAGTTGTCTTTGTTTAACTATATTTAACAGTAGTTCTTTGTTGCCTATCATTGTGAAAATCTCATTGTTTGACTTGTGTGCTGTCCATGGTATTCTAAGCATTCGTTTGTAGATCCACGTTTCAAAAGCATTTATCTTCTTTGCTATACTCTTCGTTATTGTCCACGCTTCAGAGCCATACAGGAATGTTGCCCATACATAACAGTTTACAATGCGCTTTCTTGTGTTTATGCTTGTATCTTGGGATGATAATATAGTTGACAAATTCTTCTATGCATTTCTTGCTATTCCAATTCGTCTTTTCACTTCCTTATCACTTTTTCCGTCATCTGTTAACATATGTCCTAGATCAGTGCTTCTCGACCGTTTTGATCCACTTCACCCTTTTAAGAAACAATTCTCAGCTATTCACCCCCACCCCGACAAATCGTCATATTATAGAAAATTAAAACTTTTATTTAAACTTATAAAAAGTCTTTTATTTCCAACACTCTCAAATGTTAACCCTTTTACAACTCTCCATCAACTGCTTTAAAATTTCCGTAATTCCTACCTAAATACAACTTGCTAATTAACTAGACTAGCCAATTAGACCTGAAGCAGCAATCTTGTTTGTATCAACTTTCTTCAAGACCTGACCAACAAGGTGAAGACTGCCAGTGAAGCGGCAGGACTCTTCCTCAATGTTAGCCAAACAAAGGTCATGAAAGTGACGAAGTCTCCAAGCAATGAAAGTTTAACTGTTAACAATCAAAACGTCGAAACTGTTAAAGTTTTCAACTACTTGGGCGCACTGCTCTCAAACACACTGGATGACAGCAATCAAGTCAGATGACGCATCGCAATTGCAAAGGCTGCTATAATTGGGCTAAGTAATATATGGAAAGATAGATCCATATCACAATACACAAAGCTTCGACTCCTTCGGGCACTCGTATTTCCAATTGCAACATATGGGGCTGAATTTTGGGTCTTGAAGAAAGTTGATACAAACAAGATTGCTGCTTTTGAATTGTGGTGCTATCGCAGACTCCTTCAGATTAGTTGGGTTGACAAACGTACAAACCAATGGGTGTTGGAGAAGATTGGGCCTTGCCGTAGACTACTGGACAAGATCAACGAAAGGAAATTGAAATTCCTAGGACATATAGCCAGAACATCCGGCATAACAAAAGGTCTGCTATTCGGTACAGTTATCAGCAAAGGGGCCATGGAAGACCAAAAACCAGGATGTCTGACAACGTGAAGAACATTGCAAACATCAGTATGGCCAGTTTATTAGAACAAGCTCAAGACAGAAACCATTGGCGGAGTTTTGTGGAAAGTATCACTGCTGGTCAGTAATGACCTTCCCGTCGAGAAGAGAGAGCCAATTAGAGCCTCCAAAATTTAACAAATCATACTACAATTTGTAATGGCATAAAAAACAATCAACAAAAATAAGAAAATCCTTCTTGACACAGTCTGGTGTCTTCAGATTATCAATTTAATGACATGGAAACATCTACTTATCTTTTTGGGTTCCTAAATTACAAATACTCTGTAGCTAGATCACAAACCTACATGAAAATAGCGGTGATTGGCTGAGAGCGAGACAGCTAAGATGCATGCTATTATTGCATCATCCAGCAAGCCGATTTACATGCAGTTCTCAATTGAGAGATTTATAACGACCTGAAATGACAGGAAACCCGTATTATACAGCTGACACCAAACTATCTGCCCAATTACAACTTCATCCCTTTGTGTATAATTCACCCCCAATTCCCCCTTTTTCAAAATTTCACCCCTTAGTATCTCGAATTCACCCCAAGAGGTGCATGTGCACCCCGGTTGAGAAGCACTGTCCTAGATAAACCATGCTGGTCACTTTCTTAACTGGTGTTTCATTTATCAGTATATTAGCATCTGGTACTGGATTTTTCTTGCTTACAACCATTGTCTTGGTCTTTTTCACGTTTATCTCCATCCCATGTGTTTTTCCTTTCTCATTTATTGTTTTGTTAATTCTTGTAAATCTACTGCTGTTATCGCCATTAAAGCTGTATCATCGATTCCAACTTCTTGTAGGCAATCAATCATTTTGGAGTGTATGACCCTGTCGAAAGCCTTGGTGTAGTCTATAAAGCAAATATATACATCATTTTGCATTTCCAATGATCGTTCTATTACCGTTCTCAGGTTGAAAATGCCTTCTCTAGTTCCAAGTCCAGGTCTAAAGCCGTTTTGTAGCCTGCTCACTTCCCTATCAATTTTTGATATTATTCTTTGCTGTATCACTGTCAGTAAGAGTTTTGTCTCGTGACTCATAAGGCTAATTGTCCTAAAGTCAGTGCTATTTTGCGCATTTGGTTTTTTTGGTATGGTTAAAAATATGGATTGTTCCATTTCTGTTGGTATATGTTCGCTTTCATAGATGATGTTACATAATTGATTAAGTGAATCTAAATTTTCTTTATCTAATACCCTAAGCATTTCAGTTGATTTTTTATCTGTACCCATAGCCTTGTCATCTTTCATTGATTTTTTGAGCCTCCTTTTTCAGGATGTTCTCTCCTCTTGTAATGGGGAATGTAGGCATGTCGTCTCTGTTATCATCATGGAGATTTGGTATATATTCAACCCATCTCATTGAAATGTCTTCTTGTTCAAAAAGGAGTTTTCCATCTTTGTCCGTAATACCAGAGGCTTGTTCCTCTGTATTTTTCTTATTTGTAAAATTTTTGATTTTCTGATGCATTTCTGTTGTTTTGTGTTGTTTCTCGAGTTTCTCAATTTCTTGACACTGATCTGTTATCCATTGCTCTTTAGCTTTTCTGTAGTCGTTAGCTATTTCTTTATTTAATCGTTGATATTCAATATGATTATTATTTTTGTACTTCTTTCTTTGTTCCATTTTGTTTAGTATGTCTTCTGCCATCCATTTATTCTTATTCCGTTTTGATTTCATTAATAGTACTTCATTACCTGCTGTTTGTAGACAGTCTCTAAAATCTTTCCATTTCCCATCTATTTGCTCTTTACTATTTTCTTATTCCTTTGGGTATTGTTCTGTTTCTTCTATACATAAGATGTTAAATCTATTTCTAACTGCAATATTGTATTTGACCTTGCGTACCTCTTGCTTTAGCATACTCATATCTAAGTGCTGTTGTTTGTGTGCAGTTGTTGCTTTTTTAAGTTGGACTTGCATTTTGATGAAAACTGGATTGTGATCTGAGTTAATGTCTGCTCCAGGAAATGTTTTAGCATTTTTTATGCTATTTCTACATCTTCGGTTTACCATTATGTAGTCAATTTAGTTTCTTACTATATCTCCAGGGCTTTTCCATGTATACAGTCTACGGTTTGGGTGTTAGAATAGAGTGTTAGCAATTGTTAAATTGTTCTGTTGGCAGAATTCAATTAACCTTTCATCTCAGTCGTTTTCCCCCCTAACCCATATTTTCCAACTATACTTTCGAACGGTTCGCTTCCTACTTTTGCGTTAAGGTCTCCCATAACGCACAGCACATCAGCTGATTTTGCAAATTTTAGAGCTTTCTCGATTTTTTCATAAAACACTTCAACTTCTACATCGCTGTGATCCTGTGTTGGAGCGTATACTTGAATGAAATTGGTATTGAACGGTCTACCGTATAACTTTACCATTAGTACTCTTTCAGATATAGGCCAATAGCCTATGACTGCATTCGCTACTTTTTTTTCAAAATGAAACCTACTCTATGTTTATGCGCAATACCTCCAGAATATATCATTTTGTGGTTGCCAGTTGTAATTTTTCCACTTTTAGTCCATCTGGTCTCTGATATCCCCACTATGTCAAGATTCATGTTGTTCATTTCTAGCATTGCATTGCCAAGCTTCCCTGCCTTGTACAATGTTCTTACATTCCATGTTACATTTCTTTAGGGTTTCCCTCTAGTTTTCAGAGCAACCTTATCAGAAAGCAATCTTCCCGCGGGGTTTGGAATATTCTCTTCATAAATTGACCTATTTGCTGTAAAGGTAGCCTCTTCTTCCCTGTAGCTTTTATCTGGATTAGTTGCAGGGGTCCCAACGTCTCCATCATGTAATAAAAACTTCTGTCTACTATCCATGATTTACTAAGGGTGTATTTTCGTACATGGTGGGGTCCCTATCCCTTCCACGGTGGCTGACCACAAGTCCTAAAATATGCCTGGAGAGTGCCCTGGATGTGCCACACATCTTTGCTGTCATGCCGTCAAAGCCATTGATCAAAATTGATTCATCTGCCTTATCTGCCATTTCAGTCTTGGTGAAATTAAGGGGAGGCGTCCCTTACACAACAATCCTTTCGAAATTTTTGATACCCTCTACTTAGTTTTGCTCACCAGTCGAGATGAGGTACCGTGGTGTGGCCGCTGGCTGCACTACTAGTTTCTAGGAGCCATAAGTGAGAGGTGTATAGTTGGAGACCAGTGTTTTAATTCACATCCATCTTACGAGAATGTGCGGCTGACAAAGGTACCCATGTACTACTCCTCACGAACTATACCATACACCACAGCATAAACATACTTATATGATATTTAACAGTCTCAAATTCACAATCAGAGCACATTTGAACTATGACGAGGTTGTTATAGATAATACACGGATTGTTTTGCGCAGAATAGCAAGAAATTTTGGAAAAGGTGCCATGAAATAGCATATGTAATTTGAAGCTATACCATAGAATAGCATAGAATGGTATAAAATTACCAAGCGCAGCAGAATGGTATTCTTTAACACAGCATGCATATAAAAACTCAGCTGGATAATGTAAAGTAAGCGAGTGAGTAAACACAATAGCAGAAAATTCAAGGTCATGTCCCAATGTTCAAATGAGCATTTATGGGCTACTTTCGTTGCGCATGCTTTCAGTCTTTATAGAAACGTTCTTTATCATAAAATTTGACTTGAAAGTGGCAAAGATGCATAAAAGAATCCGTAAGTTTTAGCTGGGAGGCCTGCAATAGTTGAAATTAAGCAAAGGCAAACAGTACTTTTTGTAATTCAGCATTGTGTTAAGGAGGGGGGTTGATGCGGGAAGAAAATCTTTCAACTTTGCAAAACATTCCAACTACAGTTAAACTTGGGTAAGTCGGATCGCTTGGCACCAGGTAAAATAGTCCAAATTTTGGGAAGGCCAAGTTACAAGTAGGTCGGATTTTGTCCGATTTCAAAATGGAAATAGGAGTGAATGAGCAAAGGCAGCTACCACTTGAAAGGCCCTCAATAACTTCACATCTAACTGCAGAAAACGTAATTTAATCAATTTAGACACTTCTTTCTGTCTAGTGCAACAGGCTTGCGCACTTCCCTAATGAACGACACTTCTAACCTGCTTGCCAGAACCATCAATTCAATCAATCATATTATCAAGCATTTTCTTGTGCGCTCTGGTACTCTATTTTAATTCTACCGTCTTGCACGAAACTTAAACTCCATACTGAAGCTGTGCACCAATAATATACCCCTCTAAACTACACGCAGGCTGTAGTTTGAATTAAAAGACTTTATTAAAGTTGCCGCTGCGGCATTTTTTGTATGATTCGGAATTTCAGAGCATGTGCTTCCCCCATTTAACATCATAACCAAGTTGTTTTTAGAGGTAAAATGATGAGGTGTCTCCCTTCAGCATGTTTCTTCCACAAAAACTAAAATCCGACTTATACGATGCTAGCTCCAGTGCAGATGTGAAAAAAGCTCCGACTTACGAAATTATTGAACTTGTAAACTCCGAGCTAAGCAAAGAAACAACTACAGTATTTGTACCAAGTGGACAGGGACTCTTCATATATGTTCGTCGTGTAAAATATCCGACCTAGATGAGTCCGACTTAGGCGAATTTGAATGTAGTCTGGTGATGATTGTAGCTCCTATTAGCAATCTTCACCAAATTCGCAAGCATTTTTTTTCAAAATTTATGTCTATATGAACTCTTACAAGTGCTATTGTTTTTATTGTATATTTGGAGCTCCAGATGTTGATGAATTCTTAATTCAATTGTTAAGTTGAAATGTTTCCTTGTTCTTAAAAGACCCTTCTTCTCTCTAGTATAGCAATTATGTGTAGTAATTTGATTATTTTATTTTCAGCATTTCTTTACACTGAAGGAGGCAATATTGACAGGTTCAAATTTTCTGTAGAGGAAGTCCAGAATTTTACAAAATATGGTGAATGAGAAAATGGATGTGCCTTAGAGATGAACTTTTCAGATCATCTCTGATTTTTGTGCATAGCATTTATGTTAGTTTAAAATATTTACTTAAAATTATGTTTTCCAAGCTGCTTATGCACTTTGTGCAAAGCTATTTAGTGGAATTAGCTGGTATTTCTGCCACACCACTGATAGTGACAATTATTATCTATTAAGTGACAAGCTTTGTTCCTTCTATGAATGAATCTTCATCTTTCCATAAGAAATTTTCTGGTAAGTATCTGTCTCCGCAACATCTTTTCAGATCATTTGGTATTGAGAAAAAACTTTTAATTGTGTGAATACTTATATTAACATCGAAGACTTCGGCATTTTCAAGTTTCGGATAAAAACTCACATCCAAAAGGTTTTGGCAAATTAAAAATTCACGTCCACAGAGTTTTGGAAAATTAATAAATGGAAGTTGAAAAAATCTCAAAACTTCATAAGCGGGGGGTAATGATTATTCGGTACTCGAAAGCACTCGCATTGTATTACCAGGATAAAGGATCAGTTGTCAGTCAGAGAACAAAGATCAATGACGACAGCAACATTCCATGTTACTGTCGTGACATTGGTTTTCCTTATGTAATGGCCGTTCCAACCATCAAATACACTCTTTTTTTTATAAGAATACCTAATTTTTTTCTGAGCCTCAATATTCTTAAAATTTCGGTTTTGAGCCTCAGATTATTCTTAAATTATTCTTAAATTTTTCTTGCTCAACCCAAGGTGTAAATTCGCCTTAAGATCAAAGAAACATATTAAATCATTTTTAATGTATTGATTCACCGTAAATTTCAACGAGAACAAACAGAACAAGTCAAAATACGGTTTTAGTCGAAAAGTATTATTTCAACTCCATCAATATCATCAATGAAAATGTAGTAATATTCATGTTTGACAACGGAAATTACTTACAGAGCGGCTGATTGTATAACATAGAGATATATATAGCGTCAAAGTGACAAATGTTTTGTTTTGGGAGGAAACTCTTCATTAAATTTGATTCGATTAACAAAATATTTTACTTTTGATGAAGGTTGAGCCTGGCAATATTCTTAAATTATTCTTAAATTTTAGCAATTTTGAGCCTCAATATTCTTATAGACTTTATTCTTATAAAAAAGAGTGTAGATGTCTGAAAGGATTGTCCAAATGAAGGGGAAGGGGTGAAAAATGCATCCGCGTATATTGCTCGAGAATGAAACTGCCATTTGAACATTTACTGAGACCTCTTGAACACAGCTGAAAACTGCAAGGTGAGTATTCTTTCATTTTGTAACTTCATAAATTTTTGTGAATAAGGGAAAAATATTAACTAATAATGTACAAACGACTAGTAACGCCCAATAGTTTTTGGAAATCATACGCACTCTTAATATACGCTTTAGAAGTGTTCCTCATTTTAGCCATATACGAGAAGAAGAGCAAGGTTACAAAACTAATGGCAAAATCACATTCTTGTGAACTACAGAGTTATAACTTTTGCTACCATCCCAAATGCTATGCTTTTTATGTGGGGGGGGGGGGGGGAAAGGCA
>WIPJ01000503.1:221975-254255 GCA_018155075.1 Cassiopea andromeda
GGGGGGGGGGGTGAAAGGCAACAGTTTAACGACATAAACTGGTAAAGCTGTGAATTTACCGACAGGAAGCGTTTGCCTAGAAGGAGTTCCATATTTTTTTGGGTGCATTGATGCACACAATGGCATTTTCAACACTTTACCATTTCATGGCAAGCCATGCAGCCACTTATCGACGAAAGTCATTGAATGTAAATTTACGGACGAGATCACGGAAAGCCTGGGGGCTGTTACACCCTCTACTCTCCCCGCTAGCTACGTCCTTTCACTCTTCACGCACTAAGAGTCTTTTAAGATCTTCATTCTAACAATCCTAATCTAATCTATGCGTACTAGGGGTAATGAGGAATCACAACTCTATGCATTTTAGCAATAAAAACTAATCGTTATGACCTACGGTTTCTGTGTGTATAGGAATGGCTAAACTCCACATCCTTAAATTAAGCAGGTTCAGCCAGTGACGAATTTTTCTTTATGTCTTCAGGAAGAGAGAAAACAAATAATCTCGTATTCCATCTCCACGTGGTTTTGGATGGGAAACAAACGTTCATACCCAAGAAATTGATTGGATGTTGAAAAGCCCAGCACTAGATTCAATAATCTATTAATTCAGTTAACTGCAAAAGAGTCAAATACGCTACAAAAAGTTGTGCTTGCCTCAGCCAAGGCCTTAGGTGCACAAGAAGATTAAAGTCAAGAGAAATTGTGACTTGTTCCCTCCTATAAGCTCCAAATGTTGAAGGAAAATCTATCATAATTACAGTTTTGAATGCATATGATTTGCTACAAATTGATCTGGCTTGCCCTAGTGTTCCCCACAACATGGCAGAAACTAAGAAGCAACTTCAAGCATTCTTTGGTATAACATTTTTGTAAAACGAATTTCAAGCTACCAATTCCGGACCTTGTACATGCAGTAACGTAGAAGTGGTAATGTGAGAGCTCCTTTGTACAGTTGTGCGAAAGTAAACAAAATATCGGTGTTTAAATGTGTCATGGCTCTGCAGGTGTAAGCTGTCTCATTTTTCCTCACACCTTTATTTTCGTTTAAAATCGTTTTATTTATCGCTTTAGCTTACTACCTACGATAGAAGAATTTTGATTGGCTAAATCTCCTCAGTTGTTCATATTTTCTGCATCAAGACGCAGATGTCACTTTTCAGAATGGCGCTTTATGATTATAGACGGCCTAAATGGAGTAACAACCAAATGAGTTGGATGGGTGTTTTGAGAAAGTTGGACACGTCCAACCTCTTGAATCGTGAAGACCAATGAACAAGGTATCTTATAAAGTTGAAATAGAAATGCCCACAATTTTTTCCAGTGTTCATTACCATAGCGCCCTGACTAATAGCACTCCAGCGGTTTGCGGCCACGCGACAAGTTTTAGGTCATCGCTCAAAGCGACCACGTGCGACTGATCTTGTGAGAAAACGACCAAAGCGGTTGTAATGGAGGTCGTCCTTTAGGAAGGTGATATTCCAGAAATAGAGTGTAAACGTGGATAGTTTTTATTAAATGATGTTGATATAGGACCATGACAGGAAACGCTGCTAGTAATTCTATACTTACTATTCCTATGTGGACCGTTGTTGCAGACATTCTTTGTTGGTACTTGCTGCTGTTGTTGTAGTTGAAAAAACATATAAGAAGAATAAGATTTCTTTGCTTCGTCCCCTATCCTTTTACTATTTTAAAATGTCATTTTGTATCGGGGCTGTTGTGCATCGGGGGAGGGGGGCTATTTGTTGTAAGCGTGACGCAGCGCAAGAAGGTCTTGTGAACAACGGTGACAAAACGTGATCATTGGAGGTGGGTGGTTCGCAAATGGCAATTTTAGCCTGACGCAATTATTGAACAGCCCCATATAAGATGGCACATCCATAGCGGCGTTAGTGCTTGCTTATGAATTGTTTTAGATACATCCCACATTGTTCGCAGACTGAGGTATGCGATCCCCAAGGGACTGCGAAGGATTTATGGTGGGCCACGAGAGAAATACTCGCTAACGCAATTTTTTTCTTCTCGTTTTTCTAATACCTCATACCACTTTCTCTATTATGACCTACATATGTCCTTCCAAGGGAGCCTGATTCAAAGTATTTGGAACAAATTGAGAAGTTTAGGAACCGCCGATAAAGAGTTTAAAAGTATTCTGTTTAGATAGACTTAAAACTTTTGAGGTCGATGCAACTCTTAATGCAGACTGCTTCTGGCCCAAGGTTTTGCTGCTAAACCTTTGAAAAATGAGGCCTAATTAGGTTATTGTGAAATTTAAAGACTACATGATAACCCGTTCAAGTGAAACTTCACCCAGTACCTTCTGCACATCGTTCTGTTGTTTGATATTATTAATCATGTAGGTTCTTCCTGACAATTTGCTTATTATTTTTCATGTTTCTCTGTGGGAAAGGGAATCCGACTTGGGCGGTAAAAGTAAGCACGGGGTTGGGGATCTAGAAAATTTTGTTAACTTGGTCTACAGCTTATTTCCAGCTCCTGGATATGAGGCTTCAGGCGCTTTTTGCAGAATTGAAATATCTTTCATTTCATTTCGTTCTTTATGCAAAAATTTTTTATTGCAGAGATTTCGGTGCTCAAAGATGGGGAGAACGCGTCAAAATATTTTTTCAGAATCTTTCGGAATGTGACTTAATATCCCTAGAATCTATCTCCAAATAGAAAATGGGGTATGTTGGCCCTTTGATGGATCAAGAAAGGCTAAAAAGGTTAAATTTGGTCCATTTCATTTCTAAATTTGATCTGGCTATCGGGCAAAATGTTCTTCGGGCGAACTTTCGTCGCTCAGACAAAAATATGTCACTTTCGCATGACAGAATAAGTGGTCCGAGTTGAAGTGTGTTCCCAACATTATGAATCAACCAAAACCTCAAAATTGACCTCAGACCCCCTACTCCCTTAAGTTTTCTAAGTCCATTGTACAGCTTCTGAAATCTCAACTAGAAATAGTTTATTTCCAGAGTCAAGTAAAACTGTTGAGTAACTCCAATTTAAATAAAGGTGATAAAAGTGAACGATCTGATTACAGACCAATTTCAGTTTTATCTGTTCTAAAAAGACTTTTTGAAAAACTGATTGTTAATCAGCTATACAAATATCTAAATGACAACAATACTTTATCACAAAAACAATCTGGATTTAGAGCTCTCCACTCTACGGTGTAGTGTCTATTAAAAGCACTGATTATTGGTATTCTGCGCTTAATAATAGTGAGATGGTTGGTGCCACGCTTATCGATCATAGAAAGGTATTTGATACTGTAAATCGGTGATTCTCAACGGGGGAGATGTCGCCCCCAAAGGGGCGTTTTCAGAATTTATTGGGCGTTTTGAGAAGGTATGATATAATATATTTACTTATGAAACTGATGAAAGAAAGTATATTTCGAGAGGAGGGGGGCGTTTTAACAAAATTCGTTGAATTGGGGGCGGTTAGATCAGAAAGGTTGAGAAGCACTGCTGTAAATCATTCGCTTCTTTGTGGAAAGCTTGAGAGTTATGGGGTCAGAACTGATGAACTGCGTAGGTTTGTGTCTTATCTTGCAGGTAGAAAGCAAGTTTGTAAAGTTAATGGGACAGACTCCCAGGTTAATGCAGTCAACATTGGAGTACCTCAAGGCTCGTGTCTTGGTCCTCTCTTATTCCTTGTCTATATCAATGATCTTCCTAAAGTCATAGACAACTGTACTGTTGCCATGTACGCCGATGATACTGGTCTATACTTTCGTGGTGCTGGTTTAGCTCAGCTAAATGAGACCATTATCAAGGATCTTGAGAGCTTTGACCATTGGCTTAAAGGGAACAAGCTGTCGTTAAATGTAGTTAAAACTGTTTCCATGAGTAGCTTATCTCGTCAAAAGTATCAGAAAATATTAGGCAAATTAGACTTCAAAATACGTGGCAAAATGTAAAAGAAACAAAATATCTTGGTCTTCAGATTGATGGGCATCTTATTTGGAAAAAGCACGCGCATACAATCTCGAAGTAGATCTCCCGTGCCTTAGGTGTATTGAAGCATGCAACATAATTTTTACCACAGAGCATCTTGAAGAACTTGTATATAAGCATAATAGAGCCACATTTTAGATATTGCTCCTCTGTCTGGGGGTGTTGTAGCACAGCTTACATAAACAGACTCCAAAAGCTACAGAATAGAGCAGTTAGAATAATACCTAACAGTGCATTTGATACCCCTGCCACACCACTAAAAGCAACCCTTGATCTAAGATCGATTAGCGAACTTAGCGAAAATGAGTTAAAACTAATAACTTACAAGCCCCTAGATGATCTTGCTCAAACTACCTTTGACAACTTTTAATTCGAAATTATCTATAATCTTGTAGAGCCCTAAGAAATACTGATAGAGATTTGAAGTTACCACAGAATATAAACTAATACTGGGCAAAAAGGATATTCTGTCAGAAGCAAAATCTTGGAATGGTCTCTCAGCTGATGCTAAACGTGCACCATCTCTGGCATCTTTCAAGTCACATTTGCAAATAGTTTTTTATATATCTAGTTTTATGCAATTTTTAATGAAAATTTTTGAAAATGTGTACTTTTTTCTTTCATTTTTTTGTAAGATTTTAGCTTTTATTTTGTAAATAGACGGCCCCTTGTAAACCAGCGTAGCTGAATTGGCCACTTTCTATAAAAAATTGAAATGATGATGATGATGATCATCGTCATGATGAAGGGATGGAGTCCACTTGTATTTTGAATTAATTTTTGAACATTATTAGACCCCTATTATCAAAAGGAAACACTAGGTTTTTTTAATATTTCGATTAGTTTCGATTTAATTAAGTCAAAAATGTGCCTAAATTCTTAATTTTGTCCGAGATTGTCCGAAATTTTTCGTACTTAATGTAGAAGAAGTAAGTTACAAAGGGCATCGTTGTGGGGGTGCATGGGGTGCGGCACCCCCTAACCTAAGAGTCTGTCGGCAAAATTCCTAAAATATCTGCTGTTTTCGGCAAATCTAGGGTTGCTTGTGGTGTCAAAGAAGCACAATTATTCAAGTCATTTCTCCCGACAATATGTCATCTTGATAATAACTGACTTTTCACAACATAATGTACAAAGTATTAATTTGCGTAGGAAAACTCAGCCAACAGCGTCTTCTGAATTAGGGGCTCTAAGAGGTGCTATCCTTTAATGCCCTGAAAGTTTTTAGTTTTATCTCCAGTTGGTAAAAGTTTTTTTGTGTCGGTAGTTTTGCAAACAGTCGCTATTCTTCTGAGTATACACTAAATACTCCTGTCTCGATCACCAGGCATGAGCCCTATGTTAGACTGTTGAAGCTCATAAAAAGACATGCTGTCGACAATGACTGAAAAACTGCTTGATAATCTAGATTATCATTTTCAAAACCTGAGGAAAAGGTACACGTATACGTCTGCATTTAAACCCGTTCATTCCAGAACTTAAACATTTAAGCCTTTCCAGATATTATTTCTTGTAGATTGCTGCATCTTCCTTTGTGATAATTGCTTTGTTGTCAGATGAAGCGTCATAATAAGCTGTATGGCGGAGTTGAGGGGACACGTCCACACTAGTTTTTCGGACTATTGAGCGACGCTTAAAAATTTGCTTGGAAGCCGTTGAAATAGATAGAAATAGGCGTTTCTTACAATTTTCAAAGCTCTGAATGGCGTGCTCACGAAAATTTTTCTGGGACTTTTGCCCCAGATCCTTTAAATTTCTCTCCTCTATCCGTCCTGAAACCGTTCCTAAAATATCACGTAATTTTATGGATGCTGGATTCACTGATGAAAGTGCTCTGTTACGTCCCATCTTTATGTGTCATCCTAGCTGGCTTGGCTAGCGACGTCCCTGTAAGTTACCCACAGGCGTGGTTTAGGAGAAAATCTGGCACATGTGCCCACATTTGAATTGAATCCACAATTTGAAAGTGATCATTCAAATATGTAGAAAATTTGATGTTGATTTATGCGTATGCTTTATTGAGTGAGTACTCATTGTTCCTGGTTGTGTTTCACATAAAAAACAGAGACACGGGATTCCCAAACAATGCGATGATGCTAATAAAAGAGCTTTATGAAGGTCAGTAATCTGTAATGCAAAAAAAACTGGAGCACTATGGAGTGGTTCTCAAGAATGAGAGGGGTTAGACAAAGATCCGTACTATCGCCAAAACGTTTCAATATCTATACTGAGCCAATAATGAGGACATCAGAAGAGGATAGCCCTAAAGACCATTCTAAAAAAGGCGGATTTTAAGGATCCGTATTAAGGAATTTCTTCATAAAAATCTTCTTAGATTACTTTATTCTGCATGCCTTTTCATATTATGCAATAAAATTTGCGGAAAACCCATGAAGTTACGAACTTATAACACAAAATACCTTCCAAAACAACGCATGTTTTACCATATTTGGGCAATTTCATAATGGCGGAAGTAAGAAAACTAACGCTAACCCTAACCCTAACCCTCACCCTACGAAGAACCATAATACGCGTCCAGGGTTAGGGTTAGGGTTAGTTCGTAACTTCATGGGAAGGGTTTTCCGCAAACTTTATTGCATAATATGAAAAGGCATGATGAATAAAGTAATCTAAGAAGATTTTTATGGAGAAATTCCTTAATACGGATCCTTAAAATCCGCCCTAAAAAATATTCACTGATGCACAGTAAGTAATCTTACATTTTCAAATAATGCTACGATCCTATCAAATACTAATGAAGGCTTACAAAATCTTTTTCAATCTGAGAAAACTCAGTGAGAGTAAAAATTTTATGCTTAATAATAAAAAACTAAAGTCAGAAAAATGGATAGAACATTAGGACCAGAAAACATTTAAGTCAATAGTAAAAATTTAGAGACAATGCATAAACGCGAATAACTTCGCAGCACAGTAACTAAAAATGACAATTGGAACGAACAAAGTAATGACCATGAAAGGACTATGGACAGGAGGGTCCTCTCAAACATAGATAAAACTTTTAAAGGCATGCACCTTTACTGCTGCAAAATATCGATTCGAAACGTGGCACTAATGCTGCGTTAAAGTTTATTGATTCTTCTGAGATGAAATGCTACAGAAAGATATTGAGGGTGCCATGAATTGAATATCAGATGAACCAATGGATAAGGAATGATTTGATGTGAGAGAAAATTAACTTAGGATCTACATACCAAGACACAAGTTAAATTTACGGTGGAGTTAGACCTACTATCATGAAAGGTAGAACCAAAACTAAGAGAAAACAAGGAAGACCTACAAGTTGATGGGAGAAAGACCTAGAGCATGTCAGCACATGCGTGGTAACGACAACTACTGAGGCTGGAAGGCAGGCTTACAATAGGGGCGAGCTTCATACAGCTTTCAGGGGCGCCACGTGCTCTCCAGGACAAGTAGATAAAGAAGAAACGTTAGACTGGGCCTAAAGTTTTACAATTTTTCTGTATGCTGAAGAATATTCAACATACAGAAAAAAGAAAATTCAAGTAGAAAAGCTCATGCTATGCCCTGCTATATTCCTAAGGCACATAGGAAATAAGAGCAACATTATCCCCTCGAATAAATAATTGATTAATATGTCTACTCTGAAAAACATGTGATTTTCTATTCCTGAAATCCCTTATCTCATGCGGATTTTCGGAGAAGCTATATGTGTCACTTCCTTCCACTAATACTCGACGCATGCCATCAACAAAACTACCATATTGTCCTGCGTCAACATTAATGGATTGACTGTCTTTGTAGGTGGGGGAATGTAGTGTCCTTCCTGGTTTCTTCGCACTGTCGTGGTCTCGAAGTGTAAGTTGCGGTTCCATGAGTGAATGTGGCTCATTTTCCGTAGTAATCTGAGGGTTCAAGTGTCTCTTTTCTGAAGTTTCTGAACTATCACGATCTTGCACCAACTTGGGATCCATATTATTCTCAATACCATAGGAAAGCTTTGCTTTGTCAATGAGGGGAGTCGACCACGGTGCAGAAGCTTGGTCATCAATAGATATTACAGTATCATTTTTGAAACAATCATCTTTAATTACATTGCAGGACTTCTCTTTAAAAGCGCAGGTAGGATTAGTCAAATCTTCTGCCCTCTCTTTAACTTTCTTCCTAGCAACATTCATAAAATCGCCAAAATGACATATTTGGATTAAACGTTTTGCATTAGAAGCAACACTGTCTGTGGAATGTGCGAAAGAGCCTGGTAGAAATTGCCAGCTGCCTTGCTTCCTACCAGCGACATAATCATCATTGTAAAGGGCACTTTCAGGTCCTCGTTGACATTCACTGTCTAAAAGTTAACCAAAATATAGAAAACTGTAAGAGGAGAATAGGAATAACAAAATATGCAATTCCAGTAATCAAAACAAAAAGGAATATGAAATCAATACAAAAACTTACCCAATTCAGGCCACATATCAAACTAGAGCCTCGATAATAAATGTAAAGACGAAGATGTGATTGTATGTAGAAACTTCAGCCCAGTTTCCTTGCTAGATCAAACAGGCTAGGTCACTTCATAAGTGATCAAAATCATCACGGGAGAAAAAATTCAATCGGGCAGAAATACGTGGTAGACTTCAGTCGTTTGAATATTTCTCTCGTGATAATTTTCATCACTTATTAAAAGTCCTAGCTCGTTTGCTCTAGCCAGGAAAAATGAGCTGAAGCTTCAACATAAATCACAGCTTTCTGAAAACAAGCAAATCAGTCCTATAATGTTATTATCAAGCGCATAATTCAAAAGCAAAATAAGCGACATAGCAAACCAAAGATATGCAACGATCATAAATTTTTATGGTTCAACAATCTCAAATGTACTTCTTTTGATTGCAGTAAATTTAATAAACGAAATTTGATTGCAGTAAATTTAATAAACGAAATAAACTTAACCTCAACCGTACACTAGAAACGAAACTTTTAACCCTTTGCCTGCATTACGCAGGAAAGGCTAAGGTGAGTGAGTTCTTCGACAACACAATAATTATTACTAACTAATCAACGAAATTTACTTTAGTAATATAAACTCACGACTTTCTTATTATGAAGGGTGGCCAAGTATACAGGGGCGGATCCAGAGGGGTGCGAAGGGTGCTTGAGCACCCGTCAAATTTTCATACGTTTACTGCTAAAAATTATAACTGCTCTGAAGCTGTGCTAAAAATAATCAAACTTTTATTGCTAATAATGACAACCGCTCTGAAGCTGTGCTGAAACAGAGCCTCACACGTGACAGATCGAAAATATACTTCCTCCCCGGACAATAGAGAAGCTTTCTCCGTGTTTTTCTTTCAGTTTCGTTTCCATTTGCTGAGCTTTTCTCCTCTTGGACAACATTGAACTTATCTCATGGCTTGCACCCCCGAACTTATCTCCTATTGGCTTGCACACATTGAGCTTATCTCCTATTGTCTTGCACCCCTCAAAGTTATCTCCTATTGGCCTGCACCCCTCAAGTTTGAATTTAGTGGTTGCTCCCGCCGAATTCTGCTACCCTCAAAACGATTTTTGATTGGCCAGCTCTTTGTTTTCGATTGGTTCGCACCATACCATGTGACTTCAATGATTTCACAATCGAAAGAGCGAGGAAATTTGTCGTGTTGCAATGGAGGAAGACTGTCGCTCAAAGCTCTTGAGGCAGCTCAGAGATTTCTTTGTAAGCCCTCATTCTATGAAATTGAAGAACGAAAACTTGAAAACAGTAAAAGAAGAATGTATCAATAGGATTCAGTCCTTGTTCAGATGCAAGCAGACAGCAAATTTTACTGATATTGCCTGTCTAGGCCTGTCTGTTGACAACGTTGCATTACTTCAGTTGCCCGGAAGTGAAAGATACAGAGCTGGAAACTTGAAGCCTATCAGGTAATTCTGCTTTGTTCAAATAAAATTCATACTTTCGTTTAGAATTCAAGTTCCTTGAAGAGAAATTTAACTCAAAATTTTTAATATATTTGTGTCAAAATTAATTCGTTAGTAAAATGCATGTGGTGGGATTTTGCATAATGTGCAATTTTAGGCGCAGAAAGAGATACTCTTTTGTGTTTAATTGTAGGGGGTCATATTGCATTTTTAACAATTTTACACCCCCAATAGCATTTTATAATTATTAGATAATTATGTAAATTTCAGGAATATTTATTGTTATTAAGAAAAAATTAAGGGGCGTGGCTCATATAAGTTGTTTGGAATCTATGTCCCTTCACGAGCCATGTGCACCCCTCACATTTTTTGCTGGATCCGCCCCTGCTATAGGGCTCGAACCTTCATTACAACTTCTGAAAACGTCGGCTAAACGTCTTCTAAAGCTTCACAACAAGACTGCAAAGTTTTTCGACGGTTTTCTTCATGACGTTCTCTCTAATCCATAAAGTCGCTTAGACCCACTGACACACTCATATTGCAGGGCAGTAAGGAAAACTTCTTGTGATCATTTGTGGGATTGTGAATACCAAATAGAGTGTTTGGAAGCCGGTGAAGTCGAGCTTGTATGCTATATTTTTTATGTAGTCAGACCAATAGATACTGCGGGGAGAGGGCAAGGCAGGGCAGTGGGAATTCTCCCAATGATTCAACAAAGTTGTATATAAAAACGCTCTACACTTTGAAGTCTAATCATTTCTTGATTGCTTTCAATCTAATGTAGCAAGTAAGAGCACCACAAAATAGATATGTGGCGTCAAAGATCCTAATCTTGCTATGCGGCGAACTAAACCCTGCATCACTGTTGTAGACAGGGATGTGCCGATTGTGGCGTGGGGGGTGTCGCGCCCCCCAATACTTTCAAATTTGCAAGAAAGTTGGTCAAAAGTTGGCCAGGCTGCCAAGAGGTTTGGCCACAGTATTTTCTGTGACCTTTTCTAAGTAACAATTTAGTAATAATAGTTGGTCAATTGGTTAGAACGCCCCCGCCCAACAGAAGGTGTCTCGGCACATCACTGGTTGTAGATATTTCAGTCTGCAGCTTAGTTAGAGAGAAGATGCTAGTCTTCAAGCAGACTGCGAGGATATTAGGTAAATAACGATCCTGTTGGGAGATAGGGAACTTTTACGCTCTGAATGCATTCCAAGTAGCCATCCCGGGAAGACTGAGGTAAACTCTTCGTGGTATACTGGCATTAGATGAGATATTTTGCTTCTAGGATCGGCGTACAGCTTTTCATTTTTTTTAAATCTTCAGAACTCAGTGAAGGCAAGCGGAGGAACAAGTTTCTCCCTCTAAACATGAAGATCAATGATACAGACAACTATATTCTATTCTGCAAAAGGGCGTTTTCCGATGTTTTAGAGGGGGTTACTTCAAAAATTTTTCTGGGGACAAGCCATCAGACCCCCGTTTCTCTAGTGGAGTGTCTATCAAAAGGACTGCTTTGGTATGTTTTTGTTGATCCATTGGCGTAGATATATAAAATAAAAATCTTCCAGCTTTCAAATGGACTTCTATATGTCTGTCCCTTTACCCCAGGAGGGTATCCAGACATTCGCCACATTCGCACAGGAACAGTACGCAGGGGTGCAACTCCTTGGAAGTATGGGGGTGAAGTACCCCCAATGATGAAAAATTAATAATTTTTCGGGCAATTCTTTGGCCGCTGGTATATCTATCGGGCAAATTTGAGCGCTTGGCATGCAGATGTTCTTCCCTCAACGCTTACTTTTTCTCGGGTGTCATATGCAAGGCCTAAAAGTTAGTGCTTACTTGTAACACTTCGTGCAGTTGTATATTAAAACTGTGTAATTGTACTTGATGAAAGAGCCTACTTGTATATAAGTTGTAAAAAGGACATATATGTTTACCGAGCTTCTAAAAAAATAGGGCATATGTACTTATAGAGTCTCTCAAAAAGGGCATAATCTACTGGTTCTCAGCAGAAGAGGCGATCGATGTTTTATAGCATTTGGCAGGGTGAAGTCCCTCGATGACAGAAATCAAGTCTCTCTTGCGGACATTAGGTTAAAGCACGTTTATCGCAGATACTATGAACGCTATAGGAAAGAATATGCTGCTTCATTGCGTCAGATAATTTTGATCCGATTAATACAGTTTCGTCGAGAATGCAAGAGTGTAAGGCTTGATTTATACGTTGCATTTTAGTCGCTTCGAATTAAAATGAATTAAATACGATTTCACACTAGTTTCAATTCGACGTTACTGCGACTTCGTTTCATACGTTGACTTGCAGTCGAATTTAAATCCCATTGCTCCTCCGCGTTTTTGAGGCTTATTCGTAGAGCAGTGGTGATTTTAAGGGGGCTCAGGGGGGGCGGAGCCCCCTTCTTAAAATTGTTGCTCGTTTTAGGGGGCTCAGTCCCCTCCCAACCGTTTGTATCAGTCTTGCTTTTCAAAGCGCATTGACCTTGCTTCTAATGCCTTGTATGGTATTGCTATGATGAGTTTCTTCTCTACTATATGGCTATTGAGATCTTTGTAGATGTTGGCTATATAATATTACAATTAAACTAAATTATTTTCCATGAGCTGAAGCCCAGTCCTCGAGATTCATGTGAGATATAGCACCGCTGACAAAGCACGTCAATTTTTGCCCCTTGAACAACCATGGACAACACGCTTTTCATGGGAGCTCACAAATAAAGGAACCTTTGGAAATCTTCCACATCATCTCAGGGAAGTGAAATTTACTTTTATATTCGTTTTACTTTCTTACATTCCTATTTCCAAATTGGGCACGAAATATTGATGAAGACCATAATGACAATTAGTCACTAATACCTTCCGTAGTAAGGGAGGAAACAAATGCTACTGACATCCAGAGTCATGGGACGCTTTCCCAAACGGATGATCTTGAAAAGCAATTAATCACCTTATTAAAGAAAATTAAACCGGAGGTATTAAAGCCTGAACTCCAGCATGAATCAAGTGATTCATACATGCTTGGGACACAAGTGAGCCAATTAGACCCACTTTCTAATGGAGAGGAAACCTCGTTCAATAGGGTGAGAGAAAAAGCCCCTTATAAAGGGAGAAAATTGCTCAGCAATGACAGCAACAACCCTGTTAAATCAGGAGATAACAGTGCCTCGGCTTGCTCTAACCCGGTTAACTCCGGAGGCGATGGTGCAACCGGTGGAGAATACTACTCCTCACTATCTGAGGAGGCACCTTCAGAGGACGGAGACTGTCTATCAGTCATGGCCTCTAATGCAAGTAATTATCATTGTCAAAATTTTACAGTTAAAAACGAGGCAGATATATTATCGCTTTTGAAAGCACGTAGCAATATGTCAAACAGGAATTCTCAATCGAATAAAGATTCTGGAAACCATCTAAAAGAAAAAGATGCAATCAAGCGGTCCAACCAAGTTCAGATTTGGACTTACAAATTGAAGAAGAAATACTTCCTGAGTATAATAAATCTCATATTGCAAATAACGATGAAGGCCCAGAAATTTTGAAAGCTCTAGAGGAAAGAGTTGACCGCTATTGGAGCGAGGAAGCATTAAACCTTAGCACTGTCAAAACCATTGTGGAGGAGTACAAATATCCCAAAAATGTGACGAAATTTATTATACCAACCCTCAATGATGAGATAAAAGAAGCAGTACATCCTGCTCTTCTACACATAGATCAGAAGAATGTGGCAATGCAAAAGAATTTGATACATGCTACATCTGCCATGGCATGCATGGCGAATTCTATCTTGTCTGCAGATAGGAAGGGCCATATGCAGGATTCAAAAACCTTAATAAAAACATCTTTAGATGTAATCACAATATTAGGCCATAGCCACAATGAAATTAATAAGAGAAGAAGGGAAACTATCTCTTCAGGGCTCAATAAGGAAAGCAGACAAAGCTGCAAGAAGACTATTGACAACAGCCATAAGTTGTTTGGAGAGGACCTCAGTAAAACTCTGAAGGAAATGAAAGAGGTTAAAAAGGTAGCCAATGAAATTTCCAATCAAAGGTCATCCTATCCACAAAAGAGAGGCTACTTTAACCAGAGAAACTCTGATAAAACACCAAGCCATTGGAGAAAACAGCATCAACAACCGACAAGAGGTAGAGGAAATAATTTTGTCGGCGGGGCCGGAAAACAAATTTCAGGGGAAAATCCAGCAATTGATGGCTGAGGCAAGGAATCATCCAAAATTATTTGTAAATACTTTACCAGTTATATTAGAAGTACTCAATTTTCAAATGATGAGTAATAAGGCTGGGAACCTAAAAAGTTACTTGCAGAAGTGGCAAGAATTTACGTCAGATCCTGAAATACTGGATACAGTATCAGGAATGACTATTGAATTTGACGATGCACACAAGGTTCTCCAACCAAGAGCAAACCATTGCTCAAAATGGGAAAAACATGTATTGAAATCTAATTACATGCACTTATGAAAAAGGGTGTTGTTAAAGAATCCTTTCCGGAACAAGCAGAAATTCTGTCTGCCATCTTTTTGCGCCCAAAACAGGATGGCTCCTTTAGACTTATTTTGAATTTGAAACAAGCTAATCAATATATAAAAGATTTTCATTTCAAAATGGAAACAATACATTGCGTATTAAAATTAATAAGGCCAAATTGCTATATGGCCTCAGTAGACATCAAGGATGCCTATTATTCAGTTCCTATTGGGCAAGAATGTCAAAAGTATCTTAAGTTTCAATTTCTAAATAAACTATATTCCTACAATTGCTACCCAATGGACTTTGCACAGGGCCTCGTAAATTTACCAAACTACTTATAGTTCTGCTGTCTTGCTTACGACAAAAAGGTCACATTGTTTGTGCTTATATTGATGATATCTGCAATAATGGATATACTTATAAGGAATGCCAACAAAATATTGCAGATACGATATCCCTACTAGATTCCCTAGGATTTGTAGGACACCCAGAAAAATCTGTTTTCATTCCAAGTCAAATGTTAGTATTTCTTGGATGTATTATAAATTCTGTGAGTATGACTGTCACTTTAACTAACAAGAGAAAGCAAAAGATGAAAGATGCACGTATCACCTTATTAGAAACATCCTGCCATAAAACAAGGGTTGTTGCAAAAGTCCTAGGCCTGCTTACATCCAGTTTTGTTGCAGTAAAATATGGCATGCTTCATTATAGACATTTAGATTGGTGTAAAACACAATCACTGCAATGTAATTTGGGCAATAGGACTCATTCATGAGCCTGACTTCTGAAGCCAAACAAGATGTGGCATGGTTAACAATATAAACACTGCCACAAATTATATCTGTACAAAACCCAACACATTGCTTAAGATCTGATGCTAGCAAGATAGGCTGGGGTGCAACATTTGGGACAACCAGAAATGGGGGTCAATGGTCAGAGGAAGAAAGTGAACTGCACAAAAATGTTCTTGAACTCAAAGCTGTACTTTTTGGTATGAAATCTCTTGTTAGAGTGACAAACACTCATGTAACAATACTCTCTGACAATACAACAACAGTTCATGCCATCAATAAAATGGGCACTTCCCATTCAAATAATTGCAATCAAGTAGCTAATGAAATATGGGATCTAGCCATATCAAAAGATATATGGATCTCAGCAATACACTTGCCAGGCAAGTATAATGTTGAAGCAGATGAAGACTCGAGGAAGAAAGATATACAATTAGAATGGAAACTTTCAGAACAATGGTTTATTAAATTGTGCAATGCACTTTCTTTCAAACCAGAAATGGACCTATTTGCAAATCGTTTAAATTATCAATTGAAACCCTTGTTTCATGTGGACCTGATCCGGAAGCAATGGCAGTTAATTCTTTTTTTATGAACTGGACAGATAGGAAATTTTATGCTTTTCCTCCTTTCAGTATTGTTTCAAAAACGTTAAAAAAGTGTACTTTGATAGGACCGAAGGAATCGTAATTGTGCCAGACTGGCCTAACCAGCCATGGAACCAAACCAAATGGAACCTCTTATAGCACAAATGCAAATATCAAAACCTTTTATTTTACCTCCTAGCAAAGATCTATTATACCTTCCGAACAAAGCAAAAGAAATACATCCCATGTACAAGTAGCTTCAACTTCTGGCCTGTCATATTTCTGCGAAACGTTAAAAGAAAAGGACTTGCCCAATGCTGCCATTGACATAATTTCAAGTTCGTTAGTGGATGGAACTAGCAAACAGTATAAATTATATATAGACAAATGGATTCAGTATTTTAATAGAAATAACATACCATTTTTAAAGCCTCGATCGCACAAGGTATTGAATTCCTCACAAAATTATACCATGATTCCAATGGAGGTTATTCAACTATAAATACTGCAAGGTCGGCGCTATCGCTAGTCCTAGCATCTGTTGATGGTTGTACTTTAAGAAAGCAGCCGCTAGTACAAAGATTTATGCGTGGAATATTTAAACTTAGGCCATCTCTTCCAAGACATAACTCGTTTTTTGACGCTGGTCAATTATTGCGATATCTACAATCAATGGAACTAATAGACAAAATATCTTTGGAAGAGCTATCATTGAAATTCATAACGCTTTACTGTTTGCTAATAGCGCAAAGAGATCAGACACTTGCGAAATTAACGGTCACGAATATGGAATTAACTGAGTCTAAATACACATTTTACGTATCACAATTGTAGAAAACTTCTAAGCCGGGGAATCATTTGGCACCATTAGAACTTAAAAAGTATCCCTTGGACACCAATCTGTGTCCAATAGCGCTAACAAAGCGATACTTGGAACTCACGGGACATTTGAGAAGCCTTTATATCCAGCTTTTTATAAGTTTCAAAGCTCCACACAAACCGGTGACTACACCAACTTTGTCAAGATGGTGCAGGAAGTTCTCAGGCTGGCCAACATTGATAATAATTTTAAATCACATTCAACAAGATCAGCAGCTACCAGTGCAGCCTTAGCAGCTGGGGTTTCACTAAAAGAGATCAACAGAGCCGCAGGATGGACAAGTTCCAATGCTTTTGCAAGGTTTTACAAACGGCCTATTACAGAAAGTTTTGGTGAAAAATTGCCTCTGAACAAGTTGAATGCTCCATAGTAGAACAGTTTAAATTCTCAACGTTTTGTTGAATAGTGGAAGACATAGTTTAGGGGGTATCTAGATTATAGAATAAAAATTAGATTTTTTAAACATTTGCTAGGCAGGGTCTGCCTGTTACTTCAAAGACAAACATGATGATCTCTATTCTGATTCTGATATATGTAATAGATAACAGGTGACATCCTCCGATTAAAGTACTTCTACTGTCAGTGTTTTGTTCATTAACTGCTGTTAACAGTTAGTGTTTGTTTAGTGATAAAGTCAATCATATCAAGAGGATAGAGTCTAAGATGAATCTCGAGGACTGGGCTTCAGCTCATGCAAAATAATTGATAAATTAAGCGAGCACCTGCTGATGTGATGATTGATTGCAATTATTTTCCAGAAAGGAGCCAGTCCGAGAGTATTCAGGTCCCCACCACTTCACAAGGTTGTGATTATTCCCTTCCCAAACATGTAATTGTTAGATATTCTATCAGAATCGTTCTGGCTCAGTCTTTAAAGTGTTGACGTGCTTGGTCAGCGGTGCTGTAGGGGGGCTCTAGGTGCAATGTCAGAGAGTCGGTGTGGCCCATTTGCGGTCACATCCATATTTTTGAAGATGGAGACATGATAACTGATAAATTAAGCGAGCACCTACCGGTGTGAAGATTGATTGCAATTATTTTCCAGAGTGGAGCCAGTCCGAGAGTATTCAGGTGAGCCTGAATACTCTCGGACTGGCTCCACTCTGGAAAATAATTGCAATCAATCTTCACACCGGTAGGTGCTCGCTTAATTTATCAGTTATCATGTCTCCATCTTCAAAAATATGGATGTGACCGCAAATGGGCCACACCGACTCTCTGACATTGCACCTAGAGCCCCCCCTGTTAAAATTTTTAGAAATCACCCCTGTCGTAGAGTTCTCACTCAACTTTGCTTAGGCTGTTTGAAAAGATGGCGCCAAATATGCAAATGGTTATTTCAGCACTCGTTGCTTCTTGTGCCAATAGTCAAAGCTTTCTCACCGTCTTGAAGCAGAAAAGAAAGAAGCGAGTGTGGATTCAGCGCGCAATATTATGTGTACTGAAAAAGAGGTGGAAGATCATGCTGCAGGCTTCCCTGTTTTCAATTTTGTTATTGTCCACGCAAGACCATTTTCATGCATCAAGATCTTGTCGACGCTTGATTAGAAATGGTGGCTGGCGGCATATAGTTTGGACATCATATTCAGACAAGAGGTTTAAGAAAACACTCAGGGTTTCAAGAGGAACTTTTCATCAAATTAGAGCAGATATCGAGAAACAAGTCATGACTGAAGAGCCTTTGTCCCCAGAATTTAAGTTGGCTATCTGTCTGTATCGATTAGGTAGGGGAGACTACTTACCAAAAATAGCAGAAATGACTGGCCTTGCATACTCAACCATTTGCAGCATAACAATAAAGGTTTCAGAAGTAATTGTCAACAATTTGTGGCAGGACAATGCTGAGAAGTATTTTCCAAGAGTTGAAGCAGAGTTTATGGACAAAATGGTTGAAATGGAATCGGTATGGCAAGTCCCTTGCTGCTTCGGTGCAATAGACAGTTGCCATATTCCGATAAAGTGCCCAGGTGGTGGTAGAGAGGCCAACAAAGAGTACCACAACTTCAAAAACTTTTATTCAATAGTTTTGATGGCAATTGAAGATGCCAAATACAGATTTGTTTGGGCAAGCTGTGGCTATCCAGGAAATAGTCATGATTCTCTTATAGTAAAATGTACAGTGATACCACTGAAGGCAAAATGATTCCAAATATTGCAAAACAGGAGGTAGGGGCCAAAATACATCCATTGATTGTAGGAGACTCTGCATTTCCATTTAACACATGGCTAATGAAGCCATACACAAATGCCATTCTGTCAGAGGAACAAAGATATTTCAATTATCGACTGAGCAGGGCCAGGATGGAAGGCTCAAGGGGCGCTGTAGGGTATTGATGAGAAAGTGTGAGAGTAAGAAGAAGACCACCCAAGCAATGACACTAGCATGCATTGTGCTGCATAATATATGCATAGAGCTGGAAGATGCAACACCTAATTGTTGGGATCAGACAGTTGATGATATGGGGAGGAAAAGACCACAGGATGAGGTCCGTGAACTTTTCATCATGACAAAAAGCCCCCGAAGGTGTGACAATAATTTTGAAAGCTGGCAAGATAAGAGATGCATTGAAGCAAAAGTTTTTTTGGAACAGCGAGGTGAAGGAGTGTTGTGAGAAACAATACAATAGAAACCCGCACAAAAGAACCTTAATTTATTAAGAACCTACAATCAGAAATTGTATTAGGATGGTTAAATTTTGCCATAGTATTTGAGTGTTTAACTGTCAACCATAATTTTTGATGGCATTTGTTTTGGAAACTTCTGTTAAGAAACATCACCTTGATGATTGTAGTTACCTTATTATTTGAGAGCACAAGGAATCTTATTCCAAATTGTAAGTTCTTATGTGCATACTTTTACTCTGTTATATTTTCAACCATCATAGATTGGTGTTTTGTTCGTTCTGTAAAAACTGATGAGAACTTGAAGTTATTTGACAAGAGAGCCTGGCTCAAAAAAATTGCTGTTTTCATCAAAAGCTTTTTTAATTGCAATCCAGTTTTTCAGATTTCTTAAGTACTTATATCAAGTAAAAACCATACATTCCAAAACAAAGTTTGCAGATTAGGTAGGGCAAAGCAACTAGCAGTTAGTTTTAAACACTGGCTTATCTACTTCAACATAGTCAAACAGGTGGCCCCAATGGTAGAACGAGGATTTTTTGATATTTATGCTTTTAGCATAGAAACATAATGTTGGAGCTCAAATTTCATGTTGCATCAGGAGCTAAGCTTTGACTATTTTTCCTAGGCAAATTCTTAGACCAAAAGAAATACTTCAAAAATTTCACTTACAAGAAGAATAGATGAAGCTCCAAACAATGTATAATCAGCCGAAAGATAGTCAAAAACTGAGCAATTTTATCTTTTTATTCCAATTTACTGTCCAGTTCATATGGAAATAAATTTAGTCAAAACAGTTCTAAATCATCTCTGCCGCTCCTGCAATAAAAAAGCTTTCCATCAACCTACTTGTGTAGTACAACCAGAGAAAGATAGCCTCTTGGCTACTTCCTTCCTATAAACTGTATTATTTATCAACTAACATCAATATTATCTATCTTGAAATTGTTATATTAGAACTTAATTACAAGTTTAGTTCCTGTCAGATGTGGATATTATTACAATATAATCCTTTGTTTTTTCTTGGGTGAGGTTCTCAAATTATCAGTCTATTCATTAAAATTATCTGGTTCATAGAAGGTCCATATATGTCTTCCCTGAGGCTGAGAAGCTCTCAGAAACTGGACTCCCCACAATTATCTCAAAGTGTTGAGGTTTCTGCTGGTGATTTGGTGAATCAATGCTCCTTGAATTTGACTGGCAACCATTGAAATAATCATGCCTTCCAGAAGGGTATGCACTTTGCTGTTGACTGTAGTTTTGAGGTGTCCAGTCATAACTGTTACTGCCAAAAATCTTATTTAGCATTTGCATCTGCATTTGCATTTGAGACTGTAATTGTAACTTGAAAATTTCCAGCTCTTGCTCTCTACTCTTTTCATTTTCTTCCTTGAAAAATTTAAGTAGTTCCTTTGTTGGGTCACTGTCAAGCATCTTGTTGAAGTTTGATACAGCTTCAGCCAACAGGTCACTTTCTTCTTCTTGCATGTCTTCACTGGAACTGCATGATTTTTTCTTTCTGGGGGAAAATTCTTAGATTCCTTTTTAGACACTCTTTGGTCAGAACTGGGAACTAAGTTTGAAGAACATGGTGAATGTGTATCGCTTGGGAAGTCAAAACCATGGGTTGAGTCTTCATCATAATTCTCATCAACGGTAACTACCTGGGTGCAGAAGGCTCAATTGCCTACTTAGGTTGCGCAGATTCCCGTGATTTAACTAAGGGAAACAACTGATTGAACCAGCGACCAAGATTTTTATCATCTTGAAAACGTTGAATCCCTGTTGCAGTCTTCACTGTCATAGCAGCTGTTTTGCACAATGATACACAACTCTTGAATTTTGTTCTAGTTTGTGTGATATCAAATTCAAAGTTTTGCCCCCGTTCTAGACAAGCTTTCTGTGAGTCTGCAACAACCTTTTTAAACAGCTCTCCATTACTGCTATTTTTTGTATTCTGGAAGACTAATTTCTTTACGAGATAGTCATTACTACATATGACATTAATCATATCATTCACGTGCTGTTCAGGCCATGTTGACTTTCTTCCTTTGCATTTTTTTCAATTTCTTGTTAATTTTTCCTATCACTGATTCACACCCACTGTCTTGTCCCTCGCTTTCTACACCGTCCAAATCAACTGTAGAAGCGCTACTTGGAAGCGCTACTTGGAAGCGCTACCTCACCAATATTTTGGCCTTGACCCAATGAGAAAAAATTGCACTCCTCACTGTCAGAACCATCCTCTTCTTCTGGTTCGACCATAGAGCAGAAACCTTGGTCTTCGTTGTCCATTTGAAAGCATCAAATAGGCTTCACAGATAGTTTTCTTAATACCACGAGATGCAAATGTTATGCTGTGGTGCCAATAAGCACAGGGGTACCTGGAAACACAAGACCGAAGACAATAGCATAGAAATGATTTGGCAGGTTCGAGATTACAGTTTTAGATAGAGTTAGCGAACGTAAAGGAATATTTTCCAAATCTGAGGAGTATAATTTTAGAACCGGTACCACAATTTCTGCTAACCATTTAGCAAGTTCGTATTGGGAAGAACCAATCATAGACAAAATCGGCCTAAGTGGGATGTTTTCTTTATGGGTTTTAGGCAAGCCATACATTCGCGGTCGCTGTGAGCCTGTGGGTCGAATCCTATCATAAACATCACGAGCCAGGATGTTTTGGTGTACTAAGTCTAACAGACGTTTTCGCAACTTCTGCTCGTTCTTGGCTGTATTGTCATGCAAGTCTACACCACCCATGTTCAAAAACTTGGTTTTATCATCAAGAATACAGCCCATCTTTTTGATGTAATCACTTTTGTTTAAAATGACGACCCCAGATCCTTTATCAGGTTTTGTGATAAGGATCTGTTCATTGCAACGTAATTTGATTCATATTTTAGAAAACAGGGTAGAAAAGAAGCAAGCACAGAAGCAATGGAAGAAATAATTACTATTTTGAGAGAAGGAAATATAAATACACCAATAAGTTTGAAGTAAGTAGATAGAAAAGCAGTTAATAGAATTTTTAGTGAAGTGAATGAGATATTCAATGATATTAGAACGGATATTATAAGTGACACAAACAAACTAAAATAGATGCGCTTTAAATAGAAGCGTTTAAACTGCAATTTCCAGCCATTTGAGAATTTCCTCTACTAAAATCTAGAATCTAGGGTCATCAAACCACAAATATATCTCGTACGTTTTTCAGGTTGCTACTTATTCAGAGACAAAGACGCCAGCACTCTATTCCTGGACTCCATTGCCCACTGCAAATACAATTTACAAGGATAATACGGTGTACACTATGACTTTTCTTCCGCATTCTGGCTTGAGATTGCTATTTCTAGCGTTGTCGTATATGCTAAACCTTCAAAAATTGTATTTTTCAATAGAGGATTTTACGTGATAGAAGGCAATGCCTTAAAACCCAATTTCGAACACTATAACTATGGGAGACTATTTGGCACATAATTTTTCATTTATTGGCGAAGATTTATAAGTTACAAGAGTTTCAAAATCTAACCTAGATTTCTACATATACGCCTGCCTTATGTTCATATAGCAAATGTTCATAGTAAATAATAGTGAATGTTCATAGTAAATAATAGTAAATGTTCATCAAAATAATTTAGGCATTCATACAAAATGGCAATTGACCTTTGCCAATTCCGAAATTTCATCGTTTCACTCCCTCTCTCCAACAGATCCGTCAACTTATGTCCCTAGCAAAACGCAAAGGCCACAAATAGGATAGTAACAAATGTTGTCACTGTTTCTCTAGTGATTGAAGTTTTGGAAATAGCTATTTTCCTATCTAACGAGGTTGACACCAGTTCATCTACGAAGACTTTCAGACAGCGGAAGCAGTGAAATTATACAGAGAACCTATAGTACCATATTCTACTAATTTTGAATAACTTCATAAGCAGAAGAGTAACTTGTCAACAAGAGCAGGTGAAATAATAAAAGAGAAAGTTACAAGATCATACACAAGAGCTCCCTTACGCATAGTCAGAAAAGTTAAAATCTGAATTCATTTATTGATGAAAAGTGTAATCAGATCGGGAAGAAAATTAGGCAGTACTTTGATTGCGCATTTAAGTTCACAAAGTTGTTTGAAAATGGAATCTCGTTCTACAGAGCCGGTAATGAAAAAACCCAAGAAAAAGTGACAAATTGGCCAATGCAAGGAAAAGCAATGGTGAAAAGAACCCTGAAGTCACATGTCATATTCAAAATATGAGGCATTCCTCCTCAGCAAATCATGGCTGTTGTTTCAATTTCCAGAGAAAAGGTATATGCAAGTGCATTCAAGTTCCTTATTGTAGACCTATTTGGTGCTATCATTACGAGCACAATACAGAGGTGGTCCAAGAGAAACGATGCATAGTAAATAATTGCTTACTTGTCTTTGTATTTGTGTCTAACGATTTTGTTCTAGCCTAAGACAAATTGACAGGTGATTTCATAGAAGCCATTAAAATATTCATTTCAAGGGAAACCAAACAATTCCAAAAGGTTTTCTACGTATGGTAAAAATAATGCTGGTGCAAACAAAGAACCAAGGATTCCAAGTTACACAAACTTTAGTCATGCTAGAACATCAAGTAGACCTTTAACCCACCTGAAGCTCTAAGTATCGGAAGCGTTTGGGAATCAATGATCAAACTGGTACAGAGAAATAACTGCAATAACAAAGGGTACGGAGTTGGCACGTAAAGAAATGATACTAGGACTCACAGAATGCAAGGTGATACTTAACAACCGACTTATAACGTACATCAGCGATGATCCTAATGATATAGAGTTGCTGATACCGATCACTTCTTCAAAAGACAAATATTTAACTTTGATCCCAGAAAAAGATCAAGCAATTCGGCATAAGTGCTTGAGAAAGGCATGGCTATATTGACAAAATATTGTCACTCAAATGTGGCAAAGATGGCACTATGAATATCTTCGTACTCCTCAAAAAGTAATACGAGAGATCTGTATAGAAGAGAAACATACAAAAACATAATAGTTTCCTAACGTGGATGCCAACCAACCGAAAGGGTATTAGCTACTTGTAAGGATAGTTTGAGTTCACCATGGTAGCAAGGGAATTGTTTGTTTGGCTGTAGTTGAGTAAATACATAGGACACAAAGACCAATTTCAAAGTAGAATCTGCCAGTCCCACATGATAGAATATTTTTAAAATAATGAGTCAAATTATAGGATTCTTTTGTGCTGCTATGGATGAAGCCTCTAATGAACACCGACCATCTCAATATTGTATCCATATACACCAGGGGTGGGCAACCTTTTAAAAAAGCGGGCCACATCCATCAAACCTTTTGTTGAAGTTGGGTCGCAGGTAAGAAAAATCCATGGACAATGGTTTAATAATGATAGCAATAATAGATATTTAAAGGAGGTACATATGATTTTCTCTCCTCGTGGGCCACAAAAACTCAGGTAGCAGTACGCATTTTGCCCACCTCCGATATACAATCAAAAAGTATTGGGAAACTTCCGAAGTTTCGAAGGACGTCTATGAAAGATATTTTGGAACATAAGGTTTTGATTTTTCTCGTTTTGTAAGATAGCCAGTTTCCATCAAAAGACACCACAGACGTTCTAAAGCTTCTCAGGTGTGTAAAAAGATAAGATTAACCGGAACCTTTTCTAGGACAGAAACAACAATTGGCAAATTTTCAAATATCACAAAATACTCTACGAGAAGAGGCTGGACATTGCTTTCTCCAATGATATAAATAAACTTTCTTGAGACAGTTCAGTAATTGCCAAACACTGCAGCTTTCGCTTTTTCTAAGAGCCCTCAGCAAAAGAATTTCAAGAAACCTACTAGAGGCAGGAAGGCCAACACAGTTTTAGTATACCAAAAAAGTAAGGCCTTCCTAGAGAGCAGTTCGACATAACTCTGTAAGAAACCTCAACGGAAAACCTTTGAAGTCTTAGAAAAATTATATTCCATTTCCTTACAATGAGTCTATGATTCAAAGAAATCAAAACTTGCAACAGTGATTGATAATACAGTGCCTATTAAAAATCATTTATTTATCCTAGGTGCTCTGCAAAGAAAATTGCAGTTTGAATGCATGCTTGAATTCAATGGCATATCATTTAATGATCGTCATTAATACGCCGAGCTTTGATTGCAGCCTATACTTTGAAATTGTAACTTCTCATAGAAATTCTCTTGCAATTCAAATAAAAACTGACAACAAATTAATTTGACTCACTTAATGAGAAAAATTGCCAATGTTTCCTGACTTTGCTCATTCTAGGTAACGTAAGCCCATATATTCTTCATACGGGCGCAAATTTGTATTAAATTATCATTTTAAAGTTGTGAGCTGAAATCTGAAGCTCTTTTACCATTCATACGTAAAAAAATTTTTTAGAAAAGAAATTGCACCTGAAAAAACATTTCTTGGTTGTGCAAAATCACATTCAATGCCATAGTTCCAAAATCAAAGTTTCCGTATGCTTCCTAGAGTAAGCGCAAATCTAAGATTTTGTTTAAGTTTACATAGCTTTACGAAGTCATCGAAACTCTCTCTTGCTTTACTAGGTAATTCTTGCAAGAATCGTCGCTTACCTCTCTCGATGTTGGACCAGCTAATCCTCCACATATACTAAGTAGATATCATATTTTTACATTTAAGTGGTCAAACTTTGTCTGAGAGATATTGGGGTCATACATTTACGACGTCTAAAAATATTTGCAATTTTTTGACCCCCTCCCCCTTGTCAGAAATAGTCGTAAATCTTTATAATCCCTCTCCTACAACGTCCAGATTGTGTTACCCCCCCCCCCTCCCAAACACACATAATGAAAGCGACTAATTGAGACGTTTGATATGTCAGAAAAAATATAATTCAGTAGATGCATATACGTTTTTTATAAGAAAATCGTCATTTTGTCAGCGTATCAATTTTCCTAAATTTTCCGATATTGAGCCAGAGATTTTCTTAAACTTTTCCCAACTTTTGCAGAAATAACACTTTCTTTGTTAATTTTATTTCCTATTCGAATTTGACGTTGATCTTTAACATTTTGAATGCAATAATGACGTAGTATCGATTTTTGGCCAACATGAACACCAAATTTTGGAAATCAAGCCTTTTGACTTTCTTAAGATTTTGGGTATATGAGCCTCATTTTCTTATAAACTTTTTTCTTATAAAAAAGAGTGTAGCATAAGTAAAAAGTGCAGGATATGTCTTCATAATGCACGGATTTAGAAGAAAATTATTGACAGGGGGTTAACGTGGAATTATGAAAGGTGGAGGGAACCACACCCTTCAGAGGCGCTGGGGGCAAACCCCTTGATAATGAAGTTACTTCCATTATTCACCTTTGCTGCTGTCCCACCTTAAAAATTTGCTTCTTACTGTAGAAGTCTCAAACCTTGACTTTAAAAGCAATCCTATTACTACAAAACATAGCAAATGTTTTACCAAAATATTGTAGAATCTACCGAACTGTACGACAATATTAGCCGACGTCATATATGTATGACCCCATTTCAACTTGGTATGAGATCGTGTGTAACTTGTCTACCTCTTATGCAATAATTTAATAGTTACCATTGGTCCGAATAAATCCATTTATTCTATTCAAACGGTTACGACATCTCTTCCTTGCTCTCTTTTCTTTTTGAATCTGATGCTGCTTCTCAGTCGATAGAGTACAGACTTCCAGTGCATATACCTCATCCACGTCAATCATTGCCTGCAACGATATGCGGAGCGACTGTCGGTATATTGGCTTCTTCTAAGCCAAATTTGAATTTGGCTTGTTCAAATCTTGTTTGGCTGATAAAATTTAATTTGACCAATAAAATAAAAATTAAATTAGACCAATTATTTGGCGTTTTGGCTGCTTGCATTGCTTTCAAAGTTTAACTCTACTATCATAAATATTGGTCTCTTCAACTCAAAGGAGATACGTGATTATCAATAATCTGCTTGCCTTGCACAGTGTGCCCAGATAGCCAAATAATTAAGAAAGTCCATGTCTCTAGTAAAAATCCCTGCCTGAGGCCTGTTGAGAGCTTGTTCGATACAGAAGTTCAAGCTCTATACGACGGTGAAAGAGAAAAAAAATGGTAGAATTTGAGTTTGAGGGTCTAAGCCAAAATGATCATTTATGAGCCATTTGGTCACCAAATACTATTGTGTCATATTTTAGCGAAAAAGGATTGTTTACGATTGGTCGAGATGATGTAAGAAGTGAAATTTTATGTTCTTTACAATCAAAAAATGAAAAATGGGAAAATATGGTTTTTTCTTGGGCTAGGCCCAAACTCTCATAATTGGACACATAGGCCAAAAATTACTTTTCTTGCAATTTTTCAGCTAAAAATAATTGCCCGACACCGCTATAGAGCTCTATAGAAGCCAACTATTTAGCTCTCCGTGATGCAACAAAGAAAAATTGCAAAAAGTTTACTTTTATGGGTCTAGATTATATTCAGATAACATTTTTGGGCACTTTGTTACAAAAGTCACTGTTTTCAAAATGTCTTAGCTAGAGGTGAGTATTGGATTTGTCTGGGACCCTCTAGGATGCACAATTTTTACACTTTTCGAACAACTTCAATATCTACCAAAAGTACTTGGAACGCCCGTACAGTTTTGAGAATTTTCTACCCCGGTCCTGTTTCCGAGGCATTAACGACAAGGTAAATCCCCTTCCCCCCTCAGACAACGTTGAATCAGTAGCCAGGGCCCTTAGCTATTTGGAAAAGCATCACTTATCCCAATCTTGCTAATCATATGCCCATCAAAAAATATTGCTTTAAGGGGGAGGGGGTTTTGTAAGTTTTACGATGAATTATTTGGATCATGTCCTTTTCTCAAAAAGGTAGAAAAACTGGAACAAGACATATCCCAGCACATCCATTAATTTGTAGATACTACACAAATTGATTAATTATTTGTGAAAACTAAATGTGATTCTCGGAAACATTTATAGTACAATAATGCGGTTCTAGGCATACATACCAGCTACAATAGGTAGGTATGCACAGAAAGAATTGAATAAAACCACAAAAAAATATGATTTAGGTGTAGGTTATTGGTGTACTTACTGATCAGCTTTCAAAATTATGCAAATGCCAGGGTTAGCACTATATTTTACATCAATCTTTCAATGTCCTTGAAAAATTCACGCAGATGCATATAATACAATCCAAGACTAATGGATATTCTAGTGTTACAAAATTTAAAACCCGAGCTAAACTTTTTTGGCCTAAATAAGTTTTTCTTGCAATAACGCTATCATTGTGAAACCCTATCGCTTGCTGATTTATTACTACAGATAATGATAATGTTGGCTAAAATGGATAATGATTTCTTCATAGTATAAAACGCATAGCGTTGACGTCAAAACTATTCACATGCCCCATCGGAAAAATCATTGTTTTGAGATTTTTCGTATATAAAATATACTATGTTTGTACTCCCTACACATCTCTTCTCTACTTGCTGCTTGGAACACATCTACATGCGAGCTGGGTTGAATTCATCTTTACACTACCAGCTGCAGCAAAGAGTTAGATTTTTACCATGTTCAGAATTATTCACACTCCTTACAATAATTGAACAAAAATGTTTATTTTTCGATAATCATCAGTGCTTCCAATTCCCATTAGTGTGGTAATCAATGGTCTACAGTGACATCAAGATTTCCCTGTGTTATTTATACTGAAGTTACAATAACACTTAAGTAGTTATTAATTCAAATATACACTAAAAGACCCATCCAAGACCAGTATGTTGGTAATTATTGGTTTTAATCATTGTGGCCAAAACGGGAGATTAACGAGGCTACATCAGATTCGTGTACATGCATTCTCTACAGGGCTATTTCAAAACAATATTAAGCCCCTGTGGTACTGCACAGAGCATAATCAACGTCTAAATGTGTCTAATTGCCCCCAATCCTATTACGCATCCTATCAAATGTAAGCGTATCTGGCTATATATTTCGGTTAACCTTTTCGGTCACTTTCTACGACGTTTCATAACCTGACTAGTGTCGGACGAAACAGCTTTTAGGTATTTCAAAAGAATGTTGCCACATTTTCGCGCTGTAGTAAAGTTCTGTAGTACCAAAGACTATTTACTCTTCACTTTATAATGGATATCATGGATAAAAGCAAAGGCCATTGCTAAAATAAAAAGGTCATTGCTGCATTGAAAGCGGCATTGATGCAATAGCCAGGTCAGAAAACAAGGGCAATTTCCGGTCCAAAACTAGTAATTCCATTCTCTTAGTTTAATTCAAAGACTTCCATGAGTAAACACCAGCCATAAGTACAAGCAAAAATCGTCTTCCAATGAAGAGAAAAAAGAGCTGATTGTTGATAAAAAATAAACTGCTCTGGCCTCTTTCTGAAGCAGTGATTCTTAACCTTGCTGGATATACTGAACCCTAAAAGTTCTATACATGCATGTAACTGTATACTGTATTAATGCAAAAACCGTACCGTACGAGTCAAGCACGTACCTGGATGAAATTTCCTAGCGGAGCAAAACCTGCCTGTAAAATCACTTTGGAGGGGCAACAGCCTTATTTTGTTATGTAAATCTGCAGGTTAGTAATTATGTTGAGGGGCAAGACCACGCAAAAATATTCACTTAGGAGCTATTGCCCCCATGCCCCCTGCAGATACGTGCCTGATGCGAGTGGGGTGAACTAAACTGCTGAGCCCCTAAAACTGACTCGCTGAATTCTTAGCGTTCGATCAAACCCAGGCTAAGAACCACTATTTTAAGGAGAGACAAAAACAATGATAATTACACTAAATTACTTTACGAGTGGGAGTGAACCGAAGTGTGACCTCATGCAACTATGACAACGTTATTTGGGGAAAGAAAATCAATATGGCACATATATCTATTAGGGCTCTTGCTTCTTTCTTCAAAGACGAACCAAAATAGCTGTCGAGAGGTGAAAATCACTACGCATCGGGGTATGTAGAATCTTTTACCTGCTTTCATGGTGTTGCACGGGGGTGTGTAAGATATTTTGCTAACACAATCTTAACCATGTGTTCCTTAAAAACATTTTATTGTGATATGATAAGCTTGGAATACACTAATTTTCTATGATCATTGAAAATGACAAAGGGTGGCAATCATTGGAAAATATGTCCCTACTCATTGAACATCATGAAATCAGGATAGTAACCGGCTCCTCAACTTGCGAAACGAAAGCGAAAAAATAATGTGAAAACAAAATCCTTGATTTAGTAGAAAAGTGATCTATGATTTTCAAAATAAGTTGCGGAGGAACATGACATAATTTTGAGAAAGTCTCCTCAACTATTTGATAAACTTCTTGGAACTATTCATTTGGATGTGCAGATATAAAGTACTCTATGCCATGAACCAATTTCGACTGACATAAGACTTGGCATGGAAGAGAAACCGCTATTGGAAACTGCAATGGAGTACAAGAGAGCCAGGATACTACAATCGAAAAGCAAAGTTCATCCTTCAAAACGAGAAAATCCCAGGAATAAGTGATCCAGGTCTTACATTCAAAAGAAGCTTCAGGGTTAGGTATGCACAAAATACCTACAAAATGAGGAAAGCTAAGTAATAATCGCTCGCAGGTGTCACTATGGGGGTACATGGATTACGATACCTATCGACTTATTGACGACAAATCTTGAATTCTATGTGGTGCTAAATAAGCATCAATACTCGTGCCTACTTTGCTGACAATACCTAAAATCTCGATAGTAATTGACTACGCACAACATAGAATATATAACAGATTTATTCTCATACGAAAACTTTGTCAAAAGGGTGTTTTAAAACAGGGATTTTAGGAGGTGACACTTTGTCTTAAAAGTCTGTTTGTTCTATCATCAGAGAGAAAAGGGCATTGAAGACCGACAATAAAAACAGAAAGGCTTGGTGAATTAGTTCAATATTTTTGAAAAACTGCCGACGACATAAAACTATGTGCAAACAACCGTTCTGCTTCTCAGGCCCTGCTTTTCATAGATTACCGAGGTAGAGGAAAGCAAGTATCATGGAATTTATTATAATCACTGTCCCTTACCATGCTCACTTTTTGTCATAAAGCTTCATAACAAGCTAAAGGGTCGAGTTGGGAGGCTATGTCCATTACAGTTTTTCAGAGCTTATTAACCTTTATTTTCTAAAACTGCTAGAAAGCCACAGAAATAGATAAGAAAGGAATCTCTTATAATTTTCAAGTGTTTAAAAGGCCTAATTCAGAAAGAACTTTTCTGCGGCTTTTGCCCTCTACACTTCTCTCCTCAAGCTTATTCATAATACTAAATTTTAATTTCCTTTATTGATTTTCTTACCAAGTTCATGTGCTTGTCAAATGCTACCAAATACCCAGTGCAAACTCCTCTCAATCCTGCACATCTTCTTGTCCAGACTTTCAGTTTCACACCTTTACTCATGCAGTTATATAGAATACTAAATGGACCGTTCTTTAGGCCTACAATGCAAAAGAGAAAGAACTATAAAGACATGTAGTATATGGTAACTGAGAATAGTGCAATGAGGTACATCGATCGATGGACCCTCCTTGAAAATGAGAGAGTGTGCATTATCACATATCCAAATCAAAAAGGCCTTTCAATAGTTCGTACTGGAGGAAAAATAATTTATCGTTAGAAATATAATATCACAAATCAAAATACTATAATCTTGCACAGATTCATTGCACCTTACTATATAAGTAGCAGAATATTCAAAGCGATCAAATTTTAGCTTCAAAACAAATGAAAGCGAACGAAATATTATACATTGGCTGACCAGGGGAAAAATGTAAAACGAGGCACACTCGTGGCTTCCATACTCGGAAAGCAACGGTGGGCCTAAAATGAGCCGCTCTAGTCGGCCCCAATTTTTGTAACCAATCGCCAGGCTCACACCGAAAATTCCAATTTCATTCATGTCACTTCATTTCGAAATATTATTTTCGGAGGTTACCCTTCAGCATAGCTGTAAATGTATATATATA
>WIPJ01000503.1:303194-317996 GCA_018155075.1 Cassiopea andromeda
GAAACTTACATGTGTGTGTATATATATATATATATATATATATATATATATATATACACGTGTGAGTTTCCATTAACTATAACAAAATGGGGTATTTGCCCATGGATAGCTAAATAAATAGATAGCTAAAATAATGAAGAATGCAATAATCTATTTAGTTGTGTGATTCGTTTTATCTGTATAGAGATTTGCCCACTCAAAGCCATACTAGTTGCATTAGAATTACTTAGTTTTTAGAAATTTGATACTAAAATTTGATTAAATGCATAGCCATAATTTTTAATGTCTTTATTGCACTCTGGAGACTTTGAGGAGTCATATGATACATGGCAATCAATCATTACTCATAATACAACAAAATGGGGCTTTGGCTCCCAAATGCAGCTTTTTGCAATTGTTTCCTAATTAACATAATAACTGCTTGAAATTTTGAATTTTTTTCAACATTTTTGAAATCTGTGCATCAAGTTACCCCATAGAGTGTATTTGCATCTGCTGAGAGACTATTCCACGAATTTTTTGTCTGAAAGAACATCAAATACAAGATTTGCCCTTACTTACAGATGTCCTTCTTTATCCGTGACCACAATTGATGCAGTTAGTAAGTATTTAATTGTATTTAGAGGAGAATTTTGTTGGAATGTAGCTTGGAATGTATAGTTAAAGCCTTGTGGCCCAAATGACGCAGTTTACTTTTTCCCGGACTATGCTTCAGTCTAACGTTGTCCAAATCATTTATTATTCCTTACTGCCCTTGAGACTGTCATCAAAGACCTAGCACCTAAGCCTTCTTGCATCTTGAGTGACCGACAACCAAGATATTGCCTCATGGCCAAATATAGTGTTGTTTGACCATCAACCAGCATTTTCGCAGTAATTGGGGAAGGGCAGGACTTAATTACTTTCAAATTAAACTGCACGAAAATTCCATCTTCGACCCAATAAATATTTCAGTTGCAAATGCTTGAAATAAGGGTCATAGTGTTCTTCACTTGTTAATTAAAATGTACCGTCACATTTGGCATTTGGCATGAAGTCCAGGTCAATAAATATGCTTGTAGAAATTGCTGACTCGGTGCGTTTTTATTTCCACAAGTATGCTCATTAATCTGAATTTCATACGAAATGCGAAGGTATTTTGCACTAAAGAAATGGTGAACGCAATCGTCTTTCTTTAAAGCACTTGCAAGTAAAATATTTATGGGATCAAAGATGGGATTCTTTCGTACAAATTAATTAGCAGCTATCCCGCACCAATTGGGGCGACTTTGATTGGAAACTGCAGAGAAGACCGCTATTTGCTTATTGAGAAGCAAAATAGTTCAGGTACAATCTCTTCAATAATTGCCTTAAGGGCAACAATGGAGATAAATTCTTCGAAGAAGGTGGAATAGCAATTATAGCCTGAGAAAGCGTAAACTGGGCCACTGGGTGACAAGATTCTACCATTGGAAAACTTATTGTCTTGGCAATGTCAATATTACATGCATTATGGTGTTCAAGTGTTGGCAGATTGCTTCTTTGATGCAATGATTGGGTATAAGACAATAAAATTCTGTTTCTTTGACAACAATAGTTGATTGCCCAAACGTGACTGGCTAATTGCAAGGTCATGCGTTGTTTATTGGTTGTTAAGAAACTGGCTGATAAGTAGCAAACTGTTAGATTTGATTTACCATGGTGCAGTGTTCTGGTTTGTGAGAGTTTACCAACTGGAATACTCCTTTCTCAAGAAAAATCAGTAGAAATAAAAGCCATAGCTCTGAAAGTACTTGTTTGTTGCTGGGGAACTCCTGAATGAATACTTGAAGTGGAAGAAAACCTTACTGTTTTTACACTTGACTTACATAAGTATTTCACAGCTTTGCCTAAAATGGCGTCAAGACCCGGCCACCAGAGAGGATTGCATACAGAAAATAATTATTTAAGTCGCCAATGATAACAAGGTTAATATGAAAGCTCTATCAAATCAATGCACAACATTTTCAAAGCTTAAAATCATAAATTAATTAATAATGAGAAACCTTGTATCGTTGTATTATTAATATTTTGTGCGGTAGATACGCATCGATTGGACTGGTGAAAGTCTTGTTGACATCGATTCATAAAGCTTACTTAGGCATTCACTTTGGAAATCGTTGCTCTACTTCCTCAATTTACAGAATTAATTCACTTCTGGTAGTCAGAGGCCTTCTTGGATCAAAATTTAGTTTACTTTTTATTAGTTTCCAAACATTTTCGATAACATTTAGACTGGGACTTTGTGCTGACAGGAGGAGATTTATTTCCTTATGCTGCAAATATGTTTTGGTGGTCTGGCTCGGTGTGGGCATGCATGATCTTCTTTAAAGATAAAATGCTATTTATATCTTCATAGATGGTAGAAATACTTTGGAGTAGATATTCTCGCAACAGTGAGGTACATTTTTAAAGGAATCGTTCCTACAATGTGGTGTCCCTCAAGGATCCAATCTAGGTCTACTTCTTTCTATGATTTATCTCAATGACCTGCTATTGGTGCTTGCAGAAAACACAAAGCCTTCACCATTTCCAAATCATCTCAATGGACACGCTGGTGATACCCAGATGCACAATGCTGCACCTGTAAATCGAACCTCGGCACTACATATGCAGATCATTTCATTTCCATTTTTAAATATCTATACATGGTGGCCCCATCAGAATTATATGTCTGTTTTACAGGGGGTCATGTTAACAGCTAATTAAAATAATACTTACAAATATAACTAAATTAATTTTACATGACAATATAATCTAAAGCAAAGAAAAGGCATACGAAAAGTAAAAGCTAAAACAATTTTTCTAGTTTTTTTCCGCAAGCATGGCCTTCAATTTCTTCTCGAATGACCCAAAAGTCCTAGAAGATTTTATTTCACTAGGTAGGGAGTTCCAGACCGATGGCTCTCTGTAAGCAAAGCAGTTCTGGCCATGCCTAGATTTTAATCTTGGAGGCTCTGAGCTCAAATTAGAGCCACGTAAAGTTCTACTTGTTATAATAGAGATTGGCGAACTCTTTTTCGTGGTACAGAGGTTACTCAGCCTTAAGTGCCTTAAAGACCATGCTTGTAGATTCTTGCTTGATCGTATCAGAAATACTAGGCAGCCTTAATTGTCTTAGCAGGGGAACAACAGACGCATCATATGCACTATTTGTAATTATACGAATGACTCTATTTTGCAATTTGTCTAGGGTTTTGAGGGTTGTGATCCCATATGAGTCCCAAACAAAGCAGTAATATCTGAAATAAGGCTCAACTAGCCCCAAATATAGCATTTTCAAAATTGGTTGGTAATACATCTTTGGCATATTTTATCACTCAATAGCTCTGGAACCCTTTGATGAAATAAGGCTGATATGGTCTTTCGATTTCATTTGATTATCCAAAATAACTCCTAGGTACTTTACGGATTTTTTCTGCTCAATTGCTTCTGATATTTTGAAATGTGCCTGTATAAGCTCCTCGTTGTTGTGTGATGCAGTTTCCTGTTTGTGCCTATTACTAGGATCCAGGATGATGCTGATATGCTCATAGAATGGTTTACTGACAATAAGTTGAAAACCACTTCAAACAAATATAAGTACATGCTGATTGGCGCAGCAGCCATGTTAAATAGAATTCCTGAAGTGCTCTCCAAAATTGAAGTTGACAACAACATTTTGAACAGGGCTAAGGTAGCAAAAAATCCAGGTCTTGCTACTGATCAAAACTTTCAATGAGATACACACATAAAAAGTGTAACAAGCAAATTTAATAGACAGTTAATACAATTAACAAAAATTAGAAAATGCATGAATTCAAAAACGTTCGAAAATTTAATCAAAGTATCCTATACATTTTCTCAGCTGAGCTGACAGCTAGGCAACGGGTCACAGGTGGTGGATGGTGAATGACCATCAGATATGGTGGTTAGCTACGGAATAAGCTGACTTAGACAGACGAATAAGTAGTCCCGAACCAATCAGCGGCGATATCATCAGACGGAGTAGTAGAAAAGGTGACATTTTCTATATATAAAATGCTCCATGTCCAAGACGATATCGCGACAAGGCGGGTATTGGTCGCCTTTAAATATGCCCAGTCCCTACTGCCTTGTAGGTTGCCTTTTTGAGGCAAAGGCTAGGTCCACAATCGATAATTGTGGCGTGGAAGAGACCTGGAGACCTCACCACGTATTTATCTAAGAACAATCATGGAAGGTCAAATAATAGAAAATAATGTGAACAGCGTAAATGGGAGTGAAATCACAAATGATGCTACTGGATCGCTCGGCAGCGCCTGCTACGCGCAGCAGGTAGCACTCGGTCGTCATCGGGCTACTGCTAGCAAATCCTAGGATAAACGAAATATACATAAGATCTCAACCTGGAGTGCAAGAACTCTATATCAAGGAGGGAAACTAGCTAACGTGGAAAATGAAATGGAAAGACTTAAGATAGACATAATGGGTTTTGGAGAGATGAGATGGCCAGGATCAGGGGAGATGACAACAGAAAAGAACAGGAAAGTAATATACTCAGGAGGAGATACAGTGAACAGAGGAGTAGGAATAATTATGGAAAATGACATATACAAGAAACTTAGAGGATATTGGCCAATATCAGATCGCATAATAATGATGAAACTACAAGGAAAGTAATTTAATATTAACATCATACAGGTATATGAACCAACAGAGGACAGTACAGAGGAAGAACTAGAAGATTTCTATGAAGAACTTACTAGGATTAGAGAACAATGTCAAAATCATGATGTAAATATAATAATGGGAGACATGAATGCTAAGGTAGGAAACGGAAGACATGAAGATATTGTGGGGCAATATGGACTAGGAGAGAAAAATACCAGAGGACAAAAATTGATAGATTGGTGCACACAACATCAGCAAGTAATAAAAAATACATGGTTTCGGCATCATCCAAGAAGATTGTGGACATGGAGAAGCCTAGGCGACAGGAACAGAAATCAAATTGATTATATCACCATAAATAGAAGATTCAGGAATGCCATACATCAAGCAAAAACATACCCGGGTGCAGATTGTAATAGTGATCACAACCTATTGGCAGCAACTGTGGAAATCAAGATGAAAAAGGTTATAACAACAAAAATTACTGCAAGGAGACAAATAGACATGTTAAAGAAAAATAGAGAAATAAAAGACGCTTTTGTTCTAGAAACAACAAACAGGGATGACATACTAAGTATGGAAGATGAGAATGAAGATACGCAACAACAGTGGAACAACCTACAGAAAGCGATAGAGAAAGTACTAAGAAAATACCGATTATAAAGAAAAAGAAAAAACAACCATGGATTACAGAAGATATATTTGAAATAATGGGTAAAAGAAGAGTTAAGTTTAAAGGTGAGGAAAAATATAGAGAATACAACAGACAAATACACCGAGAATGCACAAGAACGAAGGAGATATGGATGAATGATAGATGCATTGAGATAGAAGAATTGGCTAAAGTTAATCAAGGACAGATGTATGACAAAATAAACCAAATATTATACAGGAAGAAGGCTAGAACTAAAAATAACTCAATAATGGATAAAGATGGTAATTTACTAATGGAAATGGAGGATACACTGAAAAGATGGATGGAATACATCAAAGAATTATATGAAGATGAACAAGAAGTAATTGATCTAGAATTAGATGAAAAAGAACCAGAAATCATGAAAGAAGAAATAAGAGCAGCCATGAATAAGATGAAGAAAGGAAAAGCAATTGGAAAGGATGGTATAGCAGTGGAAATGCTGGAATCTCTGGGAGAAAAGGGACTAGAAATTATGAAATATATAGCAAATAAGATATATAACACAGGAATTTTACAAGAGCAAAGGATAGATACAGTAATGATAACTTTACCATAAGTAGCAGGAACACGTAAATGTGAACAACATAGAACGATTAGCATTATCAATCATATGGCAAAGATAATCCTAAGAGTTATCATAGAAAGAATGAGGAGTAAGATAAGACCTGAAATATCGGAAGAACAGTAGTTTGGTTTTGTGAAGAACTCAGGTACTATCAACACAATTTTTGCTCTTAATAGGCTGATTGAAAACGCTCTCGAAATAGGAAAAGAAATATCTATCTATGCTTTATTGACTATGAGAAAGCTTTTGATAAAGTGAGACATGTAGAACTGATGAGAATCTTAAAGAACATCGGAATAGATGGGAAAGATCTTAGACTGATTGAAACATTATATAGAAAACAAAGAGTGGCAGTAAGAATTGAGGATAAGTTGACAGAATGGACAAAAATAAAGAGAGGAGTCAGGCAAGGTTGCTGTATGTCAGCGGACTTTTTAAATCTATATGCAGAAGTGATAATAAGAGAAATAAAGGAAGAGGATGGAATAAAAAAAAGCGGGGAAAAATATTAACAACATAAGATATGCAGACAATACTGTCTTGATAGCAGACTCAGAGGAAAAGCTACAAAACTTATTGCAAAGAGTTAATAAAGAAAGTGAATTAAAAGGGATAAAGATAAATATAAAGAAAACAAAAGTTATGGTAGTATCTAAGAAAGATCATAACCAAAGAATGGATATCAAACTAAGTAACAAAGATATTGAACAAGTTAAAAATTTCACATACCTGGGAAGTAATATATGTTGTGACGGAAGGAATGATTAAGAAATAAGAAGAAGAATAGCACATGCCAACCAAAGCTTGGAGAAAATAAAGAAATTGATTACCAACTCAAAAATATCCATAGATATAAGAAAAAGGTACGTGAAATGCTATGTATGGTCAACGCTCTTATATGGATGTGAACCGTGGAATATAAATAAGGAATCCAGAAGAAAAATAGAGGCAATGGAAATGAGAATTTGGAGAAGAATGCTCAAAGTCTCATGGACTCAGAGAGTAACAAACGAAAAGATAATGAGAAGAATGAAAACTAAAAGAGAACTAATGACAAGTATTTGCAAAAAGCAACTAAAGTTTGTAGGACATATCGAAAGAAAGGGAGGTTTTGAATCAATATGTATGACTGGAAAAATGGAGGGAAGAAGAGAAAGAGGAAGACCAAGGAAGAAATATCTGGATGCGATGAAAGAAATAGTGGAAGGAAGATGGACGGATGCGCAAATAAGAAGAAGGATGAAGAACAGAGAAGAGTGGCGTTCCATGGTTGCCCACATCCGGATGGATACGGCACTACGATAGATAGATAGATCCTATACATTAACCCTTGACCACAGAATAGTGAATAGGCAGAAAGGAAACACTTGTCGGCACCTATTCACTAGTCCGTGTCTCGACTATTGTGATATAGTGGCAATGCCTGTAAGAAAGAGCTTCAAAGAATACAAAGATGACAGAACTTCGCTGCCAGAGTTGTCACAAAGAAGCTTAAGTATAATAGTATTTCATCAATAATCAATGAGCTGGGCTGGCTAACTATGGGTAGGAGATGATTTGTACACTGAGTAAATCAGACTCACAAAGTTTTACAGGGAAATGCTTCAGAACACCTCACAGAAACTCTGAAAATTAGTAACAACAATCATTAAAATTGTACATGTCAGTCCAAAGAGCCAAACTTACCATCAGCTAAAAAAATAGCATGAAGAGAAAATTTCAGTAAATGGGACCTGCTGATTTCAACTCTCTGCCTACCTGAGCTAAGAGGACAACCAACTCAAATAGGTTCCTACCCCAAGTTAATTCCTTATTTTGATACTTTTGTTCATACGAGCGACTTTCGTTGCCTCTAAAATTATATAATTTCTTTCTTTTTATATTTTTATAGGTGTTATGTAACTATCTTCTTACTGCGCTATATTATAGATTTAGGTAACATGTAAGTGGAAACCATGTAAGTGGATAGTGTGTTATTATCATATCACCATGTCATATAATATCCTTTTGGTAGCATTCATTTTCTTGCTACATGTCACTAGCTTCCAACACCATAAGCCTTTATGTAGTCCTAAACACTTGATGGATGTTGCATTGCTGAATCATGGTCGGAAAAAACCCCTGTTTTTAGGCGTCTATTAGTATCCGCCAAACGTAATACGTTATTGAAGTTTCTAAAGCCAAAGCAGCATTCCTCAGGAAGAGCAGCACCATTTCAGTACTTAGCTTGTCACTAACTGAGAACATACCCTTAGCTCAAAATGTACTTCTCTGGTTTTAAGCATTTTGCACTTCGCGATATTTAAGGCTAGTTCATACGTCGAAGGTATGCCGAGCAAATTCAATTCAAGCCATGAAACATTTCTAAGCGTCAATTTTATTCGACATAACTGCTGCTTAAGTGCAGCGTATGAATCCAAGGCCGAAGTAAAATCTGTACTGCGGCATAACTTCAGCAGATCTGCCGGATAAAATACCTTAAATGCGCCTATGATTCATACATCGCAGTAACAGTGAAGCGAAGTAAATTATTAGGAAGTCTGTTCCGGACTTCACATCTTTGCAGAGCCTTTGCACATGCGGCCAGTTAATCGATGCTCGATTGAAATTACTGTGCTTAGAAGAAATTTTGCTTTAAGAATCAACAACTAATCTATCAAAGGTAAATCTGACCCAGAAGTTTCTTGCTTTACCAGCAATGTTCCTACAGTGATATGGCACTAACTTTAAAAAGGGGAGCTCAAAACAGAACTTTTAAGACCTAATTTTATAAAATCGTTCACAATTACTCTACTCCAGTGCTCGATATTCCACTGCAAACCAAAACTATGCCTAATAGTAATATGATTTTGCAACCCCCGAGTAAAGCTTTTTCTGGAAATCATCAAGTGCCTGAAAAGAAAAAATCCACTGAAAAAGAGTCCCAGAGCAGCAGTCGATACGTTTATTAACAATTTTGCGAAAAAGAGAACAGCAAGAGGGAGCTCATTGCTAATTTATCTGATTTAACTTCGACGCATGAATCTGCTACCGCAGATATGGTGCAGTTAAGATGAAGACAAATGCTCTTCACTTGAATTAAATTCGCTGCAGCATACCTTCGACGTATGAACTAAGCCTTAGAAACCTCACGGTGCACTTTTTTCTGTTAGTTATCAAAACATATGGCGTCAGCAAATATCTTCATATTTTCCCGCTGCAATTATAACTGAAAATGCTGTATGACACAAACTATAGCAATTTAAATACTGGCCATATCAGAACATGTTGAATTTTTGCCACCATTTTGAATACGATGGTGAAATACTCTTCAATAGTAAGCCAGTTTATGCCAGCAAGAACCCTGCACGCAACAATTGACAGGTGAAGAGCCAGCCCCTGTATTTGCACTTTCCTAAGAGAGCACCGGTTTGAATCAGTTCCAGTCGTTTACAACAGGCCTCAACTGGAACGGATTCAAACAGGTCTACTTTGGAAACCAGCACGGATGCAGAAGTTCCAAAGTAAATGGGAAGCCTTCTGCACTTAAATAAAGAAACAAGGCAAGAATATTCTTTGGTTCTTGGGGATTATGTGGTGTAAGTACACTCTCGTATCTGGCACTAGCAATAGTCAGTCATTGTGTTTGTTCCGGACCTATATTACCCCTTGGACCAATATGTTCCAAGCTGATTGGCAGGCCAGTATGATCCCAGCTGGACCAATATGACCCTCACAATATGTCTCGTTTACATATTTTTCAATTACAAATGGCGAACAAGTGGCGTACACCATAGAAAGAGTACATATGGAAGAAACTTACTAGTGATAGCGAAAGTTCGCAGGGAAAGTCGAAGAGCTTTCCCTATCTGAACTTGACGTGAAAAAAAATCGACAAATTGATCAAGAAAAGTAATTGACATGCGTGACAGGAATTTTAGACATCTAGTGGACCAACAAAATAATAAGCGCCTACTCTGGTGTCTCTAATAGACGGGCTCCCCTTTTATTAATTTCAGGAGAATTTTCCTTCCCCGTTGCTTATTGACACCCCCTTCAATTAAATTTTACAAATCGATCATGATCAGAACACGCAGAAAATTAAATCACCGTTTAATAAAACAATTAACCAGCATGAACCGCCTTCTCTTAGCACTCCTTTTCTATTGAAAAGCTGCCAACATGCATACCCCCTTCTATTAGCACCCTCTTTTTATTGACAACCAGCCGACATGAACACCCCCTTCTATTACGATTTGGTCGATGTGAATATCCCCCTTCTATTGCCTCCCCCTTCTATTAGAGACACTAGAGTAGCAAGAGAAAACAGGCTATAAAGGCTATAACTTTTAAATCGATGTTTATAACATTCATCATGAGACATAAACGCAACTATTTCAATGCGTTAACATTTCGCAATAGTATCTAGGCCATGGGTGTCAAACTCTGGCCCGCCGTGTAATTTCATTTGGCCCTTGAGGCAATATCAAATTAACATTAGAGCTGGCCCGCCGGTATTATAAAGCGGTGGAGCTGCTCTAACGCCGCATTTGTTGTTGTTGTTAATTTTGCACTAGTAAACGTTGCTTGTTCCATATTCATGCACTTTCTTTTGCTACTGTAAAGCTTGAACGTTTGATTGATTTCGTTATTGTTATTTTATTTTCAAATTTATTATTAGCCTGTGAAAGAGTTTATATTAAAATACCTCAGAATTTTACCTCGATTTTGTCAAGTTTTAGAAGTCTTGCTTGTTCAGTATTCATTGTAAAATTGATTTGGGTACCTAGTAAAAGGATAATTTATTCAATCTTGGCCCACGGCTTCAGTTCAGTTTTAAAGTTTGGCCCACTCTATATTTGAGCTTGACACCCCTGATCTAGACTCCGAACAGTTAGGCCCACAGATCAGAACAACAAATAACAACGATAAACATGATGAAGAACTGCAATACCAGGCTCAAATTTATCGGTTTTCAATATATGCATGCTCAAACAACCAATTGTTGAAAATTCTTTTGCGTTCCTTCTTAGTATCTTCCTTCACGATCGCGGTTAATATTTACCTGCAGCAAGTACTACTTTTGAAAAGCCTCGAATTCGTTACATCTTTCAGACCAATATGACCCTGGCCAGACCGATTTTTCAACGGAGTTATATTGGTCTGGCCTAATTTGACACCGGAGTCATATTGGGCCAAGGGATTCTATTGGTCAGAATAAGCTTAATGTTTCAAAGCGTGGCCGGATGGCTGCTATGGGGAAACACTCTGTACGTATGCGCAGTAGGATGCGTGGTAAACTTGAACAAAGAATCATTGATAACAACAAATTCATCGTGGACCAATATGCCGTTAAAGTTGCCTTGGTTTTGGTTGTAAAAAATCGAATACACTGTGATGAAGAGAAGAGGCACAGAGAAAATTATGTCGCATTTCATCGAAAACGTTTTACTCAAGACCCAGACTGAGAGCCATCAAATCACGAAACTTTGAATAGGCCTATCAGAAAATCACCTCAATCTGTATCTTCTTAGCAGTAGGGTTTCTTTTCTATGGTGACCTGACAGTTAGCATTACTATAAGCAGATTCTTAAAAAATTCAACGTAGCTTTTTATACGAAAAGAAATGTCCTTTATTCTCAAAGCATCAGCAATATACAATAATTTTAGAGATTCAAACTAATTACATACATATATTTAGAAGGTGGGGGACACGTGCCCCCTGTAACTCCGGGTTTTAAGTCCATGCCACCATCACTTGGAGTTAGCTGCAGGCTTAAGCTAGCTTCTTCTCCATCGTTAATTCCTCGATTGCTCAGTGAATTGCAACCAGCAGAGTGCAGAAGCAATCCAAGATCACGAAGCAAGAGATCTCTTCATCAATCTAACATCAGGAGTTGGTTATACGGGATCAAGTCTCAGATTCTCTACTTTCATTTTTTGTCATTGACATGTGATTCAGTGATTACAAAATCGAAAAGATCTTTCAAAAATATGAATTTGAATAAATCTCCCGGCCGTTTTTCGATTTTGACTTTCAAAGGGCAGAATTTTCGCCACAAATACACAAAGTTTCCATGTCTGTTCCAAAATGTTGAGAATTGCTATATCAGTTGCTACCAAAGTAACAGACAGTATTCTAAGTACCATTAGTAGGACGTCCTCAACAACTCGATTCGACATGAGAAAGAACCCAGTTGTTTTACTCAGTAAAATGGCCAAATTTTGCACAAAATTCAGTAAATTTTGTGGACATTTTGCTATAGATCCATCTTCACTTAGCTGAAGTAGTTTCATTCAAAAAATACTGTAGATTTTCCTGTAATCTGTCAGTTATGTCAACTTAATTTCATATCTTATGTATTTTGTTTTTAGGTTAAAGTATTTGTTTTTCTTCACCACCTTCCAACGAAGACATTGCATTGCTTTAAAACATAATTTAATTCAAATCAATGCTTTTGTGCTACTAAAAGTCAAAGCAAGAATAAATTTCAAAAACAAAAGTCGGACCTAGATCTGCCAGTGGTATGGATACCATTCAGGAACTTTTATCATTGGTTTGACTTACACTTTTTTATAAGAAAACCGTTATTTTGCCTTAGATTCAATCTTCTTAATTTTTCCCCAATTTGACCCTGAGATTTTCTTAAATTTTTCTTAACTTTGACTGAAGTAAACTGGCTAAATTGGCTTACACTTTCGTTATCAATATTGCATACTTGAATTTGAATTCCATCTTTAACATTTTCAATGCAATAAAAACACTAAAATTTGGAAATTGAGCCTCGTGATTCTCTTAAGACTTTCTTAAGATTTTGAGCAATTGAGCCTCATTTTCTTATAAACCTTTTTCTTATAAAAAAGGCGCACTTGTCCTTGGTTTCCTTCACCTCTATGTGAGTACACTAAGAGACTTTTTTAAAGTGCTTATGCATCGAAAATTTCGAAATTCAACTTTTTGCATTTTCTAATTGCAACTTTGTGCGGTGATCATCATGCTACAAACTAAAGTACCATAACTCATTTGGAAAAAAGGTTATGAGCCCTCAAACTTCGCTATTTTGGCAGTTCAAGTGCGAATTCTAGCTACTGCGCATGATGTCATAACGAGTGCCCAAAAGAATTTTGATCGCTTGTTAGCATGGATTCCACCAGCAAGTCCTGCAAACGTCGTGGAGGACGGTACTATGTGGCTGGTCTCCCCAACGGAATAGCTGCTCAAATGGTCAGCATACAGAGGGGAAATCCGTTCATACGTTTCCACACATGGAAAATGACAGGAAAAAACACAAAGCTTGGGTCAGGTTTGTGTGAAGACATAGACCAAAGTAGAGCAGTACCAACTCGTCTTTTCTTTGCTCTGATCATTTCGATGAGAACTGCTTTACGAAGAATCAGGAAATTGCTGCCTAACTTGGAATGAAAATGAAGCTAAAGCCAGATGCTGTTCCTACCATTGATTTATCGTTGGCAGACACAGCAGATACCATTGATCAGTCACTGACAGATGGGCTAAAAGACAGGTGAGACTTATCTATGTTTGTTTTTTAGACCCTGGTCAAGTAGTAACAATTAACAACGTTGAGGAAAACAGGCTAGGGAGTAATGTTGAGTTGGTAGATTGGAAATGGCCTACTAGTAAAGGAAAATTATAATGCCATAGCAATGTATTTCAATTCCTTTCATGGACTATCCGTGATATGTGATGTGTTCAAAAATGGATGACGCAATGGAGAAGGAAGAAATGCTCGAAAGCCCTAATACTGTTTGTGCCGGACGTCCAGTTTGGAAAAGGAAATTGTATTCTATCAGAAAAAGATCAGTTGGCTCAGAAGATCAAAGAGTAAATTAGAAGACTCTATTCACTGCAAACTCTACTTCACCTAACGCAGAAGTCATTACCCTACATGTTGTACAGCTTTCACGCTTTGCTTATAGGCCCTAAGTGACTGTTTACAAAATTTGACAAGCTATGAGATGCAATACGTAATAGATACTGGTACTCACCATTTCTGAACTTGGATTTGCCTTTCAAAGCAAGCCTCAAGAGTTTGTGCTAGCAGTCCTTCGGGGTCATTGGCCTTACCATTTTCTTTACCTTGGGCATCCGAATCGTCAGCTAGTGGCTCTCCGTTGCATGCAGCTATGCCTGGCTGTGCAAGCACACGGTCATCATTGCCATCATCTTCTAATTGATAATCAGTAGCTTCATCATAACATGACGATTCACTGCCACTTTTTTCCATTTTAATGAGCCGTAGCACGCCAAGATGAGAAGCTTTCTTATGCTTTGTTTGTTAACTGATATAGGCCTAAAGAATGCACTCGGTTTGATCCTCGTCATGACATCACGCAATGGCTGTCAAAATTCGCACCTAGTGCCTCAAAACAAGCGCTAATTTCTATACCTTTCTCGCCAGTAAGAACAAAAATAATATGATACTCATGCACTAGAAAGACCGAAGTTTCGATTTTAGCTACAAAAGTATATTCGAAATTTTCGATGCATAAGCACTTTAAGTTCATTCAGGCTGTTGTGGTGTCTTGAATGACTTCATGACCATGAATTCACTGTTATTTGCGTTTGAATTAAGACTGTTTTGCCTCGTCCATTCCTCCATATTGGCCATCTGAATATCTATATTCCTTTGTAGAGATGCACTATCACTAGAGGAAGAGGTTATGCTTGTTGGGAGTTGAATGACAACGTTCAAAATCAATAATGGATATAATGAATATTAAGGGCTCCAAGCACGATCCATGAGGAATGCCACTATATACGATCAATTTCGAAATCAAAATAGCGTACTGCTGTGTATATATATATATATATATATATATATATATATATATATATATAGATATATATATACACATATACATATATATATATATATATATATATATATAT
>WIPJ01000503.1:318189-344028 GCA_018155075.1 Cassiopea andromeda
TATATATATATATATATATATATATATATATATATATATATATATTAGTTTTAGGCTTTATGACAACCTGCTTTGTTCTTCCCATCCTTGCATAATCATTTAAAGCCGTTACTCAAATTCCAACCTTCCCGTTTATTTTGACCCCCAGTTTATTAAATTTCGGAATTTTTTCCGACCCCCTGTTTGTTAGGACCCTCCGTTTATTTGGCACTTGAGAGTGCTTCGGTTTAGCCAATCTTGAACTTTGGAATTAGAACTTTTGGGCAAGATTTTTTGAGAAATAGTCCAAATTAGCACCCAAATTTTTTTACTTCCAAAATGACGATGAAGCAATGGCCAAATTCCAAAAAGCCAACAAATGTCATTCATTCGATGATGCAAACCTTTTTTTAGGAACTTATCAAAGGAAGGTGATTGCGCTTTGTCGCTGAAAGGGACCCGTTACAATAAATCGGATGTTATTTTTGAAATCAACACCCCTGATGTACCTTAGAACCAGGAGCACTTTCTTTGTAACCGATACCTTGTATACCAGTGTAATTACAACCTTACTCTTGTTTAATAATGCAAGGAAATGCATTTGCTCATGACACTCAAACTGTCAAATATTTATGTTAAGGGTTAAAACTCAGTCACTGATAATATGGCATTCACTAGCTTGGTTCCGTCATCAAGCAACTATAAACGAGCAACTATTGTATGTTGCTATCATTGAGCATTGACAAGTAGATGGTCGACAGGGTTCGTACAAACTGCTTCTAAAAAATTTTCAAAATTTTGTCTAAAGTCAAACTACCAAATTTTGAAACCCATGAAATATATTTTTCTTCGCATATATTAAAATTCTATACAAGTAGAAAGCATTATTTTAGATGCCACAATCTGAGTTTTTGGTGGACTATGTTTTATATTATCATGCAAAACTAATAGACGTAGCATGCTTAGTACGACACTAAGTTATATCCATTTTACGATTCTTTAGAATTTATCCAAACAAAAATGCAGAACTTTTCTTTTGTCATTTTGAAAACTTTCTTGGCCCAGGAAAATTGCACTATCAATTTCCAAAACTTTCCAAAACTCGTATGAACCTTGTGTCGATGCACAAGGTAGATGGTTTGACAACGATATTTGTGCCTGGGTATTTCTTGAAGGTGTCAACAAAACTGCTTATTTTTGTGGATGCTATTGCTGCTGTAATTCGCCCATACTGGCTATTTCATTCTATATAATTGCAGCTATTTGCATTTGCAATTTCTGCTGCATGCAACTAGGGTAATTCACACTAACTTTACAATGAGGTTTGATGTTGTATTTTTGTGTATAAATTATATGCAAGAAGTTTGGTAAAAAAAACATGTCCTAATTCAGGTAGAGGAGACAACTTCTTGACAGAGAGTTGTTGACAACTTCTTGACTTCTTGACAACTTCTCGAAGCTGTAAAGAACTTCAAGCAAAAGAGTTAGTGGTATGACCCAAAAGGAAACTGCTCACCTCCTAAAGGAATTTTACAATTTGGGACCATTTTGCATACCATTATACGAAGCGTATTAGAATCAGATATTGATACCACGATGACACTGAGATCTGAATATGACCAAAAGCTGCTAAAGAAAAGTAAGAAATTAAAAAACAAATTATATCAAGCATACGGATATAAATGAGTGCGAGTGCATAGTATATTTTTGGAGAATGCTGATGACATCGGAGAAAGCTGGGAATAAAGTATAACGAGACACACTGTCATGTATAATACTAGCTATTCACAAATATTTACAAGTACCTCAAATTATGACAATAAAACAGAAAGAAAATAAAGCTACAAAGATTGCGAACTATCAAAAATACTACTACAACATATCTTAAAATAGCTACAGATATTTCATATCAGATCAATAATTGAAGCAAAGAAACATTAACAAAACCATTGGAAAGGCAAAAGAGGAATGCTAGTTCATAAAGTATGAAGATGCTCCTTGAACTATTCTTTGATATAATTCCAAATACCAGAATAAATTCTGCTACAACGAAAATCCCATTCCAAACAGCAATATCTAATTTGACCACCTACTATATCCAATTTCTTACAAAAAAACTCAAGCACTTCAAAACATTGAATGCAACTCCAGTCAAAAGCTAAGGATCGAAGAAAGATAAATTAATATTGGAGAGCCGGCATCTCTAACATCAAAAAGCCTAAATATAGAGTAGGAAGGCCTAGGAACTGAATACAAAAGAACTGACAACGGCTATTGACATTTGAAACGATAAACCTTTAAAGCAAGTAGTCGTTTTTGCTTCATTGAGAAAGAATTTGACTATCTTCTCAAATGTGCTCAACTGTTCAGAATCAAACAAAAATCTAAACCTTTGAAAACCATTAACTGTAATAACTCCATATCATGCGTCGCACTATTAGCGTTATAAGCAAGTCAAATATAACATCAAAGCAGCGATTTTGATGTTTGGTGAGGTAAAGGCTCATTTGACAGTGCAAGTAATAAAATGAATATGCTACAACAGACTAAAAGTCTACAGGTGCCGTTCATGAAAATCAACAATGAAAATTATGACAGTTTTCTTGAGCACTTTACAGCAATTTGTGTTACTATGGTGCAGCAATACTACATGGAACAGATTATGTAATAATGAGATTGTCAGGCTAGCCTTCCCTGTATACACATTGCGTCCATTATCCCTTACATAGGTGAATAATGAGATACTCTATGTAAATAGAATTAATTATAAGTACGAATGTGACTAGTGATACAATATTAATAGCAAGCTACAAGGTAATTAGCAAAGTGTACCGCAACATCAAAGTCAACATGAATCTGCCAAACAAGACATGGCTTCTAACACAAAATTAGCGATAAGGTGCTGCAGAAGCATATGATCAGAAGATGCAATTTCAAAACCATACTATTGATAAAAATTTCCCAACTACTTCATCTATAAATGGGCTTTTGAATTCCACTATACGAAGTGGTAAAAAATCTTTGACCAAAATGTCACTTAAGCCAAATTGGGCAGAGCTACAAACTCTACACAGAAACAATAAAATAAATATACTTAAACAGCACATTTTTCTATAAATAGTGGGCGCCAAACGCTAATGAAGGAAAGCAATACAGAAACTAAAAATCCCACTTTTCAGGATCACCAGAATCTACTACCATTAATGAATGGGCTCCATCGATATCAAATATAGACAAAGGATCTTGCGATTTGGAATTTTCGAACAAATTAGCAGGAAGGACATCCATGCTCATGTCATTGCTTACTTCATTTTGGATTTTATTTGCTTCTTTATCGGCAAACGAGTGCATATTTTGAAACGAGGTCAAGTTCAGCCATTCCAAGTCATTTGAATGGGAGAAAAACGGTGCTTCGCTGTCCATTTCTATATCTCCAATATGCAAAGGATTTAACTGAAGTTCGTGAGAACTTTTAGCAGTACAAGAATTTTTATTAGAAATATCTCTTAAGGAATTGTGAATCGTTGAATCACTCAAAGCAACTCCAAGCGTATTCAAATGACCAGGAAAAGATCCATAAGGGCGATGTGAGGTTAATGTCGAAGATGGTGAAGACTTCGCTTGAACTGATGCAACAGATTTATCTTTTACTTGCATGTCATTCTGCAGATCTCCTTGGCACGTTCTATGACCTTCTAGTATCAATTCTGAACGATTTCCATGACCAGAGATATCTACAGCCTCCGTCGAAGCACTGCTAGATAGCTCTAAGATGAACAACAGTTATATCAGCAATATTTACGCGAAACAAATATAAAACATTGCTCGCAAACCAAGATGTTGCTTTGAGCATTTCCCTACCGCTTGAAATGCACTGGCTCTCTAATACACATACCATGTGATCTACCGAACATTTCAATAGAAAATGGAGATCTTTCAGAAACATGATTTCAAGGGATAAGACGTGATTCACAAGCAAACGCAATGGCGCGAGCATCTTTGTCAGCAATGAGGACGAGCACATCTCTAAAGCATTAATCAAGAGCTCTATAGAAAGCTGAACACAATGCAAATGAAGTTATCCAAATTTAGGGGTTGGACATAATGAGTTAGTGGGACACAGAACATTTGTGATTAAGTGTAACTTTCTCCTATCAGCGCAAAGTGAATTCAACTGCCATAATGGTTTCTATCATACCAAAAACTGCACATGAGACCAAAACAAGAATTCTTATCGATTTTTGCAAAGAAGAGAGATTCTCTCAAGGAAAATCCAAAGGAGAACTTTACACCTCATGTAAATCAACATTTTAGATGGCAGTCATTTTCCAGATATGTAAGAAAGCTAAACAACGTACATCACTAGAATTGAGAAAAATCTTGATCTTCAGAGCATTTTCAGATACATATGATTCTGTTTGAATTTGCAAGAATTTTATGGATTTCTTGAAAAAATTTCCCCTGACTCAGGTTAGAAATCACAAATTTTCATTAACTATATTGTGAAAACCTATAATTGTCCCCTGACTTTTCTGGAAAAAGCAACCTTTTCCACCTGATCGTGGGGCATGATTCAGCCCTTGACTGCTGAGAGTTGCAAGTCAACAAAACATTTGACTATGGACGGTAAACGACTAAACTGAACAAAATTTCTTTTGGATTGATTACAAATATAACTTCATTAGATTGTCTTCCATTCAATTTATGACTTATAACTACTCTATAGAGATGAGACGTACGAGGCCAATAATTGAAAGTTATCACTTACAGTGCACATTTCTCGAACAGAGACACAATTGGTACTTGACCAGTAAGCAGGTTTGTTTACACAAATTGATAGCCAATCGGATGCTTCCACCCTGGCCTTGTTTCCTCATTTTTCTATGTTGAAACTCATCGGCAATGGAAGATCTATATCTCAATTTTACCCTGGAAAATCTACTTTCACATACAACGACATTGTTTCGCTTCACCTTTGTGATTACAGTGCTGATAGATATCTCTGAGCCCTAAGTTGTGACTTGAACTGTTTCCAAAAGATGCGCTATGACGCATTTAATTTACTTTACCATACGTCCATTTACTGAGCCTTACCTCCATATCCAACACTGTTCAACACTAATTTTGGTGTTTGCACTTTTTGAGAGGACTTAGGCAAGTTTAATGTAATGAATTCAAAAATGGTATCGGTTTTGTTCAATCAGATCAAAGTTTTTAAATATTCTCATAACTTTTTTTCGCTTGTGTGTTCACAGAAGGGTTTCCATGCCTTTTCTGATGTTGAGTTTTTCTTATATTTCTTGAAATGAGCAGCTTCCAAAAATGTGTAAAGTTTTCACACATTGATTTTTCCAATAAAAGAAAAGTATTCATTTCTTATCATTTAGAAAAGCTCAATTTCTGAAAACATTGAATGGTAAAGATACTTACTAAGAGTTACGTGCTTTGGCAAATTTTGAATAAAGACTCCATCCAATGACATGAACTTAGTTTAATGGCAGACTGTGATACTCGTTTACACTTAAACATTTTTATATATTGACTTCCCGTGGATCTCAGAAATACATGCAATCTCTAGGCTAGGCCCAGATCGAGATTTTTGCTAACTTTATAAAAATAAATCCCTTTAGACTGTAGTATTATTTTTCAACACTAAATGAAGCCAAGCAATGACACAATACCTTTAAAGAATTATATTCTCATCCCTTTTTTATCATGTAAATATTGGCCAAGCAAGATATTTTCAACAAGCCTAGCAAAAAATTTCTTTGGTTGATTGAAAATTTTGAAATTTTGCTTTTCCTATCAAATAATTCATTTAAAAAGATTTTGCAAATGGCTAAGCCTGGGACGAATCTGTTAATTTTAGTATATAGCCCTTCAATTTTGGATTTCAACAAGTATATACTTTGATATGTCAGGCATAGCCCTTTTCAAGACAGTTTGCATAGTATACCAAAAAAGCTATCTGATTTGAATAAAACATAGACATGTTTCACCAATTAGCTACTAAGAAATGAAAGTGAATATTAGATTATTCTGAAAAAAATTGATCTTGCCATTTCTAAGCTCAAAAATTGATTTTCACTGTTAGTAAACTTAGAAAACATGTAAAAGGACTACAAGTAAGGATTTCTGACATTTTGGGGGGTTTTTATTTGATAAAGACCTGTAAGTAAAAATGTCGATACTTTTATCAAACACAATGAGAAAAATTTTCCTACTTTATGCCCTCTTTATGACCTTTAAAAATGGGTTGGCACAAGGGGGAGGCCAGAGAGCTATAGGTCTCTTTTCGGAACATGCTAGCCTCCCCCCCATTCCCCCACGGACGATACTGAGCTCTTTTACTATTACTCCCCTAATCCGAATTGCCAGCCCCCATCAGAAAGTTCCTGGCAACCCCTGGTTCAAATGGGCTACGTTCTTTACATCAAGCAAGAAAACCCCTCACGTCGCGCAACTTCTACCGCAGAAACACTTTTTTTGAACTCTCTAACGGCTCAGAGATAAAAACAGCACTGTATAATGAGCTGGAAAAACGTGGCATATGCTGCACAAATGAAGAGCAAGTAATCGATAAAAAGTTCTAAGCACTGAAAGTGAAATTGATGAATTCTCATATAGGCTATAAACCTACCAGAAGAAAGAAAATTCATAGATTTGGAAGGAATTACAGTTGCCTTTTACCTAAATAAATCCCTAGTGAAATTTCTATGCAGTACAGCTAAGGTAAAAATTTTCGGACGATAAAATTTCGGATGGTAGAAATTCCAGACGGTAAGATTTTTGGACCATGTATTTGTCTGAAAGTTTTACCGACCAAAATTTTTCCGGGTTTAATGTAAATACGAGTGATGTTCAATGGCGAATATCATTGAAACAATTCATGCTACAGAGATATAGTTACAAAGGTAAGGCGAAACAATCGTCGTTGAAAATGACGGTAAACTTCATCAGGGCATCTGCCAAATTTGGAAGATGGATTTCTCTGACAATTCCCTGATATTTCCCTGACAAACATCCCCTTATCCCTGACAGATTTCAATTCAAGGGTCAACCAATACGAGAAAAATTATAGGAACTGAGTACTTCAATTTCACCACCAGGGACTGAGATGATTATTGGGGGTTGTAGGTAGTTGAAATTTTGAAGTTTATCGAATGGTACGTACAGTGGCTGCCTGGCTATTTCTAGCAGAGGTGGACAACAGCAAGTAATGCGGGAGTAAAATAGAAGTAACTCAGATGTGGGCAAAAGCTAGTCAGTGGTGGGCATTTTCCCATTTTAGGGGGGGGCAAAACTTCCTCGAAGTTAAGGCACATGTCATGGAAGGCTATAGCTATGAAACGATGCCAAGGGAATGAGAATAAACTGGGGGTCGTGGGGTTTGCTCCCAGAAAAATGGTTTGATGCCACACCCTGTAGAGCGTCAGAAAACGCCCTTCTGCAGAGTATGATATAAATTGCTTTCCTTATTGATCTCTATGCTGAGAACGTAAAACTGATCCCCTAACCTGATATCACTGAGATTTTTTCATTTAAGTCTAATGCTTATACAGTACACGAAAACTCTTATACAGTACACGAAGACAAAAAAAGAACACAACTACAAAACAATACTGCAGGGGCTATGCTCCGCCATATCAACCCTACAGCCTTCACATATAAAGGATTATCCACCCTTTACGCAACGCCTCAAGAGGGGAGGGAAGCAATCCAAATCCGTTATAGGCATTGCGAAACCCACATGGGGGCATGCCAACGGAGCATCACGCAAAGGGGAGAAATGCTCAGAAAACGATAAAACTATATAAGAATCAAACGATAAGAATCAAACCAGAACCACTAAAATAATTTGTTTTTAATAAGGGGCAGGGAAATCTATTCGATGTGATGTAGCAAAAGCTTATCTAAAACGCTCTGTTGCATCTATAAACTTCAAGGCTGTTTCACGTAGTTTTTTGTTTAGATCAATACAGAGTCTTTCATTACCATATGATATAACTTTTACTAACTCTTGACTAGAGGAAGGAGAACAGAGGTTATGAAGTTGTAATATTGCAGCTACGCTCACTAGGAGATTGTATCAAAGTGCAACATATGAATGGTAAAGCAATAGGTAATGTTCCGTATCTTCTATGCCATCCTTCAAAGGGCACAAAGGGTTGATTGTTTCTCTGAAGTTATGCCTAAACTTATGAGAGTTTGATTGGCAATCACTGAGTCTTTGTTACTAAGAACAACATAGGAAAAAGCTACGCCACCAAGCCACTGGAATAATGGCCCTGCCTATACGCTATCCAATGCCTGTACGCCAAAGCCTAAAAAACAATCTCAAGCAAGAATGCTGACTTTTACGCTGTTGTAGAATGCCACCTGTGAGCTACTACTTATGAATCACAAATCACATTTGGCAAGTTTGAAATTATTGAGGAAGCGCGCGCACCCCTGAACGTCTCTTCACTGTCTTTAAATGTGTCAAGACATTGTATATGTTATAAGCTATAGGTTAACGGCCTTATTCATACAGAAAGGTGGAAGGACTTGACTACGCGAGCGGAGCGAGCGAAAAACTTTTTGAGTTCATACCCTCTGTAACGTCGGAAAACGCCCTTTTGGCAAGTAGGGCAAATATTATATTAATCACTGATGTTGTGCCATTCTTGGATATCAGTGAAAATGGACAGATTTCCCTGATATTTCCCTGAAATAGCAAAAAGGACCAAATTTCCCTGACAATTCCCTGAAAATTTAATGAGGGAATTGATTTCCCTGACATTTCCATGATTTCCTTGATTTCCTTGATTTCCCTGACATGGCAGACACCCTGTTCATGGAAAAATGTGAAAATGTGAATTTTCTACACCACATCCGTTTCAAAATATGGCAAAATGAAGAAACAAGACCAAAATGGAGGCACATAATTGGCTAAAATTTTATCAAAACAAATCTGCTGATTGGTCAACAACAAAATGTGTCCCTGTCTATGTGTTAATTTTGCGCACTGCACATCCAGAAACTTTCCACTACTTAAAGAAGACCCAGGCAAATTTCCCTCCTTCCTAATGGGGCCATCAGCTACTCCTTGCAGTTGTACTATTGCAGTGGGCAATCGAAACCAAAATCAAAGCTGTGAAATCTTGCTTGCTGACTACGTTGCAAATAGAAATCTCTAAAATGTCTGCACCGAAATTACGACAGGTTGAATAAGCTGGTCTCGGTTAAATTGACAATCAATGTTTCCTATCTATCCGTAGCATCATTCTAAATTGGCAGTCTAAACGGATCTGTAGGATAAGGATGAAAGAGCCGTGGGCTATCCAAACCTGGCCGAAACGAATAGATTTACATTAAAGCAAAAACTGTCCGACAAAAATCTTTTGCACAGTGTCATAACATTTTCGAACAAGAGTAAAACTTGTTATATATACAAAGAATGCAAAAGAAAAAGATGTAAAGATAATGGTCTGGCTAATAATTGCTGCAGTTTCTAATCTAGCTCTTGAAAAAATCATCCTTCTCTGACCCTACCAATTGAGAGCACTTATTGATCATTTCAAGGAGGCTCTCATGAAGTAGTACAACCCAATCAGCCAATGTGCATGTAGCGGTCTCATGGAAAACTTTCGTGAAATTTCCATAGAATTAAAGTCTGAAGCACCTTTTTCGTGCAGTGTGTAGTAGATGCATCGATATATGAGGCCCATCAAGAGAGGGTAGGGGCAGTATGCCTTGGAGCTTAGAGTAACCCCCAAAAGTTATGAAGGATCTTATAACTGTATTGCACACCTTCTCACATTGATTGTGCTTCGTTTGTTTCGCTAAACAGCATATTGAGAAAGAAGAAAGAGGTTCCCTTAGCCTTTAGGAGTCCAAGAATTCTGGTTTTTCAGTGCGTATATTTATGGCGACGTCATCTGTTGGACTCCTCTTCATTTAAGAAGGAAGAATTATATGACAGTGTTGATAAGGAATGCGAAGAACAATGCGAAATATATGCTTTAAGCAATTAATTTTGACTAATAAGCTTCAAAATGTCCATGTGCGAGTTTCTATTTTAAAACATAAACTTTTGGACGATAAAACTCTCAGATTAAGAAGTGTTTTGGTCAATCAAACTTTCGGACACAAGTTGTCCGAAAGCTTGATCGTCAGAAAGTTTTGGGTTTTAATGTAGTCCGCAAGAACTGCTACTTTCTTCTAAAATACGTGGTAGATGACAAATAACCAAACATCCAGCAAGAGTTCCAGCTTTGTTCCCAAATAAGAATTTTAGAAAAAATATAATGAAACAAATATTCAAGGACCATCCATAGTTGTTGCTCAAATTTAAAGAACGTGTTATGAACTTTATCAAGAACTTTGTTGATTGAAAATTAAACTATTTCATCGTTGTTGTTGTGTCATATGACTCCATTCTGTAATTCTGTTACAGAAGCATGTGTTATGTTGGTATAAGAAAGCGAATAAAATATTGTCATTTTGAGTTGATCTACGGCCAGTCTCTGGATTTAGAACGTACATTGTCGTATCTGGGGTATTTATAACAAAAGTTAAAGGCTTATAAAATTCATTATGTTGACATGTGCTTTCGCGAAAATTATTGGTCCTGCATAGCAACAACATTAACTGGGAAACGTGACAAAGAATGGTACATAATCAAGTGTGGAAAAAGTACAAAATATATCATACCACCGAGAATATCCATGAGGTCATCAGAAGCTCGCGGCTCATTCTTAATCGATAACTCCTTAAAAATAAAGCATATCAGAAATTTAATTATACATGCGTATAATGCATAAATGCATGCATCTTTTTGGCATCTTCTGGCATTTTGTAATGAGCTGAAACGACTCAAGTAAAGATTGAGTGAGATTGATAGAGTGCGGAGAGACAAGTGTGAGAAAAGATAACAGCACATATTGCCTTCATTATTTCTAAAGAGAATACAAACATGTGCTTTAGGCCAGTGTAGTGGTCTGTGCAAAAATTTTTTATCAGAAACTAGGACTGACAAAACTAGAAAAGTCATAATTTGCTATGAAAATCTTGATACTCTAATACTAAAAATATCTTTATTGATTTGTTATTTTTGGTAAATAAAATTACTGTGTGGAATCTTTTCTAAACAAAAATCACACAACTCAAGGCTTACAAAGGCCATAGCTTACTATTGGCAAAAGAGTTCACCATGTAATGTTTCTTAATATTTCTTGCGCATAGCAACAGGGCTACTAAAATTTTTGGCTGGTTTTAAAAGTTTTTACTTTTTAGTCTTAGTTTCTTATAAACAAACTTCTTACAAAAGAGGTGCTTACACCACGTTATTTTAATACATAATCATTTCTGAAAACTATCATGTTTACAGCTTGTAAATCTTTGCTAAAATCCAGCCATCTTGCAGGATATAAAAGCTACCTTATAAATTCCCCTAAGACTAGCAATATTTATATAAATTTTTACTTACATTTTATCATTTTCCCCATAGGATTCCCTTATTCTCTACGACGCCTTTGTTCTTACTTATTGTAGGGGAATCACCTACGAGTGGTAGCACTGATCAACGCTCTGCTCGCCATCAACACCTAGACTAGCCCTTTCCAATACATATTAGATCGATAGGAAAGCTTCGTGGCATCAACATACGTGGCAATCCTGGAGTTTTACACAGCTTGCCATAAGCTGTCCAAAACTCCACGGTTGCGATGTATGCTGATAACACGTGTATTTCCTATTGAGAAAATGAGCAAGGACCTTGCTACTGTCCCTAAACGTTGCTAAGATAAAGGCAATGGTTATCTCAAAAAAAGCAAAAGGAAAAATGTGTAGCTAAAAATAACAAAGAATTGACTTTGAACATTCAGGAAGAACGAATAGATAATGTCCTAACTGCAAAATATCTGGGTATTCAAATGGATATCAAAACTTTTTAAATCAAGATACTCCAAAGACCCTGCATACTGGTATTTTTGAGCCGCATTTTAGATACTGCAGCTCTGTATGGGAAAGCTGTGGTGCGGGCGAAAGGAACCACATGCAAAAACTTCAAAATCGAGCGGCAAGGATATTGACAACCAGCAGTTATGGCGCTGATGCTAGACCACTTCTAAACGATCTTGGGTTGAAAAATTCAGGATTTGATTGATAATGAAACTAATACTATGGTTTTCAAAGTCCTTAATGGTCTATCACCTGAGTATTTGTCTTACTTATTTATAAGAAATCCTGGCAGTCATCTGCGGCCTCTACGAAATACCAGTACGGACTTACAACTGCCGAAAGAAAACAACAAATAGTGGTCAGAGATGCTTTTAATATAGAGGTGCAAAATTGTGGAATGCCCTTCCACGTGAAATTAAGCAGGTATCTTCCCTACACAAGCATTTAAAGTGAAACTGAATTAAGGTCTTCTTCCTTTTTTATACCATCTTCTATTTCCTATTCATTGTAATTAATTTTGTATATCTGTTTATGTTCAATTTTAAAATCTCTTAGAATTACTTTTGATCATTGTGTAGCATTTTATTTTCGCATTTTATTATAGATTATATTGTAAAGTGAATGGAAGGCCCATTGAAAACCAGCTTCGGCTGAAAGGCCACCTTCCCAAAATTATATGTAAATGAAAAATAAAATGAAACGTAGTCTGCGTCAGTTTTATTTCTAAATCAATTGCTTATATGTGTAAAGCCTTGTGCACACAGCAGATTTCTATCGTGGCGACATATGATTGGTGCGTTTCGCGACGTTGTCACGTGCTCCACGAAAATTGTGGCGCACGTGACATACTAAGCAAATAGAATAACAGAGACAGAGGAGCCTCTTTTGATTAATTATATCCAAGGGCAGTTCCAGCATAGATGCTGAGCCTGTGTAGACACAGGGCATGTTGCTTGCTATTTGGCATGAAAAATCATGCTTTCTTGCAATTAGGTCACCAGACTAAAGCTTCCTGCTCTTCCCTGTATCTAATTCAAGATTTTACATGGGTAGTTCCTGCCCTTTTCGATGCCGTCGCCTTTCCTGCATTCCTTCTGTAAACATAAGTCCTCGCCATGTTTACCTAAGTATTGGCTTGAAATATCACCTCCACGCAGCGCTAGAAGAATATTTCACGGAGAATCAATACAGATATCGTGTCTATAAACGACAAAAATCTGCTGTGATCGGCAACTGGAATACCCTACCATCGCACGTCGCAACGACAAAAATCTGCTGGGATCGCATAACAAGCAACAAATGATAGGAAAGCCATCAGTCCTAATCTAAATTCAAAATTACTCTTGAGTACCGAGTAATTGCTCTCCACCCGACTACTGATCTTTGAGCATTTTCCCGACCCAATCACTTACTCTCACCCCCAGTTCCTACTTCATTAGTGAAACCAAGTATCAGCAAACTGTCCCTGTTCTCTAGTTTCTAACCTTATTATCAGAAAATTTCCAGCTTGCTCCCACCCCAAGTACTCAATTTTTTCATTTTACGTCATTTCATTTTGATGTTTGGGAGGTTACCTTCCAGCAAATGCTGTTTTCCAGGGGGCCTTCCATTAATGCTACAGTTTATTTAATAAAAATAAAAAAGCTATAAATACTATAATAAAAAATACAAAAGGAAAATTCTTAAATAAAAGTATAAAATCCAAAATAATATCGAAGAACTGAGAATCACCTCAGCAATCTAGGTACTATTGCTGTTCAAAAAGAGGTAATCGTGCTAAGATGGAATCAGGCACATTTAAACATGGGGAGCTACTATCCAACCACTAGGATGGTCCCCAGTCCATTATAAACTGTTTCTGAAGAGCCATTGACTCAAAAATCAGTCGCGGCCTCCCAGCAACGACTTAAGATGGGCGCCAAATCAAATAATGGGGCGCCAAAACGTGAAATGCAAAAACGTTTCTATGCTTCACAACAATTTATAGCAGGAACTGGGTAATCTAGCCTCAAAAGTCTGATTCCTATAGAAGAAGTTATTCAGTGCATAGTGCAACTAAACAAAATAGTGTAACAGATCGTATCAATGTAAATGATCTCAATTTATAACTCGGTAACTCAAAATGTGCGTTAAAATCCAGATTAAGGTTTTCTTTCTAAAAAAGAAGCCTTTGCTTACAAAAACTGAAAGGGAGGATGCCTGTTTAACGTCAATTGCGTGTTATAAAAAACTCTTTGAGCTTCCACCCCCTGCTAACACCCAATCTGGCCCCAGTACTTGTGGAAAGAGTAGATATATTATCGAAGTAATGCGCTATTTTATCACGGTGCTGATATCTACTATACTTTTTGCAGTTCCTTTAGTCTGCTAATTTCACTCTTCCCACAGCAGCCTCCGAGTTGAATAACACTGTCGAAAATTGGGCTCAATATTGCCTACATCTAGCCCCGGGAAACATAACATATAGTTATTTTGGCCCCTGTCTTAGAGCTATCCAGTATGGTATAAATGATAACCCTACCCAATAGAGGTCATTTCACGAAACAGAATGATGATAATGTGGCGGCATAGTGCAAACATAATGCCACCAACAAATAAACGCCACATTGAAGGAGTTGAAAAATGAAGTAAACGACAATGAGATGACATTACTCTTGCTGTTAAGCATTTGTTCTCGAAAGCATTGCAAACCATTTTGACACCCTAAATACACAGCATCCTTCTTGCGTGTCTCCATATTCAGTGAATGCGATACCTAAAAGCTTAGAAATTTCATAAATACCGTAGCACATAAAAGAGGAAATGAGGTATTGCAGTTGAAGAAATAATATATACCAAAGAAAACTAATGCAACTAACCGGAATTCCACTGGGTAATGACACTGCATGTGATTCTTTACCATTCCATTTTGAAAATAGGCTGGAATACTGATTAGAGTCTTGGAATGAATTACCGGAATGTAATGCTCCTCCTAATGGGGAAAATGAACTTTTTGACGAGATGGGAAAGCCTGAATCAAGGTTTCTCAAAGGATCTGTTTGTGATCTACTACGAACATTAACATGATCATCTCTGCAGAGACTAGGTTGTGTAAACAGGTGATCTTTTTCCGGGACATCATTTGATGTGTTCCATTGATAAGCAGGAACAATATGTTGATGGCATTTGTCTGCAGAAGAATCTTGAATATCTGAATTATCTTGAAAATTTAATTGATCAGATTTTGACAAGCTCTGCTGCTTTAATTGCTGTAGCTGCCTAAGAAGCAACAAATTATTGTTATGTTCTGCTTCTTTAGCTCTTAGTATCGATTCTGATTGGAAAGAGGAGTGCAACCTGGCAACTTGCTGAATTTGATTACTCAGCAATTGCAACGTTAAAGGATCAATCACAGTTTGCTGATTCTGTCCCATTGTGGATAAAATACCTAAATTGGGGGCTTCCGCTACTGAATCTACAGATTGCTCAGAATTCTGGGAATGACCATGTTGGCTTGGGTGTACTGCCTGTACAACAGATTGGCTTGGATGGGTTGCCAGACTAACAGACTGGTCTAATGACTGCTCTGCTATCAGAGGCAATGTTTCACTTATATTGTGAGGGACAGAGGATGTAGCGATTTTCGACAGTATACTTTCATCGACCTTCTCAGGTGTAGGTACTTGGACAACATGCGTTGTTTGTGGCGTCGTTTGTATTCCAAAATGCTGGATTGGGAATGGTTGTATTGCGGGCTGTGCAGTTGGAAGAACAACAGAACTTGGCATAAGGTGATACTGAATATCAGAAGTTGGCAAATTTGGAACTGCTTGGACCAACTGAAAAGTTTCACCATTTTGAGATGCATAAGTTGTCACTTTAATGAATGTATTTGCACAAGAATTTGGTGAAACAGCATTATTTATAGGCGGACAAGTCTCATCATTTGATGAAGTACACGGAGCAGACGTACAAGCATCAACTGACTTTTCTTGACAATCTCCCTTTCGCATATCTTCATACGCTTTAAGTCGCTCAAGAAGTTTTGACTTTGATCCAGAAACTGGCAGCCCTCTCATCCTAAGTGCCGACCTTAACTCAGTTACTCGCAAATCATCAAGCACTGAATTCTTACTTAGAATTGGGGCAGGTAACGAGGTAGGCATTCCTGTATCTTCACCTTGAGCAATAGGTTTTTCTTCTAACTCCATCTGATTTTCATCTGGCTGTTCAGGACTGCCACTGATAGCTGCAAATAATGCATTTTGTTTCATCACTTGCAACTGCAAAAACATTTGCTGTTGCTCCAGCAAACGCTTATACCGATCATCCAAAGGAGCCTGATAAGTGGCCGGGACAGCCCCCGGGGGCTTGTATTCATGATATTTATACTTCTTAACTTTCTGTCTGCTCTGATTTAGAAGCTTTTTCTTATTACTTTTTGACTGCTTCCGAATACTGCTCTCTTTTGTCCTATCATATCTGCCACTTTCCCGAGAAGCCTCTGTAGTAGAAATGATACAGTCTTCCAATTCACTCATTGCATTTGAAACACTATTGCTTCTCAATAGACAATCACTACTTGTTGTGCTGATATTATCAACTTTAACGTGATCTGAGAATGCTTGAGAGAAAGTGTCCATTGAATCTTGTCCTAAGGGGGACAGTGAATCCAATGAGCATCTGCTGCCATCCACTTCCGATAATGGCGAGTCAGTATTAATATTATTGAGAGGAGAGGTAGAGACATCCCTACAAGTTGGGTTGAAATGAACACAACCTTGCTTTACTGCATCTGCAAAATTAGGTTCAACTTTTAGAATATTTTCTCGAATTAACTCAAGAGGACCAGGTCTGTTAAACAGTTGTTCATTCAATGAATCTGCTATCCTGTGTCTTTCCAATGAAGTTTGCTTCCCTTGCAATGATGCATCAATTTTTGAATCTAAACAAAAGGAAAGCGGGCTGTTTTATAGAAAAATATACACGTAACGGCCCTACGTTAAAGTGTCTGTGACATGATTTCCGTACTTTTTGAGATTTATATTGATTCTGATTATAAAAGGCCTGCTGATATCATTTTTGAGGCTTTTTGCATTCGATGAGAATTGAAGGAGTTATCGTCAATTTATCTGCCAAATTTCGCCATCTTGGTCTTCAGACGGATGTAAACCTTGACGTCACGGGATGAACTCGATTCCTTCCTCCTCAAAAGTTTTACATGGAGGTCTATAGGAAAATCATATAGTTACAGCACGAAATAATCTTTCTAACAATTGTAATCGAAAGTAGGACGAAGATATCGAAGGTGATGCCTTTTGAGAGTAGAAATAGTCGTACAGGAAGACTTAGAAGATGCCTGGAGAGTTTGAGCCGCGGTAGCAACTCTGCTATACCTTTGCAATTAATGTGCACCAACGCAAGCGGATGTTTATATATAGTAAGAGCTCTATTTCATTTGTGAATTGTGAGCTTATACTGTTCATGTGTTCTAGCCTTGTCGAGCTATAGTAAGATACCTTACGCGTACGTGTGTAGTCAGCACAAACAACTAATGAGGAGTCACCAAATCTCTAAAACTCCTAGTATTTGATTAGCATAAGCTTTTAGCTATGCTGCATTGATCTGCTACAGGCCCTTAGCTAAATCATCTATATTAATACTGTAATGGAACATATATTGAAAAATTACAGCAATTTGTTTTCATAAGCATATTCAATATGCATAGCTCAGCTAGGTCATCATTCTCAACTTTAATGATACACAACTGGTTAAATTGGGTACATATTTATGGCATTTTTACATTTTCTCTCCTACAATCTCTGCCAAAAGTACTTGGAACACTAATTAATTAATGCATAATTTCTGATAAAAATGATTTTCTTATCCATGTCGAGCGATGGAAATCCCCTTCCCCCCAAAAACAATGTTGGATTAAGTGTTTGTTTGTCAGAGAAGGAGCTGCAAGCATAGCGGCTTTTTCTGTACCTTTCAACACTTTATTTAACAACATTGTTTTGAGGGGGAGAGGGGGAGACTACTAAATGAGCAGCAGAAATAACGCAAGTGTTCCAAGACTTTTGGCAGAGATTGTAGGTTTTCATGTGAACATTGACATCAAATAAAGCAAAACAGGAACATGTTTTTCAGTTCATTTCAGTGTGTTTTAGACAAGTTGAAAGAAAAAGAATGAGGTTGACCTGCATTACAGCCTACCCTGGATTCATTGGTTGTCTAGTTCATTCCTTTTTGCATTTATACCTGGGTCCTTGAAGATCTAGGTGTCACCACAAACAGCACTGTCAAGAAGCTGTTCTGCTGAAGCTCTTAGACATAAATAATATTGCTAGGTTGCCTGAAGACAATTGGTGCAGTGAATTTGGCATATCCTCTCAAACTGTGGAGGAGGATTCCAGCTTTAAAGCCTCAAATTGCCAAATTGCTAGCATAAACCATATGTTTTAATACAACATATTCAAGGCTTATTTATTGACTTGAGAACAATTCTTTGGACAACTCAGTATCCAAGACTTTATTGAAGCTCTATTATGCAGTAGTGTAGCTAGCATACTTTCCAAAATGACCCACAGAAGCTCATCATGTAACACCTACTACATTGTATCCTGCTTCTAACAGATGCCTTGCTTGAGGATGGGAGGCTCATTTTCCCAATTTCTTGTAAATGATCTATAAATATTTGCTTGCTGATGTATAAAGTAGGCTCTAGATCTAAGAAAATACTAAAAGGGTTTCTATATGTGCATCAATTTTAAAAATGCCAAGGTTTATACTTCATTCCATAAATTTAATATCAATTACTTTTTTATGTGCACATTTGATGAACTTATTTTCTGTATGTTCATCAATTTCAAAATCCAAAGATGTTTGGTATACTTCATTTTATTAAATGATAATGTTAATTACTTTTCTATGTGTACATTTGATAAATGTAAATATTTTTATTGTCATATGAAAAATAGTTGAGATGAAAGCTACAATGACACAACAGATTGAGTAAAATTTAAATGTGCAATCTAGTGAAATCAAGCACATGCCCTTTTATATCTCATCTCATCAGAACTTTACTCATCTGGAGTATTGAAAATAGTAGCAGTTAAAAATAGGTAAATTGCTTTGGTTTCTTGCGCTTCAGCTCATCTTGTAGTGGTGTGTACAATTGTTGGCACTGGGAAATTCATCATCAGTCCCTTGCCTCTCTTCACACACTTGGTGTATGACCATTAAAGAACAGCTGTCATTGCAAAATATAATGTATGCCATTAGATAAGGGTGATTGTGAAACACTTGTATTTCTACCTTGGAAACATCACCTTTCTTTCTGCTTCAAGAGCTCCTACCAGTACCTTCAAAGGAATTGGGATGGTATACTCCTTGTCCAACCCTCACTTTAGTAAATCTGAATGCGCATATCTAAAACTGATAAATATAAGGAACATATATCTCAACTCTTGTAAGCATAGAAGTATTGGCTAAGAAGAGGATAATGCTGATATATTAAACAATGTGTCTATGAGTTCATATCTTGAATTGGCTGTAGGCCTAGGGCAGCTAATTGTTATTTGACATTTGTAAGTAGAAAAATAGCTTACCTTGTACCAAAGCCATATGAACAGCTAAACCAGATTTGCTTTGTAACAGCCTGGATTGAACTGCAGGCTATGAATGCAAGTTAACTGATGAATAGGTTTGCATAGGCCATGCCATGACATGGTCATGAGTACTTATGACAAGATTCTCACAGTCTTCCTATCTTCTGGAAGCTTTTGAAGTCAAAAATTGTCACTACTTGCAGCTCTGTATATTTACCAACAATGAAGATTATTGGTATGGCTAGCAACTTCTCTTGCAGCTAGTTGTAAACTAGCAAAGTTAATGCAATTCACATTGTAATCAACCAGTGGCAAATGAGGCCTTTGAGAACACGTTCATCCCGTGACGTCACGAGGCAATATTGTTTTGCAAAGATTCGCTTGGCTTGACTGACCTTTCTTTGCTAAATTCTCTGTGAATACACTTTTTCTTCCAAAAAAGACTTCAGATATACTATATTAGCATTCAAATGATTCATTTAAGAGAATAAAAAAAATCATGTCACAGGCACTTCAGTGTTAGTCCTTATTTGGTTCATGCTGTATGGCAAATAAACGTCATGATGAACAGTTTCTCTTTCTTTGTGAAATATATGTGATATCACTCCATGTACCATGCTATATAATGTGGGGTGAGGGCTTGGGGTAGATATGCTAGGAGGGGTATGGCCAGGGTAAACAAGGGCCATATGATTGGGCAGTAAGTTTCCAAGGGGGAAATCACCTAAAATCAAATATGTTTGTATCCAATTAAAATTATCACCACAGTTACCATGGTATTTTAAAGTGATGGGTCTCAGTCTAAAACCCAGGCTTATTAATGTTTTTAGCAACTCTATATAAATTTCTAAGTTTCCAAGACATCACTTTCTCAGCAATTTGAAAACACACTTATGGACATTAATTCAATAATTCCAGGAGGCAAACCTTGTTTGGATGAAACAAAAAGAATTTTGCTATATTTACCTGCCAAAATGTGGCGTTGAACGAGTTGCTGCCTGCTTGATCGAACCCTGATTTTTCGTTGTAGAATGTCACCAGTCTAAAGTAGTAAAGCAACAGAGTTCTACAAGTATACAACAGAAGGAAAGGGTGACTCTTCCAAGTAATGTAGAAAACTTGAGTCAGTGATAAAAAACTGGATAAGCCATTAACTCCAGAAATTGTTCTAAGCATGATACTGCTGGGTTGAAAAATTTGTCTTATTTGGTGATCAGAAATTAATGACAGCAACCTTGTGGTGAGATTCTGCATCAAGAATTTTTTGCTTTCATTTCATGTTACACACATCTGATAATAAATGAATGTGAGTTTCTTCATAAAATGCTACTTTGAACTGAAAATTGCTTAATTCTATGCTCTAAAAACATTGACAAGGCAGAACATAGGTCTATTTTGATTTCATTTCAGAACTCAAGTTTGTTCAAAATATTCTGATTCATTTTTTAATACTACAAAAGTCATAAACAAATTTTATCATGAGTACTATTTCTCACAATAACATTAGCACATATGCTCTACAGACAGAAAAGACTTGGAAACACATCTGTAGCCTTGCTCTTCTATTTTCAAATGCAATTGCACAAGCAACTTAAAAGTGAGGTGATAAAAGTGCTTTCTATAAGAAATTGTTTTTATAGTCATCAATTTATAGCTTCAAGCCATTTACAGAAGCATTTCCACGGCACATGATCTCACTTGGGCTATGTTTACACGGGGCCGGCTGAATATTTGAGTGAGCCCCATGTGAACGCTGCCTAAGGTTGCTTTCATAAACAGCCAAATATTTGCATGCCTAAGTGATCTAATTTGAGGTCAGTTAGCCAGCCACATGTGAATGCTATGCCTAAGTGGCCAAATATTTGACTGACCAAATATTTGGTTGGCTCTGTCTAAATGCTACCTAAGTTTCAAAAATGAGGCATGTGATGAAACGCACACCTAAGTTCATCAAGGTGTGTGCCAGGGGTACGCATAACCATGTGCCTCAAACAGAAAGGCTTTCAACTACTCCCTTCTTCTGTACTGAAGTGAAGAGGCATGGTGATAGGATATGCAAAAACAAATAGAGTTACATGAAACATCTAGGAGGAATGTATAAGAAGACACTGCAAAACCTAATATATAAGTAATAGACCAGTAAAGTAAAACTATATTTACAAAGAATTGGATCCACAACTGTCATTGATCCAATCTCAATTTGATCCCATGTAAATGGTTACAGCAAAGATCTGTATCATGGTGTTTACAAAACATAGAAAACTGCTTCCTTTTTGGTCTGTTATTCAAACATTTTGGGTCCACTTATGAAAGTGTACAGATGCCCCTGGTTCTGTGTAGCATAATGCTTATTTACAGGAATACCTACCTTGATGGTTTTCAATCTGGTCCTGTGCAAATGAGGTCCAACTAGAAACTATTTGGTTAGTGTATATAGGAAGCAGATCATTATATCAAATGCCTAGATGGCAAGCATCCTATGGAAATGAGAGATACAGCTACACTTTACTCAATTATTAGCAACATAGCAGTATGATGCTACCATAAATATGTCAAAATGGAAAAAGGAAAATCTTACCTTTGCTCTTTCAAGTTGTTGTATTTGAGCCAATATGTTTGGTGCTGCATGGTTTGCTTCAGGAAAAATTATAAATTAATAGAGAATAAATATCACACTCAGTCTATGACTGTTACTTGTCAAAGATAAGGCAGCAGATATTGATCTGAAATGATGAAAGAAGCAAGACCATGGAAATGGAAGTATGAAGCACTGCTACTCTCTAGTCTGGAATAGAAGGGGGTAGTTATAAGCGGGGGGTTGGCAAAATGTCCTAGAAACACAGCTTATTACATACCTGCCAACATAATAAAATGGTTTCCATCATTCTTTCCTAATACCACCATCATTAGAACTATTTTCAGCTATATTGTCAGTACATTTGATGGTGCAATGTCCTTCTATTCAGGTGCTCATCTAGCAGCCCAAAATCTAAGTCTGGTCTGGGCAATGTCATCTTGGATCAAAAGTAAAAAGCAGAAGGGGTGGGGGTTACAGTTAAGAATGTCATAGTGTACATTTTTCAAATTACTGTTCAAGTGTTAAGACACCTTTGAAGTTTTGAAGGCCATTTATGTTGAAAGCTTTATGCAACATGCATTTGACCCTATCTTATTGTATAAGGCAACAGGCTGTTTCCATGCAACTTTTATGAGACACTTCTCATTTGTCAGTTGCACCACAGTATTAAAGAACTGTTAACTGTAAAATTTTTCTAGGCCAGAAACACAAACATAGGAGTTTTCAAGCACCATGCAGCATTATACGAGAAGCTTTTAGAGATTGATTTTTACAAAAATAATGGCAAAAGCTATTGAGAAATTGTGACAATTGTGGGCCCCTCAAAAAGCATAGCCTTTGCTGTGTGCAAAAAGTTCTTTATATCAAGAACTGTAAAAAAATATACTAAGTCTTGGTAGACCAGAGAAGTTCATGAAAGCATTGAGGGTCATGTGACTTTGCTGGTCTTAGAGTCTCTGCTGTGAGTCCATAATTATGCTTTTACCGGCAGTCAATTTGCAAAATGTTGTATTTTAGAAAGTATAAGGTGAAAGAAGAGACAAAGAAAAATACATTAATGAGCAATGCAAGCGCATAGAAGATAAATCCATTACAAATTCAATTAAAGACCTTTATCAAGGTGTTAAAAAGGTAACAAATAAATTCAAACCAATGATTGATACAATTAAAGATGAAAATGGTAAGATTCTTGGTGAAGCGGAAGAAGTGAAAGAAAGATGGGCTCACTATAGTACAGATTTCTATAAGAAAAATCCAAATAGTGCTGTCCCACAACACTCATATGTAGTGAATGATAAAAGGGAATTACCCCCATTATACTCTGAAGTGGCTAAAGCAATTAACGAATTAAAAGCTAATAAAAGCCAAGGTTTTGATGATATTACAGCAGAGTTAGTAAAATGTGGAAACAACAATGTTGTCAATTACTTTCTCAAACTTTGTACGTTGATTTGGGTAAAGAAAAAATGGCCAGACGACTGGACTAAATCAGTATTTATACCAATCCCAAAGAAAGGCAACACTTTACAGTGCCGTAACAACAGAACAATCGCACTCATAAGCCATTGCAGTAAAATTCTGCTCAAAATTATTGCTAGTAGAATGCAAACCAAATTAAAAGAGGAACTTAGCGAAGAGCAAGCGGGATTTCGATCTGGCATAGGCACTCAGGATCAGATTCTAAATCTAAAGATGGTAATAGAAAAGAACAGAGAATATGGTAAAAATGTATAATTATGCTTTATAGACTACAGAAACGCTTTTGATATGGTATCAAACGAATTACTCTGGAAAGGAATGCTTGAACTGGGATTCTCTAGTCACAGTTGATCTCATCAAGAGCCTATATACTGACCAAAGTGCATCTGTAAGAACAACACACGGATTGACTGTAGACTGTAGGATTGAACACGGTGCGTGACAAGGATGTATATTATCCCCACATTTATTCAACATATACTCTGAAGTAATTATCAGAAATGCCCTGGAGGGTGTTGAAGGTACAGTAAAGATTGGCGGATGGATTATAACAAATTTGAGATATGCAGATGACATTGTGTTAGTAGGTGGTAGTATGGAAGAGTTACAAGATATAGTAAACAGGGTCCATGAAGCTAGTAGCTAAGCAGGTCTATACCTCAATACAATTAAAACTAAGGTCATGAAGACCATTAGAGCTCCTGTGCGAAATGAACAAGATAACATACTTGTTAATGGGCAAGATATAGAAAATGTGAAAAACTTTGTTTATCTTGGAGCAATGATTACCGAAAATTATGATGATTCTAAAGAAATCAAGAGACGTATTGCTATAGCAAAAAATGCAATGATTTCACTAGAAAAGGTTTGGAAAGACAGGGCAATTTCAATCACTACAAAGAAAAGACTTTTGAAATCCTTGGTCTTTACTATTGCTACTTATGGATCGGAATGCTGGGTTCTAAAAACAACTGACAAAAAGAAAATTAATTCCTCTGAGCTGTGGTGCTATTGACGCTTATTACGTATAAAGTGGACTGATAAAAAGACCAATGAACATGTTTTGAGTAAAATTGGAACTAGTGAAAGACTGCTTACTACTTTTGTTACATGAAAAATGGCTTTTGTCGGACATGTATTCAGAAAAGGTGACATTTGTACAGACTTATTAATTGGGACCATGTATGGAAAAAGAGGAAAAGGTAGACCAAAAACCAAGTATAGTGATAACATTCAAGAATTTGGTGGGAATCAGAGCTTTGCTGATTTATATTGATTAGCACAGAATAGAGAAGCATGGAGAGCCACAGCTGTTCAGCTAAATGAACTTCCCGTCTATTAATGATGATGATAAGGTGAAAGTTGAAGTGCTTCTTAAATTCTTTAACATTTTTTATAATGTTTAGATGTGCACTGGTTGAAAATAAGGCTATGCACACCACAACAAATTTTCATTAACACACAAAACAAGTTGATGCCATCATTCTTCTATCAAAGTGTCTCAACACTTTTGAGCAGTAGTCTATAAAGAGATAAAAGAAGGTGAAGATGAGGATGGATAGCTGAAGTTCACACATTTTCCCATGGTGGGCAGTGGGTAGTGCTCTGCACAAGTATGTGGCTACAATAACACAACTTAGGAATGTTGTGAGTACATAAAGTTTTAATGTATATATTCATATGTAATAAATTGTTTTGTCATTGCCATACTGAAATAATATAAAATACACTTGGCTCTGATGATGGTAATATGCTGAAACAGAATAAACATTGCCCTGGTAGTGGTGAAGACCCTAGCTAAAAATGACCTTAGAGAATGCAATTTTTCAGTTCAACCTTATGGCCAAAGAGTAACCAACATATGTCAACTTTATCTAGAAAGAATGGCACAATTCACATAAAAAAAACTACAAAATGTAGCTTATCTTAGGAGATCATAAGTTTTCTCAGAAAACCAAAAATATATGTATATTGAGTATATGGTGAAAAAAGCACTTTCACACTTGGGTTGACATTTTTGTGGACTTAACTTGTAGACAGTTTGTTCTCCTAAATTCAACAAATTGCTTAGATGTCCACATTGTAATTATTGATAGTAGTATTTTTATAACTTCTGGTGGATCCTCCAGATTGTGCTGGGGAACTCAAGGGTTCTGGGGAATCCCAGTTGAAATCCACTGATATATGAAAGGCAACCCTTATAGGATTGTGCAGCACTCCTATATATTTTGTGCTGTACTACTGGGACTTCAGGAAAGGTGTTAGAGTTTG
>WIPJ01000504.1:30198-40866 GCA_018155075.1 Cassiopea andromeda
AAATATATATATATATATATATATATATATATATATATATATATATTATATTATATTATATTATATTATATTATATATCTCAAAGTCTCTCTTCCGTTATAGTAGTCAGGTGTGATTCTTATCTCGAAAGAATCCAACAACATTGTTCCAGCAGCCGCATTCTGTTCTGTTTACTCCCTGAATGCCATATTTAATGGTGAAGCATGATGATTACAGCAATTAGCAGTGGTTAGTAGGTATTGGAGCCATTCCCATTAAGGCTACACATTTGGTTTAAAAGATTACAAGACAAGTAATCACAATAAATTAATTTTTATTCTAGGAAGTTAGTGTCCCAGAAAATCTATACAACTTTTACAGACTCGCGTTATTGTTGCGTGTATTAATTTTATGTGTCGGTAATGTTATGAGACTTAATTTAGAATGCTTTTTTATTCGGACAAATTGTAACACTACAAATTTTAAAATCCATATTGAAATAATCCGATCCTAGGGCCGTTTCAAGTATTAAACCTCATTTTTCAGGTATTGGAGCTTCTATGTCCACTCAGGACAATCTTAATCCGTACATATAAAGAACTCCATGTGTAATGCTGATAGTAAGTTTGCTATTGTGTGCGTTAAGAACTTCTAAATCTTGAAACACCGCGTTAATTTTATGCCGTAAATGGAAAGTTTTCCCCATGTCGTGTTAAATGTATTTGAAGAATAAAAATAGTTTGGTCTATTCTTGTTAATATTCGTCGTGTTAATTTCACTCTCGTTAAATTCCTGGGAGGTTAGCTTCCTGGAATAAGGTAAGATGAAAGCATTCTGATAGCAGATGAAATGTACAAGATATTCAGTTAGTGAAAATTGGCTTTGTCTACTACGACAGCGATCGCAAGCGAACAGAAAAAGATTGACTACCATCGTTTATTGGTTGGGAAGTAACTAAATTCGCTTTATGGAAAGCCTAATTTCGGAATTAACCGAAGAGCAAACGTGACGAGAAATAAAGGCACGATTCCAATGTCAATTTATTGACAATCCTAAAGACACTTCCACAATACTACGACACTTCCATGTTTGACGCAGTTGTACAAACGCTTCGGATCCAATTCTTGGGATCTATCATCAGTGTGAAAAACCAACCAAAGAGATAGGAATTTATATGGAAAATTAATGATAAACAAAATCGATAAGAGGGAGAGAAACCAATTAAGGGGTGAATCAATGCAAAACCGCAAATATGGGATAGGATAAACCATGAAATCCATGGTCAAATTCAAAGTTAAAAAGAGAAGTAAATGGTTATAACTTACAGATATGTGGTAATTATCTTTTAAGATTCATAACACTATGCATTTAAAAGCATACACATAACATAGTTTCCTCCTTGAGAAATACGTAAACTTTGTATTGGAGATACCGTTGAAGCAACTTTCAAGGAGGAAATTACGGTATGATTTTAAGAGTACAACTGGCTTGAAGTGAATCCATTGATTGTCTAATATCAAGCGCTGTAGCTATAACTCACGTTGGTCTTAGGCTGCCTCGAACAGTTACGAATTGATGAAGGCATGTGACGATAGTGTGCATGCTGGTCATCATACTCCTGAATGTTTATGAAACTTGAAGAAAGTCAGTCCTGTTGCAGGAATTATCGCATTCATTGGTAAGTTTAACCAAATTGCAACCTGCAGGTCATTTATTCTTTTTGTTGTGGTTGATTCATAGGCCATCATGGATAAATTTTATTTAAACACATCAGTAGGCGATGTTATCTTTAAACTGTCCTTCTAAATGCCCATTCTCTAACACCCATTGATGCTTGCAGCTTGGTGGGTCGCAAAGTTACCCGTTAGAATTGAATAGAAAAAACCTTGTTAATGATTTGGAAGCCAGTCGTAATTTACCGGAGTACTCTGGAAGCGACCAAAATGCTTATGACATCATGGTACTTCACTGTCTCATAATAAGAATGGGAGCTCCAGGATTGGAAACAATTGCATTTAGCAGAATTGTGAAGCAATGTTTGTCTGGAATAAAGAATGCAGTGGAATAAGTTAGTTAGAATGAAGATTTGCTTTGATAGACGAACGGGACGTAGAACTTAACAGTAGAATTTACGAATACACCCTTGTTTACGGCCATGTTGGGTGTCGACACCTTATCTTGAGACTGATGTTTAGTGCCAAGAACAATATTCCTAGATTGAGTGGAATGAGGGCATCTTTTGATATCTCAAATATAAATGTGGAGTTGGGAGTTTCCTGTAGGGGTTTGTCTACCACTTGAATTACAATCTTTATTTTTTTAATAATATTTGTTTTCTCACGTAGCTTCAATCTTCTAATTTTTTTGCCTTTGAGCATAATGTTACTGTTAAATTATTCTTATGGGGCCATTAACATTCTACGTCACGAAAAGGGGGTGGGGGTCTTTTGCTTTCTGTGAAAAAGTTTGACAAGAGGTGGATGGGCTTTTTTGGAAATGTGATTTCACATGTGTAAGCAACTTGGTGTTTAACGCATTTGGCCTCAAGATAGCAAGTCTGGCACTTTTTAAAAAATATTTTAGCTCCTCGTCTAAAAATAATCTGGCAATCTTTGTTTGATGCTATTTTGGCCATTTCCACTTTTTCATTTTCACTATTTTTCACTAAAAAAGACAACAAACGCGTTATTGCGACAGCAGAAAAATATCCCATTGAAATTCATTAATGTGACGTCACACAATGGAGGGATGGGTAGGTAGTTTTGAATTCGTGACAAAGTGTGACAAGGGGTGGGTGTCTAAAAATACCACAATTAGTTTGACGTAATACTTAATTGGCCCCTCAGCAACAGAGATTTAAGCTCATCTAAAATTGAAAGGAATACGTCAGCAGTGTTTGCTGACGTATTAACTACGTCAGCAAACACTGCTGAAGCGTAAGTGCCTTGCAGCCTTACAGTCTTCTTATACTATTCATAAATTTCAGCGATTAACAATTAACTATTAACTATTCTCAAGAAAAAGGGGATGTAGTACCTCAGTACCATCAATAAATACGAAATCTCATTGATAAAAGGTGGGATAATTATGTGAGAAGCGAAGTTCGGCGATGAAGCGATAAGAGTTATATAGAGAAATTATCGATGAACAAGAGAAATTAGGGAAAACTATGGGAAACAAAGGGTAAATTAATAAAAAATATGTAAACCACAAAACTGGGATAAGGGTAAAGTCAATGGAGTTCATGGATCAAATTCAAAAGTTCAAGCTCAAAAAAGCATAATTTGGATGAGGACTTGTGGGAATTTTAAGTGGGATGGTCTCTAAGATAAATAGGCTCTCGTGAGTCAAGAGAATAATAAGTCTAGAGATTTCGGATTTAAAATGTAAACTATCAGGATCTAGGAAGGGAGTGCTAAAAGTAAAGTAGGCTTTTTATCTGTATCAGAAAATTTGTTGCTAAGAAATATTTAATAACCTTACCAACGAGAGACATAGGAAAAGTGCTGTCCATTATCTCCCCTTGTAGATTTTGTTTATCTTTACTTTTTCTGCATAAGTATTTTCGCTTTATTCATTTTGCTCTGATGATGGATCCCAGAATGGGTCAGGACTTGTAATGTTTCTATATTGGAAATGTCTCTCAACTACGGATGAAGAGCTACCTCTGTATCTTTACATACAAATGAAATAAAATGAAGTGAAGTAAAAATTTATTAATCAATATTGAAATTTTCGAAAAAAGTGTTGAATTATTGGTTTATTTTTCGTTGTACTTATCATTGATATTGCCAATTGCCATAGGGTGTCAAACGGAAATAAGTACGTAGTCAGGCCTGTGTTTCAGCGCCGGGATGGCAAAGTTGTCCTGGAGAAATTACGTGTATGTACAAAATCCGACAAGGGCCAAGGCTCAGCTCAACCATAGAGCTCAACTAATGCTCAGGAGATCTCTCCCTAGCTTGAAAGATAAAGCAACAATACAAAATTGCAGGAAAGTCCTAGGGCTGGCAAAAAGCTGGCATTCTGTTGCCCATAAATGGCATTTGCCATCCAATGGCTACGGGCCTAAACAGAAACCCTTTATAGATGTTAGTAGATGAGGAAAACTATAGCGTTGTAGTAAAACAGTTTGCCATGAAGAGAAGAGGGGTCTCCATGGCAAAGAGTCTGTCATGAAGAGAGAGATTTTTAAATACAGGTCCTTTAATTTGACATAGAATATATCTCCCAGTTATACAATAGGTAGGCATGCTGTCTTTTGGAGGGATTTGATAAATATATTGCCCTATTCAGTGGCGGATTTAGACCAGGGCTACCAGGGCTTGAGCACTGGTTGGATTTTCAATCCTAAATAGCTGGATGAATTAAAACCGGAATTATCAAAAGCATTCACCAGTAGTACTCCTCATTGACAATGCTAATAAAGCCCTATCCCTTCTTATTTCACTCTTTCTCAGAACAACCACGTCTAAGCTACCAGGTGTCTTTGTGGACGCAGAAGAAAGTGTTATCCAATCAGTTATCACATTCGGAATATGCTGCCTAATCACTATTCAGTTTTTCCATCACATACTGCATTCCTTCCGAGCCCCCGTGAGTCTGTAATATACAGAGGCTCAACTACTCTGGATCCAATCAGATCTCTCTATTTCGTAAACAATTTTGGCACAAGCCCTGGTCAGATGTAAATATTCTTTTTCATCCAATGAAACATCACCCTAACCCAACCTCTGGGGGTGCAAGCCAGCACAACTCAGAGCCGGTTCTAAGTCCGGATAAATGGGGAAGGTTGGCTTCAGGAAGGGCATCCGGCCGTAAAAATGTTTGCCAAAACCAAAATGATAAGTCAAAACCGTTAAGCCTCGGAAAATGCTAGAGCGTACCCTGTAAGTGACGATAAGGAGGAAGCGCCCTAAAGGGGCACTTCAAGATAAAGAGACGTGGTGGTGGAACGATCATGTGCAGGAGAAAGTTAAGGCAAAGAAAAAGCAAAGAAAAGGGCTGATACATCTGGCAACGAAGAAGATAAGCAGGCGGCTAAGAGAGCAAACGAAGAGGCAAAGAAAGCGGTTTCGAGAGCAAAGGCAAGTGCAGTAAACGAGATCTATGATGGGTTAGAAACAAGGGAAGGAGTAAAGAAGATCTACAGTCTAGCTAAAGGGAGAAATAAAGCGACAAAAGACCTAACGCAGATAAAGCAGATAAAAAGTGAAACAGGCGAAGTCCTCAGCAAAGAACAAGAGATTAAAGCCTTAAGAGAGAAGGCTTATGACAGAGTACCACGTGATGAAACCTGGAAGTGGCTTAGAGAGGCTGGTTTCTCTGAAAAGTACATGGGGCTGATACAGGATATGTATGGGGGTGCAAGGACGCTAGTAAGAACGAGCTTCGGGGAAGCCGAGATGTTCCCAGTGACTGTGGGCTTGCATCAGGGATCTTCCCCGAGCCCGTACATCTTCGACATAATAATGGAAGAGTTAGGCAGAGGAATAATTGAGCCAGCACAATGGGACCTGTTGTTTGCCGACAACATAGTCGTAATATCGACTACCAGGGAAGGACTCCAACAGAAAATTGAGAGATGGAGAAGGGTACTAGAAGACAGAGGGCTAAAGATGAGCAGAAAGAAAACGGGGTATATGGTCTATAATGGATGGGATGAATCCGGTGATGTGTGCTTATTTGAGGAAAAACTAAAGAAGTTAATACCTTTAAGTACCTTGGTTTCCACGTAGCTTCTGATGGATCCCTGGACTCAGAAATAAACCATAGGATACAATCGGGATGGAAAAACTGGAAGGATGTGTCTGGTGCTCTATGCGACAAAAAGATCAGTGCAAGAGTAAAAGGAAACGTATATAAGACGGTGATGAGGCCTGCGATGATGTACGGGGAGAAAAATGGCCAATTTAAAAGGTGCAGGGACAGAGGCTTGATGTGGCAGAGATGAGGATGTTGAGATGGATGTGTGGAATCACAAGGATAGGTAAAATAAGGAATGAAAGAATCTGAGGGACTACTAAGGTGGCTGAAATATCCAAGAAAGCCCAGGAAAGGAGACTCCAATGGTATGGGCATGTTATGAGAAAGGAAGAGGACTGTGTAGTGAGAAGGGTTGTGGATATGGAAGTGAAGTCAGAAGGAGGAGGGGTTGACAGAAAAGGAGATGGAGAGATTGCTTGGAGGGAGATTTCAGAGAGAAAGCAATATCTGGTGACGAATATGCAGAACGAGGGGAATGGAGGAGGCTTGTGAAAAACAGCGACAACGTATGAAGACGGGAAAAGCTGATGATGATTATGACGACGATCCAATGAAACATCGCCCTGACCAGGGCTCAATTTCTCTTAGCCAATCACAATACTCCGTGACCAGGGCTCGACTATGTCAACATGAGCACTATACGTGATATTGTTGATGTTGAAACAGTGCACTCGTTGCGAGACAGACGGTAGTTGTCGAGTGCTTTACGTGAGAATGGGCAATTACTTTGAAGTACTAGAAACGTCTGAATCGGTTAGAGAAATCCATGATGCTAATTCTCAGAGCTGCAGTTCCCTGCTTGTCAAGAAACCAAATGCCCTGATATAACACCAATGAGGTAAGTCGCTTCTATTATTCGGATAATATTACGGCCATTTGACTAAATACGTAGGAGCCCTAGGGTAAAGGGGGCACGTGCCCCTCCCAAGTTTCATAAAACTGTTGGTAAGGCCCCCCTTTGCAGCTTATACATTTGTCTCTTGTTTGCGAGGGTGCCCCTTGCCTCTGAACTCAACATTTTGAATGCTTCCTATACTTCCTTGCAGTTGGCTGTTGCACTGAATTTTACTTCCACCCAACACTATTTCGGTTTTCAACTGTTTAATTTTGTGACGAAGTCCGGTATTCAACTGAGCAGTTGCTGGATTTCAGCCAGTCAGGTTTATCAAGTCTCACATTTAATGCCACAACCATGTCGGAAATACCACAACCTTGCGAGTTTCAACAGATTGAGAGAAACTAGTGCGGTTTTAACCTTTTTATAAATTCAACATCAACACAACAAAACGAAGTGAACATCGTGCTTGATTGCTTCTTTACTCAAGTCTAGAATATCGAAATTCAAGTCAATAATAAAAGTCGGACCAACTGGTCCTCCCTTTTTCATAGTTCTGAGATATTTTCCACACCCATATAGCCGCGCCCACGATCTTTTTGTTGAGGCCTGGTCAGATTTCTCCCTGGACCCGCCTCTGAAAGTAACAGTCCAAGCGTTAACCGATGAAGTAATACTTGAATAGATCCAAGGTGATATGATGGTAGTGAAAGAAGATGATGAAGAAGTAGGCACTGCTGAAGATGACATTCCTGTGAAATCATCGAATGAAGAAGTGTGGTAAGATATTGAAGTGCTTCTTACATATTCACTTGTAGCAGTGACGTAACCCGTAATACTTCCTTCCGTTAGTAATTATTAAATAATAATCATGACCTCGTTTTGATTCAATTTATGATGCTTTAGCTGGAGAGCAGTTGTATTTTATGTATCTGGCTCTGTCGAATCCTTGCTAAATAATTACACACGATCGTTACATTTGGTGACAGAGGTACAGAGCTAAGATAACATCGACCTTATGGCTTCTCTTGCTCTCCTTCTGGACAAATTTGAAACAGGTGACTTTCCTGCTTGGCTTTGCACCTTTGAGTGCTGCGCGACTGCCAACAAATGGAGTGCAGAGGAAAAGTTGACCAAACTTCCTGCCTTTCTACGAGGACCTGCTGCTGCTCATTTTCATGGCCTAACCGAGGCCCAAAAAGAGTTATGCCAACCTCATCAAGCACCTAAAGGATGCCCTCTGCCCTTCCGTCGACAGGGAGAAATTCTATTCTGCATTTGACCACCGTAAATTGCGGCCTGACGAAGACCCTTCACTCTTGCTTTGGGACTTGGAGGACCTATTATACCTATTATCTAAGGCGGATCCTGACTTATCTGCTGAAGCCCGCACTGCCTTGCTAGAGCGATAGTTCATGAAAAGTTTGCCACCGACAATTCGTCTTCGCCTCCAGGAAAGTAACCCAACGCCATCATTGCCCGACATGCGTGCCTTCATTCAACGCTACCATGCTGTTCATCACTTGCGCGATGACAGCCCTGTCATGGCAACAGTGGAGAACCCTATGTCTGCACAAAGAGATGAACTGCATGACTCAAATCGCAGCCTTACTGCGGCTGTCGCTGCCCTTGCAATGGAGCAACAACAGCTTAAAGCTGCCCTGAAGGAGCCACATCCCCCACAGCGTCGAGGGTGGAGGCAACAGAGTGGCTCTTCCAGTGGCCACTGTTTTAACTGTAATGAAAGAAGCCATTTTGCCCGTGAGTGCCCCTGGGACGCCCATTGCTCAGTCTGCCGCGGATAGGGTTATTCTCAAAGTCATTGTCCTAGCCGTTGATCTGCACCTTTCCACCATGGATCCTACAATGCTGTTAGACATAAGGGACTTGGACAGACTGATTTTCAATCTTTAAATTCTGGAGTAAGTGCAAATAGCTATTCTTTAAACTTCAAAGGGGTGCCTCAGTAAAGGGCTGGGCTGCAGGATACCCCTTGTTTTTTCTCTTGTTCCCTCCATGGAATGGTCACCCTCTCAGCCCCTTATTCAATGTAATCTGGCTGGTGTGAATGTTAATGCACTCATTGATACTGGCTCTATGAAATCCTTTTTGTATAGGGGAGTTTTTGACAAGATCTTACCCAAGCCCCCTCTCGCCCCTTGTGAGTCCAACTGCATTGGCATAGCTGGACAGCCCTTAAGTATTGATGGAAGTGCACAAGCAAGGCTATCATTTCCCAACTGTAGTTCATCTTTGTCCTATTTAGGAACCTTTATTGTGTCCCCCAATCTTTTCCCATCATTAGAATGTATTATAGGATGGGACTTCATAACCTCAAATGCTCTGCAATTGAAGCAACGCGCAAATGGGAATTACTTCTTGGAAGGGCCCCATGGGTGCTCCCCATTGCATCCCTACGCATCTCACACCTCACTTTCCCCCAATGCTTCTGGCTCTCCATTAAACGACAGTGTGCCCCCTCCTAATCATTACCCCTGCCTTCTAGTACAGTCTGCCCATCGGAGTCCTGTTCCTGTAGCTGTGTCTGACAATATCTGCGTACCTAGCCGCTCAGAAGTATTAGTTAGTTGCAGAGTCCCTTCTAGTAGTGGAGAACAGCTAGGGATAGTTTCACCCATTTCAGACAATTTGACTCTACCCTCAAATATTCTAGCAGCATATAGCGTTTGTGAGGTGCAGGGAAGTACTATTCCAGTGCGTATTATGAACACCTCAAACGTTGATATTGAGCTGCACGCTGGTCAAAAGGTAAGTGAATTCTGCCCCGTTGTTGATACTCCTGATACATATGAGTGTATGGCGTCTACTACTGAACTGTCCTCTCCCCCCAACAACCTCTCCCTCTCAGTTATAAAGCAGTAACTCGAAGATTCCTTAAGCTCTGATCTCTGTCCGAGTGATAGAAAAACTATTCTTGATACTCTACTCCAATTCACTGATGTTTTTGAGGAACGCTTAGGCCACACTAATGTTATTCAGCATACCATAGATACAGGTCATAACGCCCCCATTCGACAATACCCCCGTGGCCTGCCATATACCTATCGTGCTGAAACCAGAACTCAAGTGCAAGACATATTAAACCAGGGGGTCATTCAGCCTAGTTGTAGCCCGTGGGCTACCCCCATTGTTTTAGTTAAAAAGAAAGATGGCAGCTATCGCTTTTGTGTTGATTATCGTAAATTGAATTCCATCCCCAAAAAGGATGCACACCCCTTGCCTAGGGTAGATGACCTTTTAGACGCACTTCATGGTTCCTGTTTATTTAGCACATTAGACATACGCTCTAGCTTCTGGCAAGTAAGTGCTGACCCCAAAGATAGAGAAAAGACCGCTTTTGTAACTCTTGATGGGCTGTGGGAATTTTGTCGCCTCCCATTTGGTGTTACAGGGGGTTGTGCTACATTTCAAAGAGCTATAGAAATTGTGCTTTCGGGCCTCTCCTACGATACTTGCCTTTGATATTTTGACGACGTTATCGTCCCTTCTACTAACGTGCAGCAACACTGTGATCGTCTAGCCTACGTTTTGAATCGCTTTCGCGTGCATAATTTACGCGTGAAAGGCACGAAGTGCCATTTTGGTGCTAAAAGTGTTCGCTTTCTTGGCCATGTTGTCTCTAGCAAAGGGGTTCACACCATAGAAATAAGAGGACTAGAATGAGCGCTCTATTGTTCCCCTTTTGTTTTGTGCATAATACACATGCAGAGCAAAGATGGTACCAACACGTTAGCAAAAGATGGGTGTAAACAAAGGACTCGCAGTGCAAAGAGTTTACACCGCTCCTCCTTTTTTGCCGCTGGATTGCAGTAAAGCAACAGAATATCGAGAACAAGTCATATTTTAGTAAGTAGTACCATTCGAAATTAATTTATTTTCAACCATTTTTAGTTGATTTATTTACAGGTATCGACTTCAGAGCGTAGCAATGTAGGTCTAAGTTTATAGTATCATCTGACTTGGCATTAGTTTTGACTTGCTTTTCAGGCAAAACCTCTACCAATCTTTAAACTTTATGGTATTTTGCTTATTCCTTCTGCTTTAGTATTTGCATCGTGAAAAGAAGT
>WIPJ01000508.1:0-20724 GCA_018155075.1 Cassiopea andromeda
TGTGTATTTGATGTTTTTGATATTTGTTTTCATATCTTTTCTTTAGATCCTCTAGAAAAGACAAGAGGGAAAAATGGTGGGCATAGGAATTAAGAACTAGGTTAATGGATCTTCTCCGCATCCAACTATTAATACTATATATTCAAAAGTATACATTCACTAATGAGGTATCCAGAGTTCTCACTTCCAAAAGACAAATCTTTAAACTATTAAAAACAGATGATTACAGTGTATGATGAAATCATTTAAATAGCAAAGTGAAGAAAATGGTATAGAAAGCTATCCTTATACTACACTATAATCAAGAGAATAGAAACATATAGACAAATGAGGGCTATTATAATCAAGATTATAATGTAATTGCTTGCCAAGTTTCATTATAATCATGATTATCATAATATTTATACTGGTGAGAGGGCTCACACGGCACCTATGTGTACATGCATAGGGTGAAGAATTCCAGTAATAATTGTATTTATTTAACTGACAAAGATACGCAATAGCTTCAAACGAAAGTGAATTTTTGAGAACTTTAATAGCATGCTATCATACTTGTTTCCCTTTGTTTACTGAAAACAGATGAGCAGTGACGTGCTGAGATGTTCTCAACACAAGGGTCATTTTCATTTCTGAGAAAAATGGTATCTCCTAAACATCGAGTTAAGCTCATTTGTACGTCTAAGTATGTTATTCCAGGGGATGAAGCATGTGTCAGGGATAGGGAGCTATAGCCCACATTAAAGAATGCTAGTTTCTCAAGGAATATTATCAGCCCATAACGCTTCTTGGGAATGCAAGCACGCATGCCCACCATTTCATTACACAAAACCGGAATAATTCAGATAAGGAGAGTATGAAAGATTAGGTCCTGAGGCTTGCCCCTACAAAATATCTCCAGGGCTACGTGCTCTAGAACGTCGGAAAATGCCCTTTTGGAACAAATGATTACAGTTGCTATCAGATGGAAAACTGATCACTTAACCTGGCAACCAAAGATGAACTGTCTACACACTGACCATTCCTTTTGCTAGCCTATCCCTGTAATGCAAAGTTAGCAAAATCTAATGACATTACATTGATGGAAAGAGATCATTTTGTCCTGCAAATAGATTTGATTGCCCTGCAAACTGAACTGCTTATGGCTCCTTCCCCTGGCGTGACTGTTCAGGTGTCCCAAATGAGCAAACCACTAAGTTTGTTAATTACACGGTAACGCTTTTATAATAATTCTAGTTCATAATCAGCTGAGAGTATCTTCTAACGAGGAAGAATAGAGTAATGTAAAGAGTTTGATAGAAGAGTTAATACTCTCCGTAATTTTCTCAGTTGAGAATCAGCTGAGCGTGACTTTTAAGATTGTAAAACAAGATTGGACATGTGACTCCTTACTCTGAACTGATGTAAGCAAAACATTTAATAAACAAAGCAAGCTTATGGTATGGTAGTTAGTCTAAATTTTCATTTTGTCCAATTTCTAGAGTTTTTTGACCAGACTGCTTAGCACAGCCAACAGAGTTAGAAAAAGGAGAAGAAAAGGCCAAAAACAATTAACAAGAAATTGAATACTTTTTAGCAATTCTACTCAACAAAACTAACTTGAACGATGAAGTTCTACATTCTAAAATTTCCTGTAGTAATTGTACATTTAGGGATGGGCGTACTATTACATCATCTCATTATTGGCTGTCAAATCCTATCTCCCAATTATATTTTACAAGGAATTGTCTTTGGGAAAAAAGAAAAGGTCAAATCACCATTCAGCAACTCTATAAGAGCGAGTAAGTGGGGATATAAGCATTTCCCATGGCTTCAGAAGATCTGAAATTTGTACCGTTTTATCAACTGGAAATAAAACTGTAAGATGCTTATTGCAAACGGGTGCCAAATTTCACCTGGGCACCCCAAGACTATCTATGCAACAATACTACTGCTGTTGAGGGTGTGACACCAACACATCCTCTGGAATTTATGACCCTTATTGCAGGCTAACAGCTTATGAACCCCACACCCATTTTCTTCACTCCCTCATAACACTGTAATTGAGAGTGTGGAGTTCCCTTCTAATGTGTAGCTGGAAATATTCTTGCTTCGTTTCTTATGTTGAACACCTTCCCAGGCCAGCAGCCCACTGTGGATCACTGGTGTGTGGAAGGACTTTTGGTACTGTAAATAAGAATTGGCGTTGCTATCACCTATTGTTGGCAATTCTTGGTAGACTAACGGCCTGTCAGTAACTTCCTATAATACGTTCAGAGATTTGCGGCAAAATTTATTTCAAAACACCCTATCATTGGGCCTATATCTTCAAGCCCTTACTATAGATATTGCAGCATAAAATTTGTTTATACTGTGGTTAGTTTGCATAACATTCATTGTCTTCCTTTCAAGTGGTTTTCCCTTTGTAATTTCCTGTTTTTACAAACTTCCAAATAAAAAAGACAAGTTGCCTTCCAAATGATATCCCTTATGTAAGAAAACAACAGTCTATGGCCAAGGGTCCGCGGCAAGGGCAAGGAGCCGCATGCACCATCGCTTTCAAAAGGCGACTGAATGATACAACTTTGGAAAGAGTTCGAAGAAAGATCACGTAACGTCATATCATCTGAAAACCCACACTTTATAAGTATAAATGTTCCTCTCACTTAAATTCGTTGTTGACATTCATTACCATGAAAAGTAGCACATGCAATCTTTACATGTTGAAACAATTAGATACGGTAGAATTCTGCAATGCAAAGCTGTTCTATCAAGTTCGCCACAGGTTTTTCAAACAAAGGGGATTAAGGGGTATATACTCCCCATTCAGAATTCTCTAGGAAAGCCTATGCAACCGGTTTATTACAAAATACGAGAAACAGTGGATAGCAGTTAAATGCAGACATTGCGAGAGATCTGAAAATGGCCTGCTCAAACCCCTTAGCTAAGACAGCTAGATGTTTATGAATTTGCAATACACTCATGACCAATAAATTGTATGATAAAATTACGGCTGGGATTCGCCAAAATATACAAATACTCTTAGAATAATGCGAGACCCAAGCTTTATCCTGGCATTTAATCTTTTAGCACTGTAGTTGCACTCATTGTAATTAAAGGACCAAAGTTGCACTGTTTATTGATTCTTTCCACTTTTGCTGGCTCTATGTTGACGTAATGTTAAGTGCAAAAAACAGAGGTAACTATCCCTTTTGAAGGAATTCACACAACATCGCACAAAAACGCACAAAACCAGAGGAGTTCGAAGAGACTCATTCAAAGTGAGTGGATATTTACAAAAAAGGAGGCTTTTGGAAGGCAATAGTTAGTGCAAACGCAAAAAGCGACCTTTTTCTCTGCAATACCGCAGTATCAACAGAGGAAAACTACAAAACGAATGTTCTAATCTCCGTTTTGTGGACAGTGTGGCTGAGAATTTTCCTCCATATTCTTTCACAAAATCGGAGGAGTGGGGAAAGGTAATGGATATTTACATCAACAAAGAATTCAACACCTTTCTTGGACTTTCAGGTAAAGCTACACCCTTGGCATTTAAGAATAAATATAGAATAATGATGCTCAAAGAAAAAGACCACTTATAAAAAAGAGTGTAATCTAAATACATACTAGGAAAACAAACGTATTGTAACACTTCTCAAGCTAGGAAATGGCAGACAACAGTCATAATTTTATTGTTGTCATATTAACCTGTTCTTTATCGGGCAACGGGAACAGAATTAACAAGACTAACTCAATGAAGCCATGCATCACAGAAAACTTTTGCGTTCCAAAATTCTAAATTAAAAACTTGAAATAACTTTTTAATTAAAATGAAAAACGACAGTCATGAGTTTACTGTTGTCTTATTAACCTGTCTTTTAATGGGCGAACGGGCACACGAATAAGAAGACTAACGCAATGAAACCATGTATCAAATATAACTTTTGCGTTCCAATGTTCTTTAATTAAAAACTTGATTAACTTTTAAACTAAAATACTATTTTGTGAAGAAGCCACTTTTGCTGTAGCAATGGTTGAAAGTTGCTTTGTAATGGATGCCAAAGTTGTTTTATGACACCCGCTGGGCTTTTCCTCCATTCTTCAAAAACTCTTTCAGTGAGTTGATGCTTGTGCCTTAGAAGACCTTGTGTATCAGGGTTCATTTGGCTGTTCATGCGCAAAATAGCATGTCCAATCAAGTTAAGGTTAGGGCACTGCGCTGGTCATGGAAAGGCACTGATCTTACGGATAAGTAGGTAAATATTTGTTTGTGTGGGGCTGCATTGACATGTTGGAAGATGAATGGCTAGCTTTCTTTGCAAGTATTCTATTTGTTCATTGAAACATATCGTTCTTCACTTTCTTCATGTTCTCCATGTAATTGTCTTCAAACTTCGTAAAAAATTTGCTTTCTCAACGAATTCCCAAACAATTTTCAAAATGCCCGGGTACTTTCATGAGGAGAGTGTAGTTGTTCCGTGATGGTTGGAGGACTTCAGTTGTATAAAGCTTTTCACGTCAAACCACAGAATTTCAAAACAAAATTATTGTCTAGATTTTGCGTAACCTATTCAATGGTGAGTTTTGCAGTGCATGATACAGATCAAGGGGCAAATCAATCCTGAAAATGGCGTACGAGATTAATAACCACTAGTGATTACTTTGTGATTAATTCAACTTTTGGTTTGATTAATTTGATTTTTTAGTGATTAAAGTGATTAATTTGTGATTAGTTCTAAATTAATCACAGATTCAAAAGTGATCTCAAATAAGTTTCTGTGCAATAAACCTTGCTTAAATACGCCAAGGTAGGGAAAGATACTGGGAAGATAATATACCAAGGAGGTGATACTGGGCGTGCCGCTCATATGGGTGGAGTTTTCATCTGAAATTACCTACATATGGGTCTGTTTTTAACTTTGATTCTGATAGATGGGTAGCTTTTTGAGAATTTTTATCAATACCAAAGAAATATGATTAGACCTTGCATCCTCTAATCGACAAAATTCATAGACATGGTTATGAAACTTCCTGAAATTCAAGAAAAGGTTCGAAATTCTTGAAAAAGTCTGTCATACGCATGGGTCCTTTTGTCAAAGTCCAGATTAACGTCTACTCATGTTCATACTCAAGTACTCCCCCCTGGGTAAACCAATGCATACGTCAAATGAAACTATAGTATATATTTCATAAATCAAATGAACACCTATCACACCAGTTTGGCAGAAAGTTTTTTAATGTGCTACATGAAATTGAAAAAGAAACATATGGAGCGTCCATAACAACTGTTTTGTCGATTGTAGCAATGTAGCAATCAGCAGTGATGTAACCGCATGTAAACTGAACGTCGATTGATTTAAATAAAATACAATCTTTTTCCTTGAAACGTTCATCATGACTTTGAGAAACAGCAGAGAACCGGTTTGCCAAAACTGTAATGTCTTTTGTTTCCTGTCTAATACGGAAATTGGACCAGGCGACCAATTAAGCATTTGTTGCAATCCACTCTCATAAAAAGCCAAAGGTCACCAGATGAAATTTTATGCTTACTTGAAAATATAGACTTTCCACTGTCATAGACATGGTCTGGCTGGTTTACTCTCACCCTCAGTAAACGATCAGCTGAAAGTTGTGTGTTTTCTTGGACTAGATACAGTGCTGTAGTTTTACGTACATAAACGCCATTGTAGAACATAAATTTGCTTTTTCCATGGGAAGTTGAGATTGCATACTCTTTCCCTTTGAAAATCTCTGGATTATCTCCTTGCCCATTAATAACTTGTACATCATGCACATGTTCATATGTTGGAAGAACATTCTGTGTACTTCGTATTTTGCACAGTTTAATCTGTGATAAATCTTCCTTTATTGACATAATTTCTTCATTGCTCAACAATACAGTTGATGTCCCAGACTGTCCCAGTCTTACACTCTCCCATTTCTGACTTTCAGCAACATAAATTTCATCACGAATTTCGCCGTCATATTCTATCCCATGTTGAAGGACCTCTTTAACACTTTTCAACTTCAGAACATATTTATGGTGAGATATGGCTGCAAAATTAGTCTTGTGGTTTTCGGCAATGCCATGGTTGTTCCCATGGAAATAGTTCTTCCTTTATTTCTTTCATTTGTGACCCCGGCATAAGAATGAGGCTATCATTTCGCTCCACCACAGGATTCTTCAGTATTGTCTTTATGTTCTCGAGAAAAGCGTGAAAGCGTGTATGTTCTAATTCTTTCATTTGCACAGCAACATAGGTGAATGAACGTGGTCAAAGAGTCAAACTTTTGTGATTAACATGACTGGTGATTATTTTGTGATTAACGTGATTATTTTGTGATTAACGTGATGTTTTTGTGATTAATGTGAGTTTTTGTTATTAATGTGATTAACTTGTGATTAATGTGTGATTAATTTGTGATTAACATGTGAGTATCTTCGAGAGCGTACGTGATTTTGAAGCAGTGATTTGCCCCTCGATACAGATTGCATTGTTATTTTTGTTGTATGGCAGTATATACTATCCTTTTGGCATATAATTGGATGTTTTAAATTGCTATGGATTTTGCTAGCAGCTTTGAGCGACATTTTGATATAAATAATGTGTAAATAATGCTCTCCTCTCCTCTTTGATATTTGTGAGTTAGTTGCCCCTTGCCAAACTAGATACTATGCCAGCGTTGCTATGTATAATTACTTATCAACTTTTTTCAATAAATAACATTGATGTGCAAGAGAAACCATCTTGGATGCAACATTTGGCCAATGGGCTCTCTATCAATCAAAACATCCAATGCTGTCCTGTATATTGTCTTGCTGTGTATTTCCAAGTGCGCTACACGATAATAAATTAAGACCAATTCAGCCTCAAAACTTCGGAAAATGTAAGAACAGCTGGCCTGAACCTCAATTTTCATGGTTCTAATAAAAAAAGAGTGTAATATCCAAAGCCTGCTAATCATCATATAAGACTACAGCTGAATATCTAGCGTATAGCATTGCCTTATTTGTTTTTTATTATAAGCCTTGAACTGCTCTACAAATATCCTGACATTGAAGCAATTCTTGGACTTACATAGTCTTATGACATTTATTCTTATAAACAGTGTGTTCATGATTATAGCCAAGTGACGTTCTTAAAGCGAACATGACGGTCTGTCATGTCATGAATATGTTCCAGGCCTTTTCTATTTATAGTTGGCCAAATTGTTTCAAAACTCAGAGTTTGTGCAATGGTGAGCAGGTAAAATTTTAGGACCTTTTAAGGAGTTTTTAAGGACCAAACACTAATTTTCTTAGACTACTTTTTGCCTGTTTCCTTTAAAAAAAGCAACTCATTTTGTAAATAACTCTTTCCATGACAATCCTCTCCCCAAGAATTAATTAGAAATAACACGGTATTAAGGAGCTTTTTCTACAATACACGAATATGAGGAGTCTTTAAGCGCTCTTAAAACTCAAATTATATCTTAGGGGATTTTATGGACTTTACAAAGTAGCATGAGCTGTAAACTCTCCACTCTTCCAATAAAGAAAGTCTCTCGGTATATATTTACCTCATCCTGATGCCTATATAAATAGGGAGGTTGGATGAACAGTAAAATTTAGAATGTATTGGTACTTGAAGCAAAGAAATCCACAGATGTAAACTGATGTTAATTGATTGTTTATTTTTACGAAAAGCGCTAATATCTTAAGAACTAATTGCTAATACATGTATTTTTATAAGAAAACCATGATTTTGCCTGAGCCTCAATTTTCTTAACCTTCCCAAAATTGAGCCTAAGAGATCCTTATATTTATCTTAGCTTTCATTGAAATAAACTGGCTAGCATGGGTTAAACATTTATAATTACTATTGTGCACATGAATTTGAACTCGATCTTTAGCATTTTCAATGCAAGAGTGACAAAATATCGATCTTTGGCCAATAACAGCACCAAATTTGGAAATTGCGCTTTGTCATATTCTTAACATATTCTTAAGACTTTGACCATTTGAGCCTCATTTTCTTACAATGTTTTTACTAATAACAGAAATCGTGCAGCTCAATACAGACAGATGGCACCAAAATGATAGCATTTCATGGCAAAAGTTGTATATCTTTAGCAATTGCTATTGATAGTAATAAGATAGAGTGAAAACATTGACGATATATGTAACAACCATTACAGACCAAATGAAGTGAGGTGCGCAAACCTACAAACCGTCATTATCATGAACGAACAGCTATTATCCTAGCAATAGCTATATAAGAGCAAAAACAACTGCCATAAACTATGAAAACATTTATATATTATTACTTATGATGACCACTAAATGGTGCTAAGTAACTTTTTTCCTTATATTATTTGATCTAGTTAACTAGCAGAGATTGACGACAAAGGAAAGGCCTAAAACAGTTTTTCCATTTATTGTAGCCCTACCCAGTCACAAGAAATGGGAAGTGTAAATGAACCGATTTCAACGAAAAAGACTGGAAGATCAACTATATAGAGTTGCATACGATAATAACCTATTCTGTGGTAGAAGATGCATCGAACTACTCAACATTCACTGTATGGGAGAAATTCATGTGTTTGCAGTTCACCTTGCCAGAATATGCTGAAAGCTCGCACCAAATCAATCTGAATAATAGAATACTTAGACGTTGTATTGTTATCTTTCAGAAGTACATTCCATGTAAACAAAACCTGCAAATAGGAGAGTGACAGTTTGCTTTTGTAGTAAAAAGGAAATACCGTTCAGGCACAGAGTTGTGCATAATATCAAGAGAAACTTCATTTAGCACTTATATTTAATTTGATTCATATTGAAGTGTTTTTGTGCGAAACTGATGAAAAGTGAAATCTATCAGGCGTTAATATGCTCATGATCGTGGCAGTAAGTTCTGTTCCTTTGAATAATGGCTTCATCTCACTATTTTGCTTACACGATCCTTCTGACAAAATAAAACTGCTTGTATTTGCAATTTCTTAAGGGGGATTGTATTCCTATTCCCATCCATTCTTCTCATGACTACTCCATTCTCGTTGTCTAATGTTCTAGCAGGCACTACATACAAAGGTGTTCTGGGGCTTTTCCTGAGCATACATGCTTCTACGTCATCAACCCCCCACAATCTATTGTTTGTTTCATGGTGTTTACGTGTTGACAAAGCCAATGTTCTCAGGTGCCTAATACACGTCACCCCCTCCCCCAACTTATCAATTGTTTGATTTTCTTTCCAAACACCTCGGACCTAATTAGGACCCTCCCGATGTTTAATCTTAAAGATAATGAATTTTTTACAAACATTTCATTTCATGTACTTTCTTTGTCAGTACCATTTTTGCCAAATTTCCATGTCAAAATAGCATGCTTCTGTATATATTTTTGTTTTAAGTTGTATGACTACCAGTTTCTTTTGTTTCCGTTATGTTACGACCATTTTAAGCCATTTCTCAAAGTCCAGCAAAACCACCGACTATTTTAACACCCTCATTTATTAGCTTTGGTAGTTTTTCCGACCCACCCGATTATTGGGATCCCCATTCACTTGGCACATATGAGTGCATTTGGCACATACCCAGAAATATAACCTTCACAGTTTTGTGTAAAAATCCATATGAACTTATGTATAGCCATAGAAGCTGGTTATATTCATCTAGGACAATGTGGAAGTAAGCAGTGTACCAGAATTAAATCAGCGTTTGCACGTTCTTTGAGAAGCCCATTTACCAACTTGTACGGTTTTGTACAACTTTTTAAGCCCTTTGGGTGCCCCTCCTCACTACACAGCGCCCATACTTTAGAATGGCCCCTTATGATTTTAGTATTTCCTGGAGTAGTCCCTACCGAGTTTCGCTCCACTCACGTGGATAAGGCCTCCTTCTTTCCACAAGAATAATGTCATTCACTTATAGCTTACAACAACTAAAATATTATGTACGATTATGGAGACACTTAGCTATTACCTCCAACTGAGGTACTTCCAATTTTTGTATTGTTACACGAAAAGCTGTTGGCCAGCCGTACCAGAAGTAGCCAAGCAACCACTGTTTCTATCATTGGGTAAACGTCAAAATTTGAACTACCTAAATCCTCTTATCAATCATTTTCTAAATCCATCCCTGGTGGTGAAACTGGGGTTCTCAGTTCCAATAATTTGTCTTCTAAATGAAATGCGTAAGGGACAAAGGGATATTTGGCAAAGACATTTCACACAAAATTGTTGATGAAACAAATCATTAAGATCGGGCAGACACCCTGAATTATTACTTACTTTCAATATAATATTTACTGCCTAAAAGCCACAAATATATCATTCTTACGTTCAAGAATTGCTGCCTATTTCGCTCATTACATTTATAGCAAAAGGAATGGGCGCAGCTTGTGAAAAAATGTTCTTGGGGGCTCCACTATTAAAACCCTTTCTGTTATCATGGCTCTACTACTCCCCATTCCTTTCAAGCAACTCCAGCTGCCACGCCCATCCTTCTCGGAAAATTGTAGGCTCATACCCCCAATGGGTATCCCTTCGCGACAGCCCTCTGTTCAGTTCCCATTTTCATGGCTTAATGAAGAAGTAATACAGCATCAAACATCTTAAATTATTCACTTCATTTTCAAGTGAAGTGCAATCTGTGGCACTTTTAAATAAATTAAGAATATTGAAGCTCAGCGAACAATTAGGTATTCTCATAAAATAGAATGTACACTCCCATGACAACAGTATTCGAATGGAAGCCATATTTTGCGAAGCAAAACCTTTTACGTGTTTAAAGAATTACCAAATTAACAAATTGACTTTTGAAAAAGAGTTCACCATTCCTCTTTAAATTCTAGAACTTTCTGAAGCATATTACAATCATAGTGCAATTATCAAAAGAAAGTCTATATTTTTGAATGCATTGTCCAGTGGATTCTGTTGTTTTCCAATGTTAAGGTTCTTAACCAGGGCCAAAGCCGACTTCATGCAAACGTCCCGCAATTTACAGTTATAAGATTTGCATTAAGTTTCTTGGAATACTTTCCCCGCTGTTAACAATGCATCATATACACTGCCCCTATGAAATTATCCAGATATTTTTCAACTTTGATTGCGAATTCATGGAGAAAGAAAATTTTTTACCAATATTCAAGACAATTTACTCGAAAATCTGGATGCGTATGTCTCCAACACATTCCTTGAACCTCCGTCGGTCTTTCAATCTCGTAATTGTTCAAACAATTCTACCTTATCGATGTGTGCATAAGTGCAAGGAACGTTTTTTGTCAAGCTAGTACAAATCGATTCAAAATATCGGCGTACAAACAGTATTGGAGAATAGTGATTTCTTGCAATAATGGAAAAAGCTATCGCAACACTTCAAACGCAATTAGATGCCCGAAGTCTAGTGCTGTCCATATCTGCAAAGACCTTTTAAAACATAAGAAGTAGTAAAATGTCTAAGATCTAGAAATACCAAGAGGGCTCACGCTGTCAAATGCGATAAACTACGTCACTTGACATTGATTAACTTGTGCAAAGGTTTCTTATTTTAGCAAAATAAACTATAAACAAATGGCACTAAAATGTTGCAAAAATTATGCGGATATTAACTGCTTTTGTTTTTGCTAAAACAAGAAACTTGTGGGGTGCAAACCCCCTACACTTTAACTAATGATAACTGACGTAATTCTTGGCACTTGACGTCCCGAGAGTTCTTGGTATTTCTAAATTGTAGACATTATACTACGTCTTATCTTTTAAAAGTTCTTCCCCGGTAACGACAGCACTCGATTTTCGGCATCTAATGGAGTTTTAAGTGTTGCGATAGCTTTCTCCGTTATTGCATGAAAGTCCTATTTCCAAACACTGTTTCTACGCCAGATTTTTTGAATTTAGTGCTGCTATCTTGACATATAAACTTTCATAGCAATTATTTACACATTGATAAGATAGAATGTTTTGAACAATTAAAATACTGAAAGACCAGCGAAGCTCCAAGGAAAGATTAGGAGAACTTCTCGGACTGGTTTTCACGCAAATGGTCTTCAAAATTCGTAAACAATTTGCTCTCTCAAAGAAATCCTAAAAAAATTCGAAGAGGTCCGGGTACTTTCATGAGGACAGTGTAGTTGTTCCTTGATGGTTGGATTTTAGTTGTATAAAGCTTTTCACAACAAACCAAAGAATTTCAAAATCATTATTGAATACATTTTGCGTAAGCTATTCAATGGTAAGTTTTGAATTGCATAATACAGATCAAGGGGCAAATCACTCCTAAAAATGGTGTACGAAATTAATAATCACTAGTGATTATTTTTTTATTAATTCAATTTTTGGTGTGGTTAACTTGAATTTTTAGTGATTAAAGTGATTAATTTGTGATTAATTTCTGATTACTTTTAAATTAATCACAGATTCAAAAGTGATCTCAAATGAGTTCCTGTGCAATAAAACTTGTTTAAATACGCCAAGGTAGGGAAAGATACTGGGAAGATAATATGACAAGTAAGTGATACTGGACGTGCTGCTCATATGGGTGGGTTTTTCACCTGAAATTACCTACATATGGGTCTGTTTTTAACTTTAATTCTAGTAGATGGGCTGCTTTTTCAGAATTTTTATCAAAACCGAAGAAACTTGAATAGACCTTGCATCCTCAAATCGACAAAATTCATAGACATGGTTAAGAAACTTCCTGAACTTCATGCAAAAGGGTTCGAAATTCTTGAAAAAGTCTATCATACAAATGGGCCCTTTTGTCAAAGTCCAGATTTACGTCGACTCATGTTCACAATCAAGTACCCCCCTTGGGGGTAAACCAATGCATACGTCAAATGAAACTATAGCAGGGTTCATACGCATCTTCTAAAATATTTTTTCCTGACTTTTCCTGACTTTTTTCCTGAAATTGAAGGTGTTTTTCCTGACTACAGATCAGAAATATATAATGTTTTTCCTGACTAGCATGTGTTTAAAATGATGCCATTGGTCCATCTGTTAAGAACAAGCAGTTTTTATTCTTGTGTTAATTTGGATAAGAAAAGGTAGATATCTGGCTAATTCCTTTCTGAAACAAGAAAACAAATATCATAAACTTGACAAGCCAAAAATTATCAATGTTTGAAATAATTTCAATGGCTACCGAACAGTCACAATCACAGCTTCAACCTAAGCTCCAAAAGCACCTTGCACCATACATGCAAAGGCTTAAGTGATAGTCTGTAAAGCCGAATCTCCAATAGGTGGAAAATGTCGAGGCAGAAAAATGTCCTGATGTCTCGCTGGTTGTTCGAAACTGTCGAGGCGGAAAAACTAGCAGCGAAAAGTAGAGATTGGTTCTACTTTCAAAGCGCGAAATTTTTCTGCATAATAGCGATTCGGCTTAATATCCTATAACATTCCCAAAAGAAAAACTTTTGACTTTTAAAACCAAACTAATGAACTTCAAATGGTATTTGAATAGATATAGTAGCGAATGTTGGTTACTTCAAAGCGTTGAAGTAGCGAGAAACTTAATTGGGAGACATTATTTGTAATCACTTGTGAACGAATGCAGGTGGAACAATGGGGCCATGCAATGGCCTCAAATGGTGAAATTTCTTGTAGTACATTATTTTGTTAAGAGACTTTCCAAGCCAGAAAGTGAAATTGCTTTAGCGAAGCATACAAATAACTCACAAATTCCATCACTTGAGTACTAACTATGAACGCTATGTATTGAAAATATGCTCAAAGAACTGTTCTAAGAATTATGATATACTTCTTATCTTTGCTCGCTACGGTATCGAGTAATCTTTAAGCCAAGCATGCCCTAACTTATTATAATCATGATTGGTTTGCATCTAAGATTCTGGGCTATAATAGCATAGTCGTTTCAAATGGTCTGGCAATACTCTTCCATTTGCAGATTATGAAACTCAGTCAATCTTATGAGGGCAATAGATTTCCATGGAAAAAAGCATATAAGTCCCTGCAATTTTCAAGTAAAAGAGTAGCACAGCTAGAAAAATTAGGGAAATACAGCCAGAAAGACCAATACTATTTAGGGAATGGAGAAGAAATATTAGGCAAGCCACAATATGCCATTAAGACAAGTGTGAAACTATGAAGGGGCAGCCAAGAACCATTTAAAGGAGCTTGGCATTAAAAACAAAGCAAAGTACAAAGACAAATTCTCAAAGAAGAAAATCAGAAAGAGGAAGAGAAAATTAGAACAGAAGCGCCTCATGAAATAAAGTCAATCAACTTCTTCAAAGTTTGCAGCGCATTTCCGCTAGTGGTGAAAGAGCACTTTGCAAAACATTGATTTCCCCTGCCTGCTCTTCTGATTTTCTTTTGAGAGCATTTGCCTCCGAAATCATAACCTGAATATCCTTTCTTTTCTCTGCAGCCTTCACCATGGATACAAATTTGTTTCTAGGTTTGCTTTGCTCTTCTCCAGCATGGCAGTCTTTTCCTGCAACTCCTTCATTTCTTGATTGAGGATTTCCTTTGCTGATTCCTCTGACTTCCTGGCCTTACTCGTTTTTATTTGGTCCAGATGATCATGATACCTGCTCCTTGCATTTGCACAAGAACTCCTGAGCTCTTTCCCAATATCCACAGGATGTGGCTTTTTGTTGCTTGATAACAAAGGTAATCTTTGATGAGCCTTTTACTACAATTGACTTGTCAGCTATGTTGTCTTGAAGAACACCTGAACTTAAAGAAAACCCTCTTTCAACATCATCCTGACTATGACTGAGACTAAGTATTATCTTGTGAAGAGATGATAACTCTTTGAATTAGGGTACTTTCACTATGTCGAAATAAAATTCATCCAAAGCAGGTAAAGTTGTAACATCAAGGGTCCAGCAACGTCTCTCATGGATGAATATTTTGTTATGACTGTGTCAGCAATGCGGGCGGGAATCAACTTCAGCAACACGAAATGCTGAAGCAAACTTTTTAGCTTTTTCATAAGAGATGACTATCTGCAGTTCACAACAGTTGTTGGGTTGAAAACCACAGCATTGCGCACCACTGCTGAGTCTAGTGGGCATCTTCCCTTCAGTTTGCCAACCATAGTTTTGATACATTTGACAAAACGTTCATAGAACTTATTTTGGCCTTCTTTGGTAAAAAATCTTTCTTTGCCAAGTCCGGAGTACGCTTTCGGCAACAAATCCAATAACAAGTCTTTTCTTGACCTTAGGTTGTTCTGGCAGATATTGGTCTGCAGCAATTTATAGCCAATAGAACACTGTTCTAGCACTTCATCCCTGGAAATGATTTTCATTAGTGACCTAAAAAGAGCCGTCAAATCTGTGTATAGATATGGAACCATGGGGCAATTTGTTTGATATCTCGTTAGAAAGGGTTCAAGCAAAGACGTAACATAGGAGAAAAAAACTCAGTTTGGCAGTTATTATGGGGTCCTAAATCACTAATCGCTCAGCTTCAAAGCTCTTCCCACTTGGTTGCTGTCCTTTTGGCAAGGAACGCCAAACCTGGAATAAGTTCTGCATGTTTGGCCACCTTGTTTCACAGAAAAGCAAAGGGTATTGATCGCTTCCAGTGAGAGTGAAGTAATCTGCACGATGTGCTGGAGTGTCATGCAAAACAGTATGTGCCCGTTCTAGAACACTCTTCAGTGCCCAAAAAGGTGCTTCAAGCACTGTTTTGAAGGCACCATGGATGATATGCAATCCACAGAAGACAATATCTATCATACCAGGGGCAGATATCTCCTTCCGTTGCTCTACTAGCTTTGAGTAGAACTTTTGGTTCACAGTGGGTCCACCCATGGACACTTGCAATGTTTTTGCCGAATTGATGCTTGCAATGGAATAATTGAAATGAAGAAGAAGGTACTGATGTGCAGAATGGGCCATGAACCTGGAGTCCCAATAATGGGTCTTAACACGCTGACACTCAGTATCCCAGAACCTTACAACAATGTCCATTCGACACTCTTGTGTTGTCTTAGTAAGAATTTCATCAAATTCAACTACTACACAGAGGGACTTACTCAATTCGAGTGCTAACAGATCCTCTATATAAGGAGCGATACCCCCAATTAGTCAGATACTTGATTTTGTCCGCACCACACTGAAAACTGCTCGCAATTTGGCTGTCAGGAAAAATTGTTTTAAAGTAGAAAAAAAATTTCCAATAGTCAAAGCCCAAATAATGTCTGCTTCCACACATGGTAACCTTCCATGCCCTCAGTAATCGTTGTCTGGACTTTTACAGTAGAAACTTGCCTTATTGAACAAGCCAATGCAACATCTATGACCTGTTCAGGTGCTTTGGGAGAACTAGAGGCATGATTTTGTTTCTTGAAGAATTCTGAACTTCAATCCACTCTTCTCTAGCTTTGCAATGCTTATTGCCTTTGGCATGTTTTTGTACGGCCTCTGAACACATGTTTTGCAATGAGAGATCATTTTTCTTGCACCGTTTGCATCCATAATGAATATTGTTATCAACCTTCTTAATTCAATCCTTAAATTCAGCATCTTCAAGCCATTTATCAGAGAAGAATGTCTGCTTTGGCATGTTTCTGAAATTTAGTTTAAGTGAAATGAAAGAAATTTAATCTTGAATAGACATATAACAAATGGTCAAAAAAGTGGTCACAAAGCTATAACCCATATAATCACAAAGAAGAATTTACAATTCCTACACAACGTCCCAGATTGCTAAATATGTCACTTATGAGAATCAATGTGCATTCTCCATTGTCACAGCAGCAAGTACTGGCATTAACTGATCACTCAATTACATTCCAGATTGCATGTTTGCATTTCAAACTTGATAAATGAAATTTGACATTGATATAACTCTACAGTTGGGCGCCAAAGAATTCACTTGACTGATAAAGTTTCCTGACTTTTTCCTGACTTTTTTCAAGTTTCAACAAAATTTCCTGACATTTCATGACATTTCCTGACTTTTCCTGACTGCCCTTAAAAACATACTTTCTTTCCTGATTTTTCCTGACCGTATGAACCCTGTATAGTATATAATTCATAAATCACATGACAACCTATCACGCCAGTTTGGCAGAAAGTTTTTTAATGTGCTACATGGAATTGAAAAAGAAGAATTTGGCGCGTCCATAGCAACTGTTTTGTAGATTGTAGCAATGTAGCACTCAGCAGCGATGTAACCGCATGTAAACTCAATTTCGATTGATTTAAATAAAATAAAATCGTTTTCCTTGAGACGTTGATCGTCACTTTGAGAAACCGCAGAGAACCAGTTTGCTAAAACTGTAATGTTTTTGACGGAATCTTTAGACAAGTTAATGAAGTTATTCGAAAATTGTCTCTGTCTTTTGTTTCCTGTCAAATACGAAAATTGGACCACGCGACCAATTAAGCATTTCTTGCAATCCACTCTCTTAAATCTGGCAACGGTAACCAGATGAAATTTCATCCTTACTTGAAAATATAGACTTTCCACTGTCATAGACATGGTCTGGCTGGTTTGCTCTCACCCTCAGTAAACGATTAGCTGAAAGTTGTGTGTTTTCTTGGACTAGTTACAGTGCTGTAGTTTTACGTACATAAATGCCATTGTATAACACAAATTTGCTTTTTCTATGGGAAGCTGAGATTGCATACTCTTTCCTTTTGAAAATCTCTGGATTATCTCCTTGCCCATTAATAACTTGTAAATCATGCACATGTTCATATGTTGGAAAAACATTCTGTGTACTTCGTATTTTGCACAGTGTAATCTGTGATAAATCTTCCTTTATTGAAATAATTTCTTCATTGCTCAACGATACAGTTGATGTCCCAGACTGTCCAAGTCTTACACTCTCCCCTTCCTGACTTTCAGCAACATAAATTTCATCACGAATTTTGCCGTCATTTTCTATCCCATGTTGAAGGGCCTCTTTAGCACTTTTCAACTTCAGAAAATATTTATGGTGAGATATGGCTGCAAAATTGGTCTCGTGGCTTTCGGCAATGCCATGGTTGTTCCAATAGAAATGGTTGTTCCTTTATTCCTTTCCTTTGTGACCCCAGCATAAGAACAATGCTATCATTTTGCTCCATCGCAGGATTCTTCAGTGTTTTCTTCATGTTCTCGAGCGCGGGTGTGCGGACTTCACGGGCGTTCACGTGTATATTCTAATTCTTTCACTTTTACAGCAAAATAGGTGAATGACCGTGGTCAAAGAGTCAAACTTTTGTGAGTAATATGACTGGTGATTATTTTCTGATTAACGTGATGTTTTTTGTGATTAATGTGATTTTTTTGTGATTAAAGTGCGATTATTTTCGAGAGCGTACGTGAATTTAAGCAGTGATTTGCCCATCTATACAGATTGCGTTGTTATATTTGTTGTCTGGCATTATACGCTATCCTTTTGACATATAATTGGATGTTTTACATTGCTATAGATTTTCCTGGTAGCGTTGAGCGATATTTTCACTGCTAATGTGCATATAATGCTCTCCTCTCCTCTTTGATTTTTGCGAGTTAGTTGCCCCTAGCCTAACTAGATACTATGTTAGCATTGGCTATTTATAATTGCATATCAACTTTTTTCAATAAAAAACATTGATATGCGAGAGAGACAATGTTGGACATTTGGCTAATGGGCTCTCTATCAATGAAAACATCCAATGCTGTCTTGCAAATTGTCTTGATGTGTATTTACAAGTACCCTACACTCCAATAAATTAAAAACAATCCAGCCTCAAAATTTTGGAACATTTAAGAATAGCTGGCCTGAACCTCAGATTTACTAGCTCTTATAAAACAGAGTGTAATATCCAAAGCCTGCTAATTATCATATTAGACTAAAGCTGAATAGCGTATAGCATTGCTTTCTGTGTTTTTTATTATAAGCCTTGCATTGCTCCACAAATATCTTGAAATTTCAGCGATTCTTGGACTTACATAGTCTTATGACATTCATTCTAATAAATAGTGTGTTCATGATTACAGCCAAGTGACGTGTTTAAAGCGAACATGAAGGTCTTTCATTTCATCAATATTTTCCAGACCTTTTCTATTTATAGTTGGTCTAATTGGTGCAAAGTCCAGAGTTCCTGCTATGGTGAGCAGGTAACATTTTATGACCTTTTAAGGACATTTTAAGGACCAAACAATAATATTCTTAGACTACTTTTCGCGTGTTTCGTTACAAAAACCAACTCATTTTGTAAAATAAATCTTTCCCTTACAATCCTCTCCCCAAGAATTCATTAGAAATAAAACGGTTTTAAGAAGCTTTTTCTACAATACACGAATGCAAGGCATTTTTACGAGCCCTTAAACCCCCAAATTATCTCTTAGGGGATTTCAAGGACTTTAAAAAGTTAGCATGAGCTGTAAACTCTCCACTCTTCCAATAAAGAAAAGTCTCTCGGCTCATCTCTACCCCATCCAGATGGCTTTATCAGTAGGAAGGTTAAATGAACAGTAAAATTTTTAATGTATTGGTACTTGAAGCAAAGAAGTCGGCAGATGTAAACTGAAGTTACTTGATTGTTTCTATTTAAGAAAAGCGCTAATATCTTAACTATTTGCTAATACATGTCTTTTTATAAGAAAGCCATGATTTTGCCTGAGCTTCAATTTTCTTAACCTTCAAGAAACTGAGCTTGAGACTTCCTTATATTTATCTTAGCTTTTACCGAAATAAACTGGCTAGCATGAATTAAACATTCGTAATTATTATTCTACACATAAATTTGAACTTCATCTTTAAGATTTTCAATGCAAAAATTACGAAATATCAATTTTTGGCAAATAAAAGCACTAAATTTTCGAAACTGAGCCTAGTGACTTTCTTAACATGTTCTTCAGATTTTGACCATCTGAGTCTCATTTTCTTACAAATTTTTTACTAATGTAAGAAAACGTGTATTGTTTTACATACGGACATACATACAGACGGATGGCACCAACATGATAGCAATTCATGGTAAAAGTTGTATATCTCTTGCAATTACCATTGATAGGAATAAGATAGAGTGAAAACATGGAGGATATATGTAACAACCATTACTGACCGAATGAAGTGAGGTGCGCAAGCCTACCAACCATCATTACCATGAAAGAACAGCTATTATCCTAGCAATAGTTATATAAGAGCAAAAACAACTGTCATAAACAATTAAAACATATATATATTATTACTTATGATGACCACTAAATGGTGCTAAGTAACTTTTTTCTTTATATTACTTGATCTGGTTAACTAGCAGAGATTGAAGACAAAGGAAAAGCATAAAACAGTTTTCCCGTTTGTTGTAGCCCAACCCAATCACAAGAAATGGGAATTTAAATGAACTGATTTTCAACGAAACAGAATGGAAGATCAACTATATAAAGTTGCTTACGACAATAACCTATTCTGTGTTGGGCCAGTGTTTAGAGCGTCTGCCTCATAATCGGAAGGTCTTGGGTTCGAGTCCCGGCCGAGTCATACCAAAGATTTTTAAAATGGTACTCACTGCCTTCTCGTCTAGCGCTCAATAAATGAGAAGGGAGTGGGGAGGTTAAACATGCGGAGCTACCAGTGGACCAGCCCCCCGCTTCAACACTCACTGAATTCGCAGAAAGGGAGATAGTCGCCGCCCTATGAGCCATTGGCGTGGGAAGGACTTTGACATTGACTTTGACAACAAATTCATATGTCATATGGCTAACTATTAAGGAAAGCAGAGGTAGATATGAGAGTAAAGTAAAGCGCTCAACATCCCCAAAATAATAGATGCAAATTCTAAATGCAGTTCCTCACGCAAGGAATATTCCACGTTAC
>WIPJ01000508.1:47937-65645 GCA_018155075.1 Cassiopea andromeda
GGAAGTTTAATCCCTGTTACGTTACTTCTGTGTGAGTTGACACTTAAATTTAAGTCATTCGAAGGTAAAATATTAAATATTTCTGACCTTGTCCGTATGCCTTGAGGGGTGCTTGCTTGGTCTGATTGTTCTTGGGCGTTTACCTCAGAAATGCCTTGAGGGATGCCTACATTCTCTGTTTGTGCTTGATCGTGCATCACTGATATGCCTTGAGGGGTAGTGACTTGTTTCATTTGGTATGGTGCGATTTTTTCGTTTCTTAAATTTGTCCGCACTGTCTTCTCAAATGCATCAATCTTTGCTACTATTTCATGGATCCGTGTGGCTACGTCAGTGGATTCCTCAACTTCGATTGTAATATCATTGATTGGGCATTTTTTCATTATTTCCTCGTCAAGTTTTGCTAAAAGGCCATGCTTCTCTTGCAAGGTTTTGGCGATTGATTTCAACTTTAGCAAAGTCTCATCCTTTGAGCAGTCATTTTGTTTTTCGTAATCTCTCATTAAGGCTTTTGAGTCTTTATCAAATCGCGTGATTTGGCCACGGTGCCCTCCTCGAATTGCTCGAAGCCGTCTTAAAGTCTCAATAACTTCGTCTTGAGTTTCCGTGCTCTCTTCGTTTTCTGGCATCTTTCTTCTTTTTCCGTCTGTATCCTAAGGTTTTTCTCACTGCCCCACGTTGGGCGCCATATATTGTGTACTAAAACTTCGTACAAGTGAGTTCTTTAGGCAGTGAGAACTACAGCTTTTGTTTTCTTGCAAACATATATACAAAACGATTTTTAAGACTATCTACAGATACTTAACTCAAGAACTATCTCAACGTGACTAACGAGTTCCTTTCATAAATCCACTTAAGAATACGTGAATGTATTGATTGACGTAAAACGGAAATGATCTTTAACCAATACGCGTACGATAGCTTCACAATATAATATATTCAACCTTGGCCCGCGGCTTCAGCTTAGTTTTAAATTTTGGCTCACTCTATATTTGAGCTTGACACCCCTGCTCTAGATTTACCATGGCTTGCTTACTATATTACATAAAGACATAAAGAAATTCTAACAGACAGGCTTTCCAATCAGACGAAGAGAAAGAAATAGCGATCACAGCTGGGCGTAACTTCTCCTAGCTCAGGATAGCAAAATCTAATACATATATTTTATTGCTATCACAATATCCAAGGTTATTAGCCAGCAATTATCAAAGCTAGCATAAACACAATAGTTTATCGAGATTTCCAACAAGATTGCCCTTCACATGTAATTTGTTTTCAAATGGCTAGCTCTCAACAATCATGATTAAGCCTTGAACTCAGCCAATTTGAAATTGGAATACAAATCAGCATCGGAAATGTTCTACATTAGTAGCAATCATGCACTTACCTCCTTTTTTGCTAATCCTGAAACTGGTAGGTAACTCATAACATTCCGTTTTAGAGCAAACGTGGAATACAATTTGCAAACTGCTTGCTCACTTCGCAGTTTCCTCTTTCACTTTGAGAGACGAATTCCACTTGATAACAAAGAGAGCAATGAACCATTCAATGTCCTTCTTTTCAACAACAATACAAACTCCAACCACAAAAGAAAGTCAAAGCCCCGCCTGACAACTACTCCCTTTGTTCCTAGCTGAGGATAGCAAATCTAATCTTTATATATTATTGCTATCACAGACAACTATTATTAAAGCTACCATAAGCGATCTCAGTCTTGAACTCGGCCAATTTGAAATTGGAATACAAGTCAGCATTGGCAATATTCTACATTAGTAGCAATCATGCACTTACCTCCTTTATTGCTAATCCTGAAACTGGTGGGTAACTCACAACTTTCTTTTCTAGAGCAAAATGTTTAATGCATTTTGCAAACTGCTTGCGTATTTTGTACTTCCTCTTTCACTTTGAGAGCCCACGTCCAGCCCACAAAGAGAGCAATGAACCATTCAACTTCCTTCTTTTCGACAACAATACAAACTCAAACCACAAAGAAAGTCAAAGCCTCCCCTGACAACTATTCCCTTGGCATGGCAACAATAATTTATTCAATAGATTCATTCAAAATAGGGAACTGGATATTATAGTTGTCTCTCGGCAGGGACGTAAATTACTGGCTCGAATTGGTGGATCGTAGAAGGATAACATTCTGATTATGACAGAGTATTCAATTGACAGTTATACAACTCGTGTACCTATGATAGGGTATAGTTAATTAAAAGGTTGATTCTGCATGCCTGACATACATTTTGACAATTTTTGGAGCCGTACGTCATAACCAAAGTAGGCTTTGCACAGTATTGTACAAATAGACATTAAATATGGAAATTAATAATCAATGATGGAAGTTATGTTTTGTATGTAAAGCACAAAATGACTTAGGAAATTAGAAAGTCCGTTAAAATTGAGAAAGAACATGGATTTGTGGGAGGAGCCCCAAGAAAACTGTTTCCTGGCCACGCCCTTTAGGCTATTGGAAAAGTTGGGAAACTCCTTCTCAGCTTCTTCATCTATTGCGAGCCTTAGGGAATAAGAGCTACTCACTCTGTATAGCGCATATTTGAAAGTCATTTGAGGTTGTTTTAAATTTAAGAAGGCCCCCTACGAGAATATGCAAAACACCACGAAGGCTAGGCCAACCAGTCAAAAATTGTTAAGGGGTCTGCAACTTTGCTAAATTTCAAATTAACTGCAAGCACTTTTTGAATAAGAAGAAAGTGTATTAAGGCTCAGAATGGCAGACATTTACAAATAATTTAAGAATAATACAAGTCTCAAGATTCATCAAGACTTTGAATTTTTGTGTATTTAGGTTACAGTACTGCTTGTAGATAACTTTTGACAATTCCACTTTTATTTTGTCTTAAGATGAGGAAAAACATTAACAAAGACTTGAATGCAGTCAATATATAAGAACAATTTTCGACTAATTTAGGGTTGCAACTCGAAAATATTAAGGAGCATTGAGTTTCAGCGAGAAATTAAATATTCTTTCAACAATCAAGTGTATCTGCATTAATTGAGGCAACTAAATCCAATCACAGCATTTGGCTTTCCAGTTAAATGATAATTAGTCGAAAATTTTCAGTTCAACTAGAACTGTGCATTTATCAAGGAAAAACATTCGATGTATAAAGTTTCGTTTTCCAACTGCTATTCTATTTCCAGGCATCTGGGAGGGGAAATCACACCCTCAACGCCCCTAGAGATTACTTGCATGAACAGTTAATGCATTTACATAGTTATAAAAAATGCAAAGTTAATCTAAAAGTAACATTACTATAGCATGATTTGGGAAAATATTAAGATGATGGTGAAAATTGAGTTCACATCATTTCAAAATTATTCTTAAATTTCTGTGACTTGCGCTTTGACATTTTTAGAAACATTTTTTTCATAAAAAGAAATGTGGTTCACATTCCCAGCAGCTTGAATCTTATTAACTTTTTCCATTCATTATTGGAGCTTTCAAGTTTTATGGCTGTGCTTCATCAATTCCGTCCATGATGGAAGACTGGCAGCTTTTTTTTGTGGCGGGGGGTGTTCCGGATTTGGCTAATAAAATACTCTTTAAAGGGACGCTTCTTGGATTATGTTCTGTGGCTTGACAGAAGGGATTTTGACTGTTTGATAATGATACTACCCATTAACTATTGATAGGAACTGGGAGAAAGTGCAGAAAAATAGGGGATCTTGTCCCCTGAAAAAGCAATTATTTATTTTCATGCAATGGTGGCCTGGCTATTTCTGGAAGGTGTGATTAACAGCTTCCTACCTCCCCTTTCACCAAATATGTATCATGATAATTCCTTGTATTTCATTTGAAATATTGTAGGAGGGAGGATCGCCACCACTGCTAGTTTTCACGGGGCCCTCCATAACATAGATTTCAAGATAAAAACATGCAATTTCTAACATGAAGCAAAGTGGACCTAGAACGATTCTAAGAACAATAATCAAAGATTCTAAAATACTACATACGCTCCCTAGTAACTAACATAGATATCAACTATATAACATATACTACATCATAGAAAGAATACTTAAGTTTTAAAGTAACTATATGCTATGTACATCTTTTAAAGCTAGTCATAGATGATGTCATAGAATTCAAATAAACATGCAATTTCTAAAACAATGTAAATTGAACCTAGAACGATCCTAAAACCATTAATCAAATTTCATACTGTCTAACATACTAAAAGCGCTCCCTAGTAACTAACATAAATATTAACTATAAAAAATATCAAGTATTAAAATGACTACATGCTATATACATATTTTACAGCTATGCAAGGATGATGCCAGCTTTCCATCAACAGAGAGGCCATTCTAAGACTTAGCACCTCTGAAAGAGAAACATTTTTGTCCAGCTCTTGAGCTATTTAGGTATCTGAAATCATTTATCATGTTTCTTAAGCTGTAACATTAAGGGCATTATTTACGCAGAAAAAAGGAGATCAATAAACATGTGGGCAAACAAGCAAAACGTTCTTCAGGTCACGTGCTTTAAAAAGTTGGAATATTGTGACGAATATGTCTTTAACCTAGAGCCACTTAACCTTGCGTAAATTGGGAAGGGATATTCTTCTGCAGTGTGTATATCCCATGTTCCTTAAAGTTAGCAAGTATTGTTTTTCTAATTGTATGTCCTGAAATTATGATAATAGCACTTTGATGTTTATACCATATTACACCAGCAATTTACTTCTAATTTAGATTAAGAATGAAAGTAGATTGAAAGCACAACCTTGGTCATTGCAGATACTCAAGCTTGTAAATATGATGATGTTTTGTTAAACCTCAAGAATATTAATGAAAATAATATTTCTCCATTCACTGTTGCTAAACATTCATTTGCAATGTCTTATCACTATCCGGGTAGAACATTTTTGGATCGTGCTTTCAAATCCTTTTGACAAAACGATACATAGTATGTACCAAACACAATCTCATGAAAACATCAAGTAGAATAATCGTTCGAAGCTTGCACAGTCTCAAGTGCCGTGTAAAGTCCATCCCCCCTTCTGCCTATTGATATTTCGATTTCTTCCCTAATTTTAGACTTTATTAGAACTCCCTATTTACTAATTTTAAAGAAACAATCTTCTTTACGAATTCATCATTTATGCCCTTTCTTTATTGGTAATATTCACGCTATCTTTTGAAGACAAAATATTGCGATTGAAAAAATTCGACTCCTAACTTCAAAAGTATGAAAGTTTCTGTGTATCAAACAACCTGTTCTTATTCCTTCCATAGCTTCATAATCAATTAAATCAATTTTTAAAAAATTCCGACCCTTTCTAATTTTAATCCAACCTTCACTTCTCAAAATTCACAAAAGTTTTTGACCCTCCTGCTCATTAGGACCCTCACTTTGTTTGGCATTCGATAGCACGTGATCAGTCTAACAACACAGTGAAATATTTCTCTTCTCTCCTCATCATTTTCCCTCATATCGCAAGGCCTATTTTATGTGTCAGCCTTAGTTTAATCAGCTGGAGTTTTTTTTGAAAGGAGAAGAGATGACGGTTCAGTGTTGTAAAGCCATGAACAGAATAAACTTTGAACTCAAATATTATAATAAATATATATGCAACAATGATCATAACTTGAACACAATATATTAATCGAATGTTTTTATCGTAAGACATTATATGTCACATCCAGTATCCGAATACGGATATAAACCTATAGAAAGACATAAACGTTGTAATTTACATAAACATAAAAGTTGTAATGTGGTGCAGAATAGATTTGAAACATCTATAGACTCCAATTGTATAGACAGATGATAATTCAACACAGACAAATCTCGGAAAACACATAGAATGGTTTTAGAGACTAGCTTTGTCTGAAAATATACAAAAACTCTAATTCCATGAGCAGAGGATAATCTAAAAATAAATATATTTGCATAAATGGCCATAACTTTAACAACAATACATTAAGTAGATATATTAACTCAAGACATTATACGTCACATTTGATTTTTGAAAACATACAGAACACTTTCAAGAACTGGATAAGATGATAATGAAATGCTGTACTATCATGAAATGAATAAACTCTGAAGTCAAATCTGACGGTAACTATAGTTACAACAGTGACTTTACTTTAGCAAGAATGAAGTAATTAATGATAAGACATTTCATGCCAAGTTTCATATATTTGAAAACATGTACAATGCTCTTAAACAACTAGATCTGCTTCAATACGCAACAAAACTCTAATCTCTAAGAAACTTTTGTATATATGTTCTTAACTAAAGTATGGATTTATAAAGTGGATTTGGAAATTGTATGATTGTAGTACGAGCAATGAGGTACTTTATGTACAGAGTCAGAAATTCGTCTTAGTATCAAAATGCCATAAACTATTCGAATATGATGTTCAAGAGCTTTTGTTTTTCTAAAGTTAAATTGACCCATTCTCATTCTGCTTGAGAAGATGCTTTAGCGGAATTCGTATTCACAGACAATGGCAATTCGGGAGGATTAACACTCTCCCGGTGATTAAAATCTCATATTTGATAAAGGTACCATAAATCTGCCTAGATTTCGTGAGTACTGGTTTGTAATCTCGCTCTCAGTATTGACATGGGAGCCCGATAGTTACTCATCTCAATGTTAGTCAAGTGCGTCATTTGACAGATCGGTTGATGACAGATGATAAGGCAATCTCTCCTGTTTCATGTTGGGATATTCAGGTACCCTTTGTGGATTAGGGAAATCTGGGCTGTCTGAAGAAATCTGGGAGGTCTGGTGAAGTTACCTTGAACGGGTTATCAATCTAATGGCTTTAAATTCGGAAGATGTACAAAATTTCTCACTATGAACTTTTGGTATAAGTGCGGATGGGGCATTTTAGGGAAATAAGGTAACAAAGCTTTATGCAAAATTTTAAAGAACATAAATTAATGACGTAGGAAATCAACAAACGACTCTAATGAATTCATTAACATAACATAGTTTTATGCAAAACTAGCTGAGCATAATTCAGCTAATATTCGACATTTTAAACAGCATATGTAAGAAGATAAGTTCATCATATTGATGATCTAAGAAGCATTTGTGTCTTCTGTTTAATTTCAAATGAAATTAGAAACGACTTTATACAAATTACTAGCAATGAACTTTTACCAACCATGAAGATTGCAGAACTTATTCAACTTCAATCCGAAAAATCACACATCAACTATCATAACGAAACAATGAAGGAGTTCTCAAATCAGTTAATGAAGCACCAGGATGAACCTGGATTTTAGAGAATACGCTAAAGTTTTTCGTTGCAACCGTTCTTATTCCATGTGGGTAGAGCTCCAACTACTGAATAGCCTGTGCTATCAACTTTGACGTCTGCGTAATCTGACTCGGCATTTCCTCTTCTGTGCTTAGGCCTATCTCTTGCACTTTCGCCAAGTTTCCCATATATCAAAGTTGATTTATTCTGGTCTGCATTAGTTAGATCTACTGGCGGCCTTCGATTTACCTCACCAGCCTACAAAAACAAAGATTGAAGAAATATGGAAAAGAAGCCTAAACGTGATGGTGAAAATATATAAAATAAGACTATCATTCGACCAATGCTTCTATTATGCATCATAAGTTTATCCTTTAGAGCTCTTCAACGTCTAGGATAACAATAGTCGCTTTAACGGGTAGAATTTCTAGGGTAAGATGAGGCTCAAAAGCATTATAAAATATGGCCAATTCATAGTTATCCACCTGAAGCGGGTAGTCATTGCGGCTGAGAAATCATAGTAAACATTAAAGTCTGAAACTACTAAATATGATAAATAATGAAAAGCTTTATAAATCCTAACTACATGGTCTCAATGTACTGCAAGTCACAAACATTATAGGGTAAACGACTCCATAATACCACAGCTGCCAACGGAAGACCTCTTTCTCCACACGTGTTATGACTTGTTTATGGAACATTCAACTGCATTTGACTTAGAAGATATCTCGTTGAAGTTTTACAGAGAGAGTTCTCCAAATGCATACGATAGTGCTGTGATATTCAGTGCATTCTTAAATTCAAGTCTTTTTGCATTATTGGTGAAAAAATGCAGGCCTTTTAGTATAGGAGTGATGTAATCAATCATGTTTGTTTACCCCAGTTGTTATCCTTAGTGTTGCATTCTAACCATATTTTATGTTCTGCATTTGGAACCTGGTAGAGTACATAGCACCGTTTGTCAATGGTGGACCTCATTCATAACATAAAAAGATTCTGATCAATGAAACATTAAATGAGTCCACGGGGGCCTAGGGACAACCATATCACTAAACAAGGTGGAATTAATTATTGAAGGAGACATGAAATACTCAATTCTGAGCTCTCTCAGCCTCTTAGTAGCATCGAAGTTGCTGCGCCCAGCTCAGCACATGACATTTGGAAAAGAGATATTTCCTATTAGATATTTAGAAATAAAAAACACTATCATCTCACCACTGCATACTGGCTCTCCTGAAGTGGGTAGTGAGTCTTATGGCTACTGAGAAATAAAAGCATATATCAAAATCTGGATTTGCTCGATATGCTTAGGCTAATCAGACAAAGATTTCAAAGCAAAGAAGGGACGAGAAACGGGAATGAAAGAAAATTAATATCATACACGCCTTTTACTTAATAAGAAACAGTTTATAAGTTAGAAACAGTTTGAAAATGAAGCTCAAATGTCCAAAATCTTAGGGTCGTTTTACGCTAGGTGGACATTTCCGCGCGGAGTGAAGATTTAGTGACGATGTCGTGACGATATAGCTACGCATAGTGTAAATTGATAGGAAACTAAAGTTGCATTGTATGAAGTTCAATCCCTCGATTTTGGAACTTTAGGAACAACAGTTACTTAATTAGCAGTTCATAAATTGATGTCTTACTTCTGTATCATGTAGATGTAGGCTGCACTAAGAAGCCCTTGATGTAAAATTTCATACTACCGTCACATAAAGGTCAAAGTTGATACCCAGCATCTTTGTTGAAAGTTAGACCCTACTGTAACCAAGCGTTCGAGTTTACATTTCTCTGCTTCTAGTCTGCGTTTTTTACTATCCTAGATATTTAGGTAGTTTTTCAGTTGCACTAGGAATGATTCCTCGTAGAACTCGATTGACTGGATGATGTCGAATGCTGTTATTTGTATGTAGCAGTGGAATCTCTAAACGATCCTTCTCCCTCAACAATTCTCATCAAATCTGGACTCAATTGAGAGATAGCAGTGACCATAGTTGCTCGCTTCATTCAACAGCAGCTACCTGTAGTACAATTAATAGCATTTCTCTCTCTAGACATACGGGTTGAGCGGCCATGTTGAACACGAAAGGATTGCCTATGTTCAAGGAGTTGATTGGATGGAAGGGATTCTACTTTGCAGCCACTGAAATATTCCGCTAACACACCACTTCACAACTTATCTACGTATGCGCTATGGTAGAATATTCCGCTTCCTCCGAAGTATTCCACCTAGTGCAAAGCGACCCTTAAGAACATGTTAAGAAAATCACAAGGCTCAACTTCAAAAAATTAGTGTTTTTGTTGGCCACAAAATGATATTATGCATTACTATATTCATATAATTAAGACGGAAATCAAATCTGAGTGTAATTGAAAGAAAGAAAGAAATAAAGAAAGAAATAAAGAAAGAAAGAAAGAAAGAAAGAAAGAAAGTGTAATTGAAAGTGCAGCAGTCTATCCAGTTGGTGAACATCTCAGGCTCAATTTTGGAGAAAGGTAACAAAATTGAGGCTCAGAAAAATTATGCTGGAAATGATTCTTCAGATGTCCTACAACTCAATAAACAGCAAGCAGAAAAAACACTTCATAGCAGATTGCAGAGCATTTAGAGACACAGTTTACATACCTAGACTCATTATCACTTCTACCTCCTGGAATCAAGTAAGCGTAATATGAGATAATTTAGAATGTAACTGGCATTCATCAAATTGCAAATAATCAAAAAGGAAATTAAAGATAGCCTCTTCAAAATTACACCGTCAAGCTTTCCATGGTGCCATCATGCTAACTAAACAATAAAGCTATCTAGCAATGCTCTACTGTAGCTATCGAATACCGCTGCAGGCAAAGCATGACAGTATTTTTAAGCTGAAGTTTACACTCTATGATCTTGAACAAATTAGACAGTTCATCGAGTAATTGATCTTCTATACCCATCACCGCTGTCCTAATGAAACAAATGTGAGTCCATCCAACCAGAGAGAAACGTCTTCTAGCTACAATGAGTCTTACTAAAGCAACGAAATATGATTGATATAAGGCTGGAAAGATCAGCCCAGAACGGCAATATACTTATCTGTACAAATAACATCACTCTTTCTTAATCAATCGGTCAATCATTCAATCAATCAATCAATTAATCAATCACTCAAGTCATTCAATCAATCGCAAGTAATTTTTTGAGCTAGCAAGCGAGTGAGTGAGGGCAATCTACTTATCCGAATACACTACAGGCCAGTAGCATAGTCATGCAGCAAACGTATCTAACATAGGCTATTTTTTAAGAAAGGCTAATATCATTGAAAGATAAAACTATTTATCTATTACCTGGTAAATACCCTTCAATCATTTATGAAAGGTATTGCTTATTTACATACTGTTTCTTCAATTATTTATAACTACCCAGAATGCATCGTGGGAATCAAAAATTACTATATTCTTTGTTTTAACATTCCAATTATAAACGGATATTCTGCTAAAGTTAAAATTTTATTACATGAAGTAATGAGTTCTTCATTGATACTCAATAAGATATCCTTCCTCTTTCTTGTTGATTTCCCACACACATCACGTATAGTGGCTGAGGACACAAATGCACTTTTATTTAGATCTACTTTACATGCAATAGCAATCAAAGTTTCTCTAAGATAAGAATTTACTCTTAGTCCCATTGAAGTATTTGGCCATAATCAAGAACAAATTAAATTACTCCAATTCATGAACCTTTCTGTCTACTCTTCTTTGGTCAACTCGAAAGTGATACAAGTCGTGACGGAGCTTGCCAAAATGCTTCAGATCAAAAATTTTATACGATGTTTTCTATGCAATTCACATAAGTGAGCAAAAGTGCATGATATCAGAATCCAGATAACATGAACATTGATGGGCTTATTTGACAAAAACAAAAGCAAATGTCTATCATGAAAATTGTTTCTCATCTGGAAATCGTTTGATTTTCTTCTCTTTCATGTTTTATAAACATCTTTGACACAGATTGAGAGTTATCTGTGGTACAGTGATGAACTATGGGACAATTTGTCTAGCACAAAGCTTGATCATCGTCAGCACTTATAGAACAGAGCACGCACGCTTATAAAAGGCTCAAGATTAAAGGACGGGTGGTGTTGCAATTGGCTTTCGGTCTCAAATTTGATAAAACTTGACAGGGCAGCTTTGATCTACAAAATAATAAACGGTTTTTCCTCGGATAGCCTAGAAGGAAAACTTGTTACTAGATTCCAAATATCTAACTATTCAAAATGAGATTGCTTGCACCTAGACATTCCAAGGCAACATTTAGAATTCTACAAAAGGAATTTTTCTATCGTGGTGCACAATGTGAAACGAATTCCCATTACAAATAAGAATGATTCCCACGATTGCCTCGTTTAAAAAGAGATTAAGAGAAGTCCTGCACAGTTAGCATCCTTTCCAAAAGCATGATCCCTGGAAAGACCAGCAATATCTACCAATATTATTTCAAGTTAGGTTAAAAATTTCCATTTACTTTTCCTTGTATTTACAACTGACAGCTGAAAGGGAATTTGTGTTTAAATAAGATAAATGAAGAAATGAATGAGCTTTAAAGAGGAGTAGATGAACTTTGCTAAGTTCTCTCTATTTAAACTTCTCGGATTATATGAAAGCTGAACGCTCCAATTGAGCATATAATGGAGACCTCTTGGAGAGTAGCTTTAATGGTAAAATGAAGAAGGCTTGCATTTGTAGTTTTACTACTGTTCGTATAATAAAACATACAGGTGTGAAACCTTGTCATCAGTTTAGTGGTAATATATATAATGCTACAGTGAAGGAAAATTTTGTCATTTAATATGGACAAAAAAGGTTTATTTTTTTCTCATTACATCTTTAAAACATTAACAGGTGTTAAAGCGTTACACACGTAATGTGATCTATTTCATGCATGTTTTGAACACAATTGGTAGTATCAATTTATTGTTTTCATAATTTAGTGATATGTATTTCACATTTCACTATTAGCAAGCTAAATTATGCATTTTGAGGGGATTTTCGGGCGTTGTTGCATAGATATCATGGAGCATAATTGGGCACCCTGAACTGTACTGCATAACTGAGCAGCAGCTTTACACCTCATATTGCTCAAACAACCGGTTAATCATTTAATCACTCAACAATCAATCAATCAACCAACCAAGTTTGATCTTCATGCACCAAGTTATAATGTATGAAGTTTTGTAAGCAGAACAGTTTGACTTCAGGATTTAAGAGCAACTTCAAAACAAGCCAAATATGCCTGTAGAATGTTCTCTTCCATATTTTTGTTACTAACCTATTGCACTAATTACCACTCTGTTGCATTTGTATTTGTATATTGCATTTGTAGTTTTACTACTGCTCGTAAAATATATACACATGTGTGCAATCTTTTCAGCACCTTATTGGTAATATATACAATGTTACAGAGTAAGAAAATCTTGTCATTTACTATAGTATAAACTTATTGACATAACGTATTAAAAACATTACCAGGTGCTAAAGCATTACACACGGAGTGTGATCTAATTTATGGATGTTTGAACACAATTTGTGACATCAATTTATATTTTTCATAATTTAGTGATATATACTTCACCTTTCACTATTAGCAAGCTATATTTTGAATTTTGGGGGGATCTTAGGGCATTGTTCCGTAGCTATCAGGGGGCATATTTAGAGACCCTAAAATGAAATACATGACTGTGCAACACATCTACAACTCTCATACATCAAGCAATCAATTAATCACTCAACAATCAATGAATCAGTCAATCAATTTTGATCGTCATGCAGCAACTTATAATGCATGAAGTTTTGTAAGCAGAACCATTTAACTTCAGGATTTAAGAACAACTTTAAAACAAGCCATATTCGCTTTTAGAGTCTGCTTTACCATGTCTTTGCTACTAATCTATTGCAATAATTACTACTCTGTTGCAGGTTGGGTTCTACATAAGACTATTAAATAATATGATGTAGTTATTTGCTATTTATATACATCTATCGTAATATAAAAATAAACAGTTGATAATAGGGATTTTCTACTAGCACTCATAATCAATTGTCTGCACTTAATAGTAGTTTTTAGTGACTGTCAACAATTTCCCAGCAAAGTAAAACACTCGTGGTGACAGTGAATTCGGAACGGTTAATTTGCTGGAGATGTTGGAGTTCTACATAAGACTATTAAATAATATGATGTAGTTATTTGCTATTTATATGCATCTATCGTAATATAAAATTAAGCAGTTGATAATAGGGATTTTCTACTAGCACTCATAATCAATTGTCTGCACTTAATAGTAGTTTTTAGTGATTGTCAACAATTTCCCAGCAAAGTAAAACACTCGTGCTGACAGTGAAATTGGAACGGGTAAATTGCTTGAGATGTTGAGTTCACTTACGTTTGGATTACTTGATGCAGAAAACAATGATAACGAAGACTATGATAAGAAATATGACACCACCAACTGATGCTCCAACTATCAGACCAATACTTGAATCTGAGTCTGAAAAGAACAATTCAGAAAATAAATAAACCAATTCATTAGGACATGCAGTCGAACATTGATGAATTTTTACATGAAAAGCAAAGCTCTGGATAAATTGAGCACAAATAATGAAAGAATCTGAGTACAAATCAAAAACTAGTGTTCTGATATTTGTTTATTTTACTATGCATGGAAAATGAATAACAATAACAAGGTGAAAATGAGAGATGGAAAAAGGACTGAGTATGGTGGCCAGAAAAGACAACTTAGTTCAATTATAGCATTAGATACCAAGATACACAAGTATTATTTGCATTGCGTTTAATATTTGGTGTATTTATACATCAATTACATCATCAAACGTAAGTGGTATTTTGCATACAGTTTTGTAGGACGGTCGTGTAATAGCGTGAACGAAAAGCATTAGCAAAACCCCATTTGGTAAAGAAAATGATAGAGACGACAAGGGTGTTTTTAGAGCTGGTTAGACATTTAAGAGAAAAAGCTAATACCTGAAGTTTTTGGTTTAGGGCTGGCTGTTGAACTCCCAGAGCTTCCTGAATTTGGAGATGACAATGTAGTAGCAGTATATTGGCTGACTGACGGACTAGTCGACTCTAAAAGTAGTTTTTCTCAAGGCTCTCGCATTTTCGTATAGTTTATGTGGTAAATAAATTGTAAACTTTGCTCTATTGATCATATAAATTAAAATAGAAATACTAACGATCAAATCATGTTTGATTAACAGAAAACAACATAATTATGAGGAGCAAGCATAATAGTTAGAAATAAAGAAACTTTGATAATTCTCAATGAATAGAAGGCAACCATTACAAACAACATTTACATGCAAATCGAAGGACATGCATGTAGATCACAGTCATACATTGCAAATGCAGTGTAGTTTAAAGATCACACCAGATATGACATTTTAGATATTCCTTGGTTTGTACCAATCTACAAATGAAGGAAATCAGTGCAAAGTGGTGTCATACCAGGCGGGGTTGGAGTTGGGGTGGTGAGTAGTGTGTCAGAGACTTTTGCAGTGACATTTCTCGAAGTAGACTTGAAACTGACTGTCAGCTGAACATCAGTGACATTGCTGAAAGTTAGAAAACTACACACTGTCATATTCCCAATGTTGTATCCTGAATTACTGTACTCGTCACTACCTGATGCACTTTTGAGTACAACTTCATATTTGACATAACATGCACCCGCTTCCACTTTATTCCACTTCACTTCAACACATTTTGCTCCTCCAATTTTTCCTGCTTTCAAACCAAGATCCATGTCCAATTTTACTGCAAGTACAGAGGATAGTCATCTTTATTAAAGGATAGCAACTCTGAGCAATAAGTCAATACTAGGACAGGGACACAAATGAATTTACGGTTGTGAATTATTTACTTCTATTTTTACTTTAAATATGATTTTCAACTGATGGGATCTGCTATTGATACTTCAAAGAAATTAAACGACAATTGAAATAGCGCTTGAAAGCAATGTCTGGCATCTGGTAATCAAGTAGATATCAGATGAGATATCGGAAAAGAAATGGGGAAGGTGGTTTGGTAATAACGTGTAAAGAAACAGGAGGCAAATTGATGTATAGGGATGAAAAAGCACCACGTATCATTACAAGCAATATATAAATATGTTGTCAGTGCTTCCGACGATAATCATTTTCTGAAAAGACTTCATTTGGCGGCAAAAATTATGGATCTGAATACAACAATGTCATTTTGTCTCAGAATTAAAAAGTGGGAAAGAGCGACTGTTGCAATAAGACACTCCTGGTATGAATTTGGTATGAATTTTCTGGAAAAAAAATAGTAGGGTGGAGGCATCTATTCCGGGCTTGAAAGTAGATTGATTATGTAGCTTGTCACATTGCTGCTTACACATTAGGAAACTCCTATAAGGAGACTGACTCACATTAATAGCCATTTTAAACAACTGCATTTACTTATACTAATAGGCAATGCAGGAAAATGAAAACTGAGCAACCGGGGAGCACTTCCTCCCCACCGTTTTGCATAAAACATTAAAGAACAATTTTTCTTGCTCATATTCCAAGTTCTTTGAAGCTCATGGTATAGCCAATAGAAACATGAAGAATTCCGAGTCTATCTCCTACCTTGGCGATTTCATTAAATCAAGCCCTTGAACATTAAAAGCACAGTGATTCCGCTGAAGTGTCCAGTAAAGAACAATAGATATTTGAAAACAAGGAAAATATACTTACACAAAACAGTAACATTCGTGGATGCTGTGTTTGATGATGATCCAATGCTATTCTTTAATGTTGTTTGTAAAATCCTCCCACAATAACTTCCATCAATATTATTCAATGTATATGTTGATGAGTATACAAATGGATACAACTGCACACTTGGAACATTTGTTGGAGATGAACCAGTAAGTTGAGGCCATCTGAAATCAGCTGATGGTTTTGGATTTCCATCCACGTCAACTCTCAGCCGTAAATTTGAGCCTTCATTTACATCCAAGGTAATTGGGGGCCTTAATATGAAGTCTGGGATCCCTGTTGTAAAATTTAGAAAGCCAATCTGATACAGTGTTTGAGTGGAAAGTGCAAGCTGTTAAGGTGCTGATATAGATATAATGTAGTTTAAAAGATACTCTATCTATTTAATTACAAGTCGCTCTCATTGAATGATGCCGACAATTTGTTATGAAGAATGAAGGGAAAATTTGATTACACAAGTCCGTCATTTCCAACGCATTGTTTGCTTTCAGACAGGCTGCAGAAAAGATTTCTCTGGATTATGAGCTCATGTTATTATGACACGAAGTATCATGAGATGAACTGTTTATCAACCTTCTAGTAGTGATAAATGAATCTGTGCATTAAACGAAATCAAATTGCACCCAGGTTTTATCTTGAAATTTTTTTTATTTTAGTGGTGAATTAACCAATCTTTAATTCAAAGTTGCACTTAACAAAGAAACTGAAATTTCATTATTATTGAAGGCTTGTAAAATAACATCAAAGCACAACTCGGTGGACTTAAATCCCGTGCCTCTATCCAAAACTTCCTCATGACCTTTACGTAGCGGCCCACAATATTACTTATCGCAGAAAATGATTGAAAACGAATCAAGTCATTGTGAAACCCTAAGAGGCTGTTGAAGAACAAAGGAAAGTGACAAATACTCATACCATTTACTGTGATTGAAACAACTGGCTTCAAGACAATGATTTTGGTAACCGCACCACCACCAGCATCTATATCCACACTGACAGATGATGAAAATTGATATGTTGAATCATTATATTGAAGACCATGAATCACAAACGTACTGTTTGCTGATATGACATCAACTCTTCCATTAAATGGTGCGGGTACTGGTGATTCTAATGTTAAGGCACCATTTTGTCCAGTTCTCTTTGCAAGTGCTTTAATAGTTGGTTGTAATGTAGTATTGAATCCAGTTATTTGTTCCTTGTAATTGAAGGTGACAACAGGTCCACTTGGCCCATCTCCAACATAAGTATAATTCCAATGCAACCAAACTGATGATCCTTTTGTTGCAATTATGTCACTTGGTGATGATCTTGCTCCCACTGGACTTACTACTTGCCCATTCACTGCAAGTTCTACAAACAAAACAAGAGCAAAAAAGTTCAATGTATATCCACCACTTAGAATACATAAAAAGAGAGCAATAGTAGATGATGGCCATTCTGTAACTAGTTAGCTGCAAAAAGTCATTGCATAAAAAAGTAGTTAGACCCAGCGTGTGCATGCTAGCATATGTGGTGGTGAGTGCATTTAAAAAACTAATCCTAGAGTATACGAAAATCAAACAATAAACTTTGAAGTCTCTTTAACTTAATAAAGCAGATGCGTTTTAGATATGACGAGAAGAACCACGACGAAAAGCATCTTTTCCTATTTATTTACTTCGACATTTCATTAATTCGACATA
>WIPJ01000508.1:66777-78978 GCA_018155075.1 Cassiopea andromeda
TCTTGCTCCCACTGGACTTACTACTTGCCCATTCACTGCAAGTTCTACAAACAAAAAACAGCAAATACTAAAACAAAACTTGCCTTCTAACAATTAATTAACAGTTCAACGTATATCCACCACTTAGAATACATAAAAAGAGAGCAATGGTAGATGATGGCCATTCTGTAACTAGTTAGCTGCAAAAAGTCATTGCATAAAAAAGTAGTTAGACCCAGCGTGTGCATGCTAGCATATGTGGTGGTGAGTGCATTTGAAAAACTAATCCTAGAGTATACGAAAATCAAACAATAAACTTAGAAGTCTCTTTAACTTAATAAAGCAGATGCGTTTTAGATATGACGAGAAGAACCACGACGAAAAGCATCTTTTCCTATTTATTTACTTCGACATTTCATTAATTCGACATACATACCATAATGTTAGGACTTTGCCAATAGACATAACATTTTTTTCATTTCATTTCATTTTCCCATATATTTAAAGTTGTTTAATACATAGTACTAATACTAATTCAAACCAACTGCTAACCTAAAATTTAAAACTTAACTACAAAAATTTTAAAAATAATACTGGATAAAATTAAGCTCCTCCTTGCCTATGTGCAGATATGGCACGTGCATTTTTTGCCATCCAAGTGGCACAGTTCTTTCTTAAATTTTTGCATGGTTATGGCCCCTTTGACATTTTCCCTGAGAGTGTTCCATAGCAGACTTCCCGTAAATGAAAGTGAGCTTGTTCCAAACATTAGAGACTTTGCGGCTGGGAGCTTGCACAGATCTTTTTTATGTAAATTGTATGAAGAATTCCGCCATGTATGCAGGGTTTAAGTTGTTTCAATGTCTTGTAAATCTCGGTCATAAGCAATTGTAAATTCCGTTGGTGTATCGTTTTCGTTCTTAGCCGAACGGTCTAATACAGACTTAGCCGAAAGACATAAACGATGTTAAAACGTTTCAGGACATCATGTCTCATCCTCAGTTTTAGTACCTGTGGGAGGTTTTATAAATGAAATTGGGGGAAAACAAGTGGGAAAAAAGAGAGTAACCTTTTATTCATTTGGGGAGGGCAGGCTCAGCCCTATTAACTTTCTGGATAATTCTGACTTCATTGAGTGATTTATGTATATATGGCTGTATTCCTCTGTCTCTACCGCCAGAGTTGTAGAAAAGGAGGATCAGGGGTCAAGGTGGGGGTCTCCCTTTTAATTATCAGGGGGCGGGCATATTATCCTTCTTTCTTCTAGCTAAGCATATCCTGTCAGGATAATCTATGAAATATACACATTACCAGTGGTTTGATAAGAATGCTGCTGAGGTCTATGATCAAAATTTAGAAACAATGGGCTGAAAGTCAGTTTCAGGAATGTTGTATGTCCTTCCTGTCCTTGTTTGCGGTACATTTGTTGGGCATATTATGTCAGAAATAGGCATCCAGCAAGTGTATTGTATTGGCTAATGAAAATTTCTTATAGGGCCTGGCGGGTGAAGAAAATTGACTGAAAACTCCCCTGCAAACCTTGGACTTCTCATATTCACTTGAATCTTATGCAATTAGAATTATCCGGTAAAAAGAAATGAAAACTCCTGGTTCCTGGAATAGTTCTACCAGTAGCAAATCTATTTGTTAACTCTTACCGGACTACAATCATCCGTTCCTTTGTAATTAAATAAAACTTTTTGTCTTCCATCGCTCCTCTGCAAAAATTAAGCATATCATGAACATTCAAAAGTTGATCTGATGCTGGTCTTTGCAAACTTCCATTTGCTGTTAGACGGTCTACCGTACCACCTATTCCATCGCAAACAGATTTCCCATGGCTAGTTGTAAAAAACTCCAACTTGCCTGCAACTTAAAGTCTTCCTCATGGTGGCATAAATTAAGCATGTTGTTATAGTTTTTGTACTGGTTAGCGCAGCCCTCTGAGAAGTATTCTACTTTACCACCCATGGCATCTCTTCCTTAATACAGACGCATATCTCGCGTTGGATCTCATAAACAAAATTTGTGTCATGCTCTAAGTCATCCGAGAGGGAGCAGAACGACTGATGCAAAAGCTCGTTTTCCTTTTTGAATTAAATGACAAAAGGATGCAATGTACACTATCTCTTATTCTCATGGTATGATTGCACCTCGTTCTGGACGATCAAAGTATAGTTTTCAGCAAAGTCAGCCAGAACCAGCACCGCATCTTTACGACCATTTACATAACTCCCTTGGCATTTTGCAACATATGAATGCGTGATTATTTTATCAATAGAGTTAACAGTTAATTGTATAAAATCGTCAACTTCTAGTGTTTGCTGTATGAAATCCATACTGTCGGTGCTCTGCCATTGCTGGAAGGTTACTTCATAATCCAAATCCGACAAATGGCTCTCCAGAGAGCTTCGTAAAATATAAGTTCCAGGACACGAAGGACAACGAAGCAGCATGCACATTTTGTTATCGCTATCACAAAAAGTTATTTTGATCATATCTTTATAAGACAAGCCTATCTTGGTGGCATCCGCAAGAAGAATAACATTTTGATGTATGGTAGAGACGCATACAGCATGTGTTCTACTAGCGTCTACAGTTACACACTACTTACGTCGCAAAGTGCAGAACTTTGAAAAGCCAACTTTATATTGGGGGAATTTATTCTTGAATTCCTGATACAGTTCTTTCAGATTGCATAATAAAAGTCGTTTTTGTACCTCCTCATTTCTTGCTACACTGAAAAAGTCCCTTTTGCCTGGCAATAGCCGTGAATTTTGATCATCTTCGTAAAATTGTCTGATGTTTGTTATTACCCAGCGTGGTAGCTATTTTCCTGCTTTTTTGGGTGGCATAGAGCAAATTCCTGTTTCACCCCTTAAATTAAATGCTTTTTGGACTAGATAATGTGAAACATCAAAATAATCAGCCTTATGTCTAATTGTCCATGATTTAAGAGTTAGTGTCAGAAGTTGCATCCTTCTTCGAAACGTGGAAACAACTACTTGACTTTTTACGTCTTCCATTACCTGATCTAAGTCTTTGGCTTTTTGCTCAATGCCTACTGAAGCACTTGGCTCTTCAGTGGGCAGGGAGACTTCAGTTGCTGATGCACCAATGGCAGAAGAAATGTGCTCTTTTATTGTTCTTGCGGTTTTGTCAAATTTCGCGGTAGCGTATGATAAACGCCTGTTCCTAGGCATGCCATGAGTTTTAACTGGTGATTCACAAATTGCTTCGAGACTCCCATTCAATTGGTCACGTAAAGAATCTTGCATAAATTCGCTTTCAATTTCAGTGATGTTCGCTTCCTCCTCAAAACTGTCATTGTATTTCTCTAACATCTGGTGCTGCCTACTATAGCAATTTCTACATAACTGCCAACCTGGAACACACTCTATCCCTTTCTTCAAAAATGTCTTAGCGATGTCCGTTGATATCTTGTGTTAGTCATAAATCGCCAAAAATCTACAATAAATTCTACCCTTAAAGTTCTTATGTGCTCGATAACTTACTTCTCAAGCAACAATAAAGAAACTACAGCTAAACAATCCCTAAATCACAATCCTATCAAATCCCATCCTACATAATCAACTAAACGATTTTAAATCTCTACTTAATCCACCACACTTAATCTACGAAGCTTACCAATCAGTCTGCCAACTGTGATACTAAACGCATCGGAGGTCTCTATGATTTGTTTAGTTTCAAACAGCTAATTGTAGAACCAACTCGCAAAATGAAACATTTCAATGAAGAGGCATTCGTAGCTGATGTTGCGTGCATATGTTGGGAACAAATGCTCTTAGAAACAGACGATATTAATGTCCTTGTAAATGATTGGTCAAATTTTTTTTCTATTATCATAGACAAACATGCTCCATTAATTGAAATGCGTGTCTCGGAGACATACTGCCCATCGATAGATAAAGACCTTAAGAATCTAATGAAAACAAGGGATAAGCTGAAAAAATGCGCTGTCAAAACAAAATCCATAATTCTTATGGACTCTTATCGTCACATGCGTAATAAGGTCAATGCGGTGAACATTAAACTGAAAAAGCAGTTTTGCACTTCTAAGACTTCTGCATGTAAAGGTTACATGAAAGAAACTTGGAAAACAGTTCATGAACTTTTAAATAAGAGGTCAAAGTCAAGTAACGTAGACTGTCTCAAAGAATTAGACTTGGAAATTGTTAACAAAAAGGATATTTCGAATGCAATGAATAATTACTTTTGCTCCATAGGTAATGATCTTGCTAATGATATTGACCCAGTTCCTAATCCTCTATTATATGGTAATTATGAAGTAAATTATAAAAAGGCCAGATTTTATTCCAAAGCTATTACAATCCAGGACATCAGGAATGCATTTGCTAAGATAAAAACTGCAAAGAGCTTTGGGACTGACTGTATCTCCAGCTACTTTTCAAAACTTGCACTGCCCTTCATTGAAAATTCACTTACTCTATTATTTAATTCATCAATGGAAACTAGTCAGTTTCCTGATGCATGGAAAATAGCAAGGATAGTTTCAGTTTTCAAGGATGAAGACAAGGAAATTAAATCTAATTATAGACCAATTTCTATTTTACCTGTCACCTCAAGGCTATGTGAAAAACTCATTGCTGACCAGTTATACCAGTATATGAATGAAAATAGTCTTATTTCTCCTGACCAGGTAGGATTTTTACAACATGATTCTACTGCAACATGTTTGCTTACAAACACTGATGAATGGTATAAAGGGTTTGATCTTGGTAAACTTGTGGGCCTAGTGTTCATTGACCTCAAAAAAGCATTTGATACTGTTGACAATCAAATTTTCTTAGAAAAGTTTATGCTTTATTGTATCCAACAATGTGAGCTTTCTTGGTTCACATCCTACCTTACAAAGCGTAAACAATTTTGTATGCTCAATGGAACCGAACCTGATTTGGGGACATAGATATAGGTATACCTCAAGGCTCCTGTCCTGATCCCCTGCTTTTCATTCTGTACATAAATGATCTTCCACAACCTATCAAGCAGTACACTATATCCATGTATGCTGATGATATTAGTCTTTGCTACCAGTCCAGTAATATGACTCAGCTGATTGAGGCCATTAATATGGATCTTAAAGAATTAGACACTTAGTTGCAAGGTAACAGACTTTCCTTGAATGTTGCAAAAACGCATTCCATGCTACTTTCTACTAAGCAGAGATAAAATACACTTAAAAGTAGAAATTAAACCTTTCATCTGAAAATCCGAGGAAATGAACTGCAAGACGCTACAAAAGCTAAATACCTTTGGTGTTGTAATTGATTGTTTTCTTGACTGGAGAGAAAAAATCCAATCAATTTCAAGTAAGGTTTCTAGGGCAATAGGGCAATTGGATTTCTTAAATATGCTCATTCCTTCTTGCCAATGGAAACCGTTATAGCCCTCTACAGAGGCATTGTAGAACCTCATTTTCGATACAGCTGGTCGGTTTGTGGCTGTGCTGGCAAAACGGAAGTAAACCAGTTGCAAAAGCTTCAAAATTGAGCCGCCAGAATTGTAACAGGTAGCCGTTTTGACGCCCCCAGTGGGCCAATCATTTAGGGGTTGGGGTGGAAGACCATTGAAGAGCTTATTGAAAGTGAGACTCAGACTATGGTTTACAAATCCCTCAATGAGTTGGCTCCTCGATACTTGTCTGAACTTTTTATAAGAAATTCACAATTTTCATTCTACAACTTGCGTAGCACAGAGGCAGACCTGTGGCTACCATAGAAAAGGACATCAAATGGGGAAAAGTGTTTCTCTTTCAGGGGAGAAAAGTTGCGGAATGGCCTCACAGCTGAGTCAAATCAAGCATCTTCCCTAAACTCTTTTCAAAAATTAATTTAGGGTTGCAAAATATTTTTTGTTAGATACTAAACATTATTCCTATTTTTTTAAATTGTAAATTATAATTGTAATGGTAAGAGTAATTTAAATTATTTGTAATTATTTTATGGGAGGGCCCCTTGCAAATCAGTTCTTTTTGAACTGAAGGGCTACCCCCTTTAGTTGTTAAAATGAAATGAAATGAAATGAAATGAAATGAAAGGACTGAAGATCTTTGGCGCTGGCTTGTGAAACTAGAAGTGATGTCACAATTCGTCACTCATTAGTAACAAAAGCGGCGCCTCGCGCTGCAACAAACTGTTCACAACAAGTGGGCTAGCCCTTTAAACAGGACGAGGTCATCCAGTCAAGGATCTTTACAAAGAAAAGAATATATCCTAACTTCAAATTGGAATTCTTTAACCTAACAGATTCGATTGGAATGTCTGTGTAAACATAGAAGCCATTGTTTACAAAACCGTGGACTATTACACATGCGCATTGCTTACAATGTTATCCCGGTTGACTGGGCTATCTCACCTGCAGAGTTTCACATAGAACATTCACGTCTTGGCTAGCTGAGATCTCAACGGTTTCAAGTGATATCTTGGTCATGGGGGTTAGCTCTTTTTGAGCAATAATCTTTATGCAACCAACATCTCACCCAAGCAGGCTAGCGAGCTGCTTGTGAACAGGCCCTAAATACATATATCTTTCTTATTTGCAATAACTTTGGATGGGCTTCTTGTGCTGAAGAAGTTTTTTTCTAATTTGGGAATAAAACTTTTGCTTTTTTGAAATCGTTGTTTTACAATTTTCTCTTATCAACAGCTATACTCCAAACCGACAATAAAATGGGGGTCTAGAAAATTTCTGAAAATATTACTCGTGGATTGAAAATAATGAATTAGGGGGGGCAGTAAAAAGATGGCATGGATGAGAAAATGTAAGAATGTTTTTAGAAAAATCTGTTCATAGGCAGAAAAACAAAAGACATGAGGTTAAGTGAGTTACTTTGGAGTCAGTACATTCAATACTCAGAGGAATGATAAATGTGCAGTAGATATAAAGTAAGTCAAAAATTGTTAAAATGAATAGAGGAGAGGGGTTGTAATAAGCAGCGGGGTTTATAAATCAGCGATTCTTGAAGTCATTACCTTCTCCCCAGCTTCCTATAAGTTTGAACGTTTCTTTCTCCCTTTAACTTGTTGCGCTTTCCGCTTCTACGGATTATTATTCATTCCGTTTCTACGGAGCTCAAGCCGTTCGGCTTCTGTTTGGTATAGATTGGGCGTTAGCTACAAGACCATTACAAAATATGTCAACTTGGGCATGCTTTCTTTCACACAAGCTCGCGGGTATTATAATTCAACAACCTTTATTCATGGTATCGTAACATGAAGGCAACAATCACTAAATGAATCTTGAGAGTGAGCTTTGCATGGATTGCACTTAGGCTAGCAAGACGCCATTTTGACATACATCATGTACGTGGTGCGACTTCTAATACTACCCAGGCACGCATTTGCTGGTACGAGAACATAATTTCTACATCCATAATTATGAAAGAAAGGTAGAGTTGATTCAAAATACTGTATAGATGAAAATGAATATGAACCTGGGAAGAGCTTGTCTGAATGCATGATAAATCCAAATATCACAAGCCATTTGATAGGAAACATTCTTTTCCATATCCTTCTTTGTTCTGGAAATGTAAGATTGCTTAAATCCATGAGCGCTTCTTCAGTAAGGCAGTATTCTTTCGTGAGGCAAAAGGCTACGCTATCTATAAGGTAGACAGAAGTCAAACAGAATAAAATAGTCCCTTTTCGGTAAAGACTTTCGCTGTGTTGAAACTCAAGTAAAGTCTCTCAGAAAAAGGCGGCTACCAGCCGCTGACCTCAGCCATAGTTTGGCCGCGATTTATGATGAAATCCTAATCGATGAAGATCGAATTAGCTTCCTCTTATTAGACTTTTAATAAATTAGAGCATAGTCTCAACTTGTGACTCACAACTTTATGATGGCAGTGGCCTTGAACATTTTCTATTGTAGAGAGTGAGTTTATTTTGTAATTAAAGGACGCCCATATGATATGCAGTGCGTAATCAGATCATTTTTGTGCTGGTGATAGAACAAAGTATTACTTTATGTGTTGCTGACGTAATTATCAAAGGCGCGTTGCTGTGATATGATGTTTTTGTAAGAGAATCAATTACATCGCCGCTAACCTAAGTAAAGCCTCGCGCTGATACGGAAGACCTATTCATAAGTAGCGAGCTAGCCCGGTAAACTTGACTGGTCATCCAAGGAAAGCGTTTTATATTTTAACTTCACATAGAAATTCTTTAACCTAGCAGATTCGATTGGAATGTCTTTAAACATAGAAGGCATTGTTTACAAAACCGTGGTCCATTGCAAATGCGCATTACTTACAATTTTACCCTGGTTGACCGTGCTATCTCAACAGCAGAGTTTCACATGGGACAGTTACGCTTTGGCTAGCCAAGATCTCGGCAGGTACAGCTGAAATCTCGGTCAAGAGTTTTAGCCCGCTTCACATTCGAAGAAAAGTAGTTCTTTAAGCATTAATCTCTATGCAGTTGAGATCTCATTTAGGCCGGCTAACCCGCTGTTTTGAACAGTTCCTAAAGGGTCGGCTTCTGGTGCTCAAGTTGTCTTCTAGTTCGGCAAAGATATTTCTGCCATTTTGTAATTAGATGTTTGCATTTAAAAATTTGTTTGAATAAACAGTTATACTCTAAACCCACAATAAACGGGGAGGGGCTAGCAAATGTCAGAAATTAATAAGTGAAATAGTAACTGGAATGGGGAGAAGGCAGTAAAATGACAACATTCATGAGCAAATAAAAGACATGCCTGTTCTTAGCACGTAAAATATCACGTAAAATAGCAAGTCAGAAGAAAGGCAGATTTGTCAGTTTCTAGGGAATTACTACATTCACATGTTTAAAGCAATGATCTATGTATTGATGAAGATAGGGGGAGGGAGGTTATGATAAGCAGCGGGAAATAGGATGCAAAACTTTTTTTCTGTTGTGGATTTCACTTTGACGTCAAATGTCTAGTGACCTCAAATCATTCCAATTAAGATCATTTTGATGACATGTAATACTGCATACCTGCCCTTCAATACCAAACGTCAATCTATGATTTGCAAAAATTTCAATTTAATTCCAATGCTTCTGAAATCACGATTTCCAATTTTTTATGAAGAAGTACTAATATGCAGAAGTATCCTTAAATTTACCTTGCTAGACCATAAGTTTACAGGGATTCCAGATTGGAAGTCTAAATTATCTTTTGAGGTCGTACAAATGACCAATGGCCCTAACACGTCACGTAAGCTTACAATCTTGATTCAATTGTTTGCCTTTTTGGTCAAAACTTTTTCTGTTATCACCAGCTATCAATTCAGAGACTGTCATTAGTATGCATAGCGGATTATCAGCTTTCAAAAAGTCTTGAATCACTTTTAAGAACTTTGAAGAAAAGCACGTTGTAGCATTTGGAAGTTCAACACCCAGCATCAATTTTGGCCATTGAACTGTTCAATAGACAGCTTCAAACCAGAAACGTATCTGCAAGAGTAACACGGGAGGGAAGTTCCTGCCCAGCAGAGCCATTTGAAAAGGCTCGTTCCCCCTAATTGAACTATTGAAATGGAGATTTAAAAATCAAATTTGAGTTTGGCCGCTCATAGTCATAGCAAAGGCATGCTTTGCCCTTCCAGGAATTTCCTCCAACTACGTGAATGCAATAAAGCTAGTCAATCATTCTTGAGAAATTATTCCCCCTTTGATATAATTTGAGCTATAGAGAAAGATCTTTATTGGTTCAAAATGAAACCACAAAGATGTTCTTTCTCTTGCTAATTGTTTTGAAATAAATAATTAGGTTCTGTTTAGAAATTGAATCCTTAGGGATTCAAAACAATCGATTTCTATGAACGTGATTTATTATTTTAGTAGGAAGAGTTAGAGTGCTGGGTGGTGAAATGCACATTTTGCGTTATAACAGACCAAGATTTTTCGAAAGAGAAGAAAATTCTCTACCAACCATTGCAAACATTAATATCAGCAATAGCAACTTGATTATCCAAACGGCTTCAATCGACATTTTGGTATTTCATGGAATGATTCTACATTGGTTTTCAAATGCTAGATATTTGTTATTGCATAAAACTTGCAAATTACTATTATCAGTCTCAAACTAAAGTCAAGATTGTGGAATTTCTTTAATCCATAATGAATATAATTCCCAAAGGTTCGAGGGAACAGCAGTTGAACAATTCTTTATTCATAGTACCGTAAAATGAAGGCCACAATCACTAAATGAATCTTGAGAGTGAGCTTTATACAGAAATGTAAAGAAGTTCAAGATCCCATTTTGACATACATCGTGTCTGTGGTGCGACTTCTAATATTAGACAGGCACGCTTTTGCTGGTACGAGAACATGATTTCTACATCCATAAATAAGAAAGAAAGGCAAAGTTGATTCAAAATATTCTATAGATGACACTAAATGCGAACCTGGGAAGAGTTTTTCTGAATACATGATAAGTCCATATATCACAAACCATTTGATGCGAAACACTCTTTTCCATATTCTTCTTTGTTCTGTATATGTCAGGTATCTTTCTACATGAGAGCTTCGTCGGTAAGGCAGTAATATATTTTAGTGCAAGAGGTTACCTTATCTAAACGTTAGAAGCAAGTTGAACAGAGAAAAATAATGATTCTCCTTTTCCGTTAAGACTTTCGATGTTTTGAAACTTCAACCAAAGCCTCTCAGAAGAAGGCGGCTACCAGCCGCCGACCTCAGCGATGTTCTGGCCGTTTGCTATCATGAACTGCCAATGGATGAAGAATGAATTTTATTAATTTAAAAGGATTGTCAGAACATATGACTGACAATTTTATTATGGCATAGGCCTTGTGCTTTATCTATTGTAGACAGTGGGCTTGTTTTGTAACCAAAGGGCGCCCATATGATGTGCAGTGCTATTGCAATATGGAATGAGCAACAAGAGAAAACTGTCATTTGTCTCATTTATAAAAAATCTCCATTATGAAACAACACCATGTTAGCTGTTTATGGCGGGAGAGTTTCACTACTTCAAGAAAAGCAAATGGATGGAACCGGGTGTTATGTCTAGAGGCTCGGGTGTGAAGCCCTTGGTATCTCACCGTCTTGGTATCAAGTTACAATTTATATATACTGCTCTCAAACTATTATCCTCTTTATTTAAATTCTAGCTATTAATATTCCCGCTGAACACGGACATTATCTGCAAATTAGCCTTGGAAGGCAAGAACTGGCCCCACTTGCTTGAATGGATTCATGATATCACATTTTCTACGAAGGACCACATGACCCCCTGAGGGGTGTGGCTGGATTTGAAACGCAAAATTGTTAGCAAATACTAGCTATTAAATACTAAATCTTTAATATGCGCGCTGAAGACGGACAGGAAGGAAAGAGATGAGAAGCCTTGCAGCCTAGCGTAGGTTTGCGATGACTTTTTCACAATTATTTGTCGCACAGTTTGCTAACAAATTTTGCTTTTGCAATTCAGCCACGCCCTTCAGGGGGTCACGTGGTCCTTCGCAGGAGCATGTGACGTCATCAGTACATGCAGGCATGTGTTGGCATTTCTTCTTTATCCAAAGCTAGATTGCAGATTATGTCTGGGGTCAGCCGGCATATTGATTAGCTAGTCTTCATGTCTTCCTTCTCACTAGGAACTCCTTACTTTTCGATTCAGTGCATCCATGTCAGGGTATTTTTCTGCCTCCCAAATATTGAGTCACAATTTTGATCACACGTGTAATAGCAACCAGCTATGATGAAACTCAAATATTGAGTTGTCAAATTTAGAAACCCAAATGTTTTCATATATTTTGTGCCTCACATATTCATATATTTTGATGTATACCCCCAAATATTGAATTTTTCGTAAGCTGCAATTCACAGACTCCTAATATAGTTCCTCTATAAAACTTCAAACCTCAAATAGTAATGTAATGGTTGATGATAACCAAAACAGCATTAAGCAACCTTAAAGCACAATTAATGACTGTGCCTGGGAGCCTTTTCATATCACAGACTTAGAGAACAACCATAAAGCTAAGGAGAACGTAAATGCACTGACTTTAAGCTTTGAAAAGTATCATGGAAGGTAAACACAACTTACAGTAGCAGCCAATAGAAGTTTGCTCTTTGATATAACATAATATGCATTTCTCAATATGTCAAAATCTTAAGTGGAAAAACTATACAACCATTGTTTGTGAAATAATGTGGCCTGTACAGCTATGATCATTGGTATATATATATATAT
>WIPJ01000508.1:111086-126765 GCA_018155075.1 Cassiopea andromeda
AAAGAAAGAAAGAAAGAAAGAAAGAAAGAAAGAAAGAAAGAAAGAAAGAAAGAAAGAAAGAAAGAAAGAAAGAAAGCAAGTGTAATTGAAAGTGCAGCAGTCTAGCCAGTTGGTGAAAATCTCAGGCTCAATTTTGGAGAAAGGTAACAAAATTGAGGCTCAGAAAAATTATGCTGGAAATAATTCTTCAGATGTCCTACAACTCAATAAACAGCAAGCAGAAAAAACACTTCAAAGTAGTGTGCAGAAAACTTAGAGACACAGTTTACATACCTAGATTCAGTATCACCTCTACTGGCTGGAATCAAGCGAGTGTAATATGAGATAATTTAGAATGTAACTGGTATTCATCAAATTGAAAATAATCAAAAAGGAAATTAAAGATAGCCTCTTCAAAATTATACCGTCAAGCTTTCCATGGTCCCATCATGCTAACTAAAAATTAAAGCTATCTAGCAATGCTCTACTGTAGCTATCGAATACCGCTGCAGGCAAAGCATAACAGTGTTTTTAAGCTGAAGTTTACACTCTATGATCTTGAACAAATTAGACAGCTTATCGAGTAATTGATCTTCTATACCCATCACGGCTGTCCTAATGAAACAAATGTGAGTCCATCCAACCAGAGAGAAACGTCTTCCAGCTATAATGCGTCTTACTAAAGAAACGAAATATGATTGATTTAAGGCTGGAAAGATCAGCCCAGAACTGCAATATACTTATCTGTACAAATAACATCACTCTTTCTTAATCAATCGGTCAATCATTCAATCAATAAATCAATCAATCAATCAATCACTCGAGTCATTCAATCAATCGCAAGTAATTTTTTGAGCTAGCAAGCGAGTGAGTGAGGGCAATCTACTTATCCGAATACACTACAGGCCAGTAGCATAGACATGCAGCAAACGTATCTAACATAGGCTATTTTTTAAGAAAGGTTAATATCATTGAAAGATGAAATTATTTATCTATTACTTGGTAAATACCCTTCAATCATTAATGAAAGGTATTGCATATTTACATACTGTTTCTTCAATTATTTATAACTACTCAGAATGCATCGTGGGAATTGAAAATTACTATATTCTTTGTTTTAACATTCCAATTATAAACGGATATTCTGCTAAAGTTAAAATTTTATTACATGAAGTAATGAGTTCTTCATTCATACTCAATAAGGTATCCTTCCTCTTTCTTGTTGATTTCCCACACACATCACGTATAGTGGCTGAGGACACAGAGCCACTTTTATTTAGATCTACTTAGATTTAGATCAATCAAAGTTTCTCTAAGACAAAAAGTTACTCTTCGTCCCATTGAAGTATTTGTCCTTTATCAAGAACACAATACATCGCTTCAGTTCTTGAACCTTTCTGTCTACTCTTGTCTAGTCAACTCGAAAGCGATACAAGTCGTGATGGAGCGTGCCAAAATGCTTCCGATCAAAAATTTTATACGATTTTCTCGATGCAACTAATGAGTGAGCAAAAGTGTATGGCATCTGAAACCAGACACAATGAACATGGATGGGCTAATTTGACAAAAACAAAAGCAAATCGGTAGATAATGACTGGATTTCTATCACGAAATTGTTTTTGATCTGGAAATCCTGTTTTTCTTCTCTTTTATGTTCTATGAACATCTTGGACACAGCTTGAGAGTTAGCTGTGGTACAGTGATGAACTATGAGACAATTTTTCTTGCAAAAAGGCTTGATCATCTTCAGCATTTATAGAACAGAGCACGCACGCTTATAAAAGGGTCACAATTAAAGGACGGGTGGTGTTGCAATTGGCTTTTTGTCTCAAATTTGGTAAAATTTGACAGGGCAGTTATGATCAAGAAACTAATAAACAGTTTCTGCCCGATAGCCTAAAAGGAAAACCTGGTACTACATCCCAAACTATTCAACATGCAATTGCTTGCAAAACAAAACAAAATCAATCAAAAGATTCCAAAACAAAATCTAGAATTCTCCAAAAGGAAATTTCTCTACTGTGGTGCACAGACGTGGAACGAAATCCCATTACAAATAAGAATGAGTCCCACGATTACCTCGTTCAAAAAGAAATTAAGAGAATTCCTGCACAGTTAGCATCCTTTCCCAAAGCATGATCCCTGGAAAGACCAGCATATATCTACCAATATTATATCTAGTTTAGTTAAAAACTTCCATTTGCTTGTCTTTGTATTTATAACTAACAGCTGAAATGGATTTTGTGTTGAAATAAGATAAATGAAACAATGAATGAGCTTTAAAGAGGAGTAGATGAACTTTGCTAAGTTCTGTTTGTTAACACTTTTCGGATTATATGAAAGCTGAAGCGTATACTGGCAAAATGAAGAATATTTGCAAATTGCAGTTTTACTACTGCTCGTATAATTCTTGAGACTTGCCATGCTAGGCCTAACAATATTTGTACAAACCAACGAGCTATGAGACACTCTTTGAAATGCTAGAGCTAGGCACTTACTTGGCTTTTAAAAGAACTGTTCCCCAAATTGCAAGCTGCAATGATATTATTGTGAAAGAGTGGAAAAGTAACGATATGTTGATCACTTGGCAAGCTTTAGCTCAGTAGTTCGCATTCAGCAGTCACAACGTGCAGTAAAAGCAACTGGTTGCTATGTGTATCCACGGTAAGGTTGTGAATCATCATGGCGGCACTGGAAAAGTCACGTGACAGATGGGAATAATGAATTATGAATGAATTAAATATGCTAAAGTGCTGGCTTATACTCAAAGGTCTGATTTGTTGGAATTAACTTTGTGTATTGATTGTTTGACATTGTGTACAGAGTGTTTGTGTGTATCCTTATACTAATTAGATTTTCAAATAAAACTTCATGAGATAAATATTTATGTTCAAGTGGCTGAGCCTATGTTCTGAAATTTGATTTGTTGTGGGGACATTTTTTGGTTTGTAGTTGAGCATTGAATGGGATGTGGATTATACTTGCATGACCTAATTCTTTATGATCAAGTTGCTGACCTAATTTTCTACATTGTGAGTTGTTCAGCTGTACCTCCATGTGTTGATTTTAGTGTGCAGTATATGATTTCATTTGAAATATCATGATTCACTTATTTATGCTAAAGTCTGGTTTATTAGGATTAACTTTGTGTACAGATTGGATGTGCTTTTAGGATATGTGTTTGCTATAAGGGAAGTTTCATCAGCTATATTTTGTAAATTTTCTTTCTTTAAAATTTATGATTTTGATACTTGCTGGATTATGGCTTATAAAATTGACCAGGACATTCCATGAATAGTGATTTAATTGTGTTTATGTTTTGTCATCAGTCATATTGTCACTTTAGTGTGCTATGGAATCCTCCATTATTATTTAAGCATTAGGAATGTTGTCCATGAGCATTAGTTGTTAGGTAGTGACTGTTATGTCCTAGACCACTAAGTCGTTTAAGGTTAAATGACAGCTTTATGCTAAGGAAGGTTTGGTTATTTTAGGTGCATCATTACACGAATTTTGCTTTAGGGTGAGAAATTATGAATGCAAGGATTTCATGACTTATTAGAAGCACAAAAGTGATTGTACCAAAAGTGTCTTTTTTTATCTAATTGGATTCGTACACTGCTTGGAAGAGGGGAGGGGGGGAAATCCTTTCTGATACTGTATATTACAGAATGCTACTTTCAGTAAATATGATGTGCATTATGATCAGTTAATTCATGCAATATTTCTAGCTTATTTGTTGTAACTAATGCCTCCAATGTGTATAGGTAACCTCTAAGGTGTTGATATAATGGTAATGTTTTTACACACATTTTAGATATTGCCGTATGCTTTGTATCCTATTTTCCACACATCGCAATGTACATTCTAGGACACATGTCCTGTTTACAATCTTTGGTACTAGATATTATTTGATAGGGCTAGGAAGCAATGTGTTTTGCTGAATATTATGTCACCGGCCATTTTATAGTGCATAAAATTTATTTTGAATATTTAAAGTCATATGTATCATTTATGGGGTAAGGACCAAGTGAGGTTTTTCATTAATTGCTTCTGATCCGTGAGAATTGGGAGGTGCAATATCAAAGTTTTTCATTATAGCACTATTGCTAATTAAACCAATTTTCTACCCTCAATTTGAAGAACTTATTCTCATCTTTTCTGTATTGGTGAGAAAAAATTTGTGAACACGCATTGTGTTGCTGTGTGCCCAAATACTCTGAAAGGGTTTTCAATGACAACTCCATGTAGCAATTATTTACACTCAAGTGCTTAAGCTCATCAACATGCTTAGCATAGTTTTTGTTTGATATTCAGTTTGATGACTCTAAGGTCTAACATTCTTCAGTCTGTTATTTATTTCTCTACAGGATATGAAGACATTCTTTTTGCTTAGCAAGAGAATGGTATTTATGTATATTATTTTCATGCAATGAATGCCATGAAAGACGTCTAATCAATCTATATTTTATGGTGTCCAGAACAGACTGCAATGAAATGAACTGTAGATACTCTATTCACTAAAGGACTTAATATTTAGAGAAACTTCATTCCCCGTAGTACTCCAAGATTTTATTGGGACTGTTTGTATTACTACCTATATTGGTTGCTGTTATATTGAGCATTTGTATACCTCAGAGATTGGTTAATGGACACTGTATAGCAGATACCATAGTTCTTTGTCTTGTGAATAGTTGATGCTTCATGACACTTTCCATCACTTGATGTCGTTTGGTATTATCTCTACCGTGCATTCATAGTCTTAAGTAACACAGTGATTGCTATTATTTCCATATTGACCCCTCTATGAATTGAAGAATTTAGTTTCATAGTTGTTTTTGAGAGTTCTGCCATTTCGATTGTAGGTCTTAACCATTGTATTCATTCTGTGTGGATTTTAGTTTTTCATAGAATACAATATATAACCTTTACTTACAGGAAGATGATATGAGAGACTAGCTTTTTAAATGGGTGCCCGCTAAACGCGGGCAATTCCACCCCCACCTGTGATCTGCAGATTTGCCTTGGAAAGACAAGAAGTGTCTCCACTAACCTGTTCATGCTGAGAGAATTGTTGAGTGACGACCGTACGTTACATCCTGCAAAGCATGTTGATTGATGACATCACAGATCACTGTAATTGAGCATGTGACGCACTGCCATGCCTGGCTGGAATGTAGAAGACAATTGTTGACAGAATTGGGGTGAAATGATTGTGTAAAAATGATCGCAAACCTACGCTAGGCTACATGGTTCTGCATCTCCTTTTGTCTTTCAGTTTTCCTTTTTGGTTGAATCCAGTGGCATACAGTTCCCAGTACATCTGATGAGTGGAAAAAATCGGTGATGGCTTCTTTTCCAAATGGAATTACCCATTCTGTGTTGATACCCTTGATGGCAAACATATAGCAAGTAAAAGGCCAGACAACTCTTGGTCAGAGCATTTTAACTATAAGGGGTACTTCAGCATAGTCCTCCTTGCACTTGCAAGTTATGACTATAAATTAATATTTATTGATGTTGGTGCAAGTGGTAGACATGGTGATACTGGTCTCTTTGAATCATCATCTCTGAAAGCAAAGATGGATGAAAAGTCAATTGGGTTTCTAGAGTCAGATGTGCTTTGGAATAATGGTTTGAAGTGTCATTACCATATCATAGGAGACGATGCTTTTCCGTTCAGAAACCGTTTCCCTTCAGGCAACTTGTACATGAACAGTATATATTTAACGACAGACTTTCAAGAGCTAGAGGAACTGTTGAAAATGTATTTGGAATTATGGCAAATAGATTTAGAGTTCTGCTAACTAAAATCATGTTGGAACCAAAAAAGGCTGGAAGGGTTGTATTAGCAATATGCTGCCTGAACAATATGCTCATTGAAAAACAATGCTCTTATTTACATGCACTAAGCACTGAAAATCAGAACCATGAAGGTAGCAATGGAAATGGGCACTTTAACATGTCACTGTTAGGGCTACAGAAGACAAAATCTAGAAATTATTCTTTAAGTGCAAAAGGCCAACGCCAGTTGCTTAAAGAGTATTTCTGCTCCAAGCCTGGATTAATTCCATGGCAAGATTACACGGTATCCATGGAATTACAGACAAATACAAAGTGATACACATTATATTTTACCTCCAACTTTGATATTGAAACATTGTTTGATATATATGGGCTTAGAAACTGAGGTCTCTCTTCACGCCTTTGCTCCTTTTTGTTTTTCTTGGCTTTGCACTGCCACTGACTAGTATTTTACGTGCACGAGTAAGTTGGGTACGAAGGGAGCTCATTCTTTTCTGCACTTGGGTTACTGAAATAAAACATAAATATCAAGAAGTAATGCTAGCAGAATCAATTCATAACCATCTCTTAAATCATGACATCCGCCCATCTTGCCTATGTAAGTAATAATAACTACTTTGAAAAAATGTGGGTAAACGGGAGATCAGTGGCGTTGCATGGAACTCTAATGTAAGTTCCTGCGCTTTTTAGCTATTATGTTTAGGAAAGTGTTACTCTATTAACTTTGAAAACGTAAATCGTCTGACGAATATCCATCTAAAAGATGATAATTCTGAAGGGTAGCCTAGAGAAATCTGCACCTTTACCCGTACAAATATAGTCTACAAATAACATGAATATAATTGCTGATGTAGTTTTTCCACTTTCATGCTCATATATGGCTTTTAAAACAACAAGCTACTTAGGCCTATAAACTTAAAAGCTTACCGCTTAGAGAAAATTCTGATACCATTGCAGCTACAGCCGCAAGCCTTTTGGTTCTGTCACAATACTCAGGCGAGCTTGTGACATGGAGGCAAGGGCTTTCCTGCCACATTTCAACCAGCCTTGCTTCCTTGTCGTCAGTCCAAACTTCGGCACTGGTGTCCTCCATTTCCTCTTAGCATATTTTGAACTGAAGCACATGCTCTGAGACATTATACCTAAGAACGGTAAGCACGTGCTCCGAGAAGTAGTTCTGATTGGTTGAAATATCATTATCTTGTCTTCTGTCATCAGCGACAAAGAAAAATATCTAGCTTGTTTGATATAGAAAGATCGACAAAAATCTTAAGTATGTGTTGCCCATACACAGCAAGTTTTCGTCGCCAGCGACAAAGATCTTCGTCGCCAGCGACAAAAATCGTGCTGTGTGCGCTGGCCTTAAGGCTATCAAAAGATGCTTTGTCTAGCTTTAATCTTTTATCTAAGTGTTGATCTAGCAAGTAATTATCGTTAATTGGCATATAGTCATCCAATTCGTAATTTTCAATAAAATCATTTGTTTCATTCGTCCTAGCATTGAATATCGCCGCATTATAGAGTCTTTCCTTTTCGGTCGGACAAAGCAAATTCTGATTGGAGGCTCTTAAATGATAAAGCTAGCCCTGTTCTCATTAAAGGTGAATTGCTTGGAGAAAAATAAATGGAAGTGATGAAAAAACTTGGGCCCAACTAAATCCGTGTTTGTTAAGTTTGCATCAAAAATGGAAAAAAATTCACAGCCTGTCCGTTTTGAAGTCTAAGCTTTGGAACTTCTGAAACCATTAAAATTCCATACAGAAAGATTCAAACACTTTTGAATAGATAGACATGATCTTGGTTTTGGGTTGTGATAGAATTCTTTATTTATATGAGTAAAGGTTGAGCGTTGATTTAAATTTTCAGCATAGAAATTAGAAATGCAATTTAGTATAATTTAAGGACTTAAATAGTCTGTTGATACTGCAGAAATTTACCACAGCACGAAAAAGCGGCAACATAATTTTGCATACTGAAAGCTTTTTTCGTCCGACACTCATCAGAGTATGAAAACGTCGGATAATGACCTAAAGGTAAACCTAAATTTATATCCAGATGCAGTTAATGTGTTAGGATTCGTCTAATTGGCCCCAAGTGTGACCAATTAGGACCTATCAACATAGTTTACTTAAAGAGTCCCAATGAGAAAACAAACTCTTTTTGTCTACACAAGACTGGGTTTTGAGTCTTGATGTAAACAGATTCCAAAACACTTAAATGAAAAGACGATCTTGCTTGCCCAATGATCCGAAAATTGTCGTCTGTATATGTTTTGGTGCATTCTGGATTTGCGATAAGGTGTTGACCTATGGTCGACTCACAATTAATGTTAGAATTGTTCTTTTTGCACATAACACATTAACTGCATCTGGATATAAATTTAGGTTTACCTTTAGGTCATTATCCGACGTTTTCATACTCTGATGAGTGTCGGACGAAAAAAGCTTTCAGTATGTCAAAATTATGTTGCCGCTTTTTCGTGCTGTGGTAAATTTAAGGACTATTGTTGTTGAAACAGCAAAATATTGGGACAGACACGACTTTTAACATAACATAACATTACATAGCATTACACAAATAAATTCTGCTTAGGCCAATGACCTATTACATTTCTAATCTCTATATTGACAACAAGCAGTTTAGTGTCGTTGTGACACTCTCTGTTAGTGATCAGTGATCTGTGCTAGGGGTGGATGAAATACAGGGTAACTAGATTATTTGGTTTATAGTTTCTTCTATTTTTAATAGGTGTTACATGGAAACAAGAAAGCACGACTAAAATTATGCTTTAAAGCGAGGGAGTATTGTTGATAAAACAGCAAATTATCAAAGAAAAGACAATTGGTGTAGGACATTCGCAAAGGAGGTGAGGGGAGGGGGCTGCAGCTCCCACAAAGTTGGGCAGAAAGCTTTCATTCGGGCAAATTTTCTGAAAGATCAATAGGAAATACAGGCAACTGTTTGACCTGCTCTCCATTTCTATTCGATATTTCGGGCAAAAAATTTACAGCCTCCCTAAACTTGACATCCTCCTACGCCCATGGTGTTTGATGAGATTGATGCCAAATGAGTAGAAAGCAAAGAAAAATTGAATATCCATGGACAAGACTATTGTCTGGCAAGTGCTGATTGATGAAAGCCTGAGAAGGCAGATTGAAAATCGCGCAATCAGGATTTGTGAAAAACACTTCAATCCATCTCAACTGAATTACCGTGAGTTCTTATTAGCGTACTTTATCTTTTTGAATATCAATTTCTTGATCTCTATATTGACATGTGCCAGGTAAAACTAACTAGAGCTTTTCGTTCACAGATACATGTTTCTAGGTTTACTCTCTACACGTGTATAACTGATTACAGTATTTACAGAAATTGCAGATATGTCATTGATTGTTACCGATGATGGGAAGACTAATCCCGATAAATCCCTTAGAGATGTTGGATATAATGAACATATTATTCGCAATCAAAAATATACGTTCCCATTACAATAGGAAACTCTAGGCCTGATGAAGCAATATAGTTATTGCTATCTAAAAACTATCTCACAAAAATCTTTCCTTTTGGATTTTTACTCTAGCATCCCATTTATAGGATTTCCCTTGTAAGTATGTATATATCTTCAAATAGACTATAGTTACTCTCAAGTTCCAAATAAACAAGGGATCACAATTAGTAGAGGGGGTCAGAAAAGGTCTCAAATTTATTAAATAGGGGCGGTCAAAATATAGGGTGTATGAACTTAATACCATCTGAAAAATATCATAAAGAGATTAAAAGAGCAAATACCTGTCATAATCATACTATTTTGCATGCCATTATATATAAATAAATGGGTGACAGTTCCAAGCACCTGAGAGTATTTTACATAGTATTATCTAGCGTGAAGAATAATTACATATTGTCTTCTTGTGCTTTTTCAGTTCTGTTCGTAGTGAGTGAGCCTTTGGTTGTTTGATGCAAGTATATACTTCTCCATTATATTTTTTGCAAATGAATGTACTCTTACTCTTGAGTACGATGTTAGGAGATCTTGAAGCAGATTTATAGCAGCATGCTTTTGAATATTTAGTTTGACCTCTGCAGAAAAGGTTGAAAATACTGAAAATATTTCACTGTCTTGGAGCAGGTCAGTCACAAATTCATCACAATCAACATTTTGCACTGTTTGTGCATATTTTCTGTGGAAGTGAACCTCAGCTAGAGTAAAAGTCTTTATCACTTGTTTTGTGGGCTTCCTCAGTCCATCTCTAGCATTCAGTAGCCTATGTGCTTCCAAATCTCCTTCCGCTACTGAAGATCTGCCCACTAGTAGAAATGCAAATTGTTGCTAGCTTTGTTCATGATGCCATTTCCTTGAGCCGAACCTCCTATAGAAGATTTCAAATGCATAGAGTGCTAAGTATCAAATGCAGGCCTTTTCTTTGCTTGTCAAAGAAACTTGTTCAGATTTCTGCTCAATGAAGGTAATTTTGATACCGTACATTATTCATATGTGCTAAAACATAGTTCGCAACCTCAAAGCTTAGTATTGTACAGGAAATTCTTGACATTGTTTAAAAAAAAGAATTTGGTTTTGTCACAACTGTATAACATTGAGAATAAAGTCTCTCCGCATCTCATTTGTATTCAATTATCATGTCTCTGACATAAGAGTATGACGGTTGACTGACATCTGTGATGTCAATGTTGTAAGTCTATAATTCTTCTGTAATCATTGAAGGGCATAGACCATCCTTACAAATGCTTTTAAAAGCATCTTGGATTACCTGGTTGAACTGAAAAGGGTGCAAATGGACTTGAACGCATTTTCAGTCAATTGTTCCACTGAAAAATTCATGCTTTCTTTCGAATTGGGAAGTATTCTGCAATGACTTATTGTGCAATGTCGTTTGAAACTACGAATGGACTTCAACACTTTTTGGCAATGATTACATGTATTCTCCACTCTGCTTTCAGGGTTGCCAATCTAGCAATAAAAGTTAAAATTCATAACTGTAAATCTGAAAGGAGAGAGTTTCTTCAAATAACATAAGCAAATTTATCTACGTACAGACAAATGCAACATCACACTGTTTAGGACCTCTAGGTAAAGAGATTCCTATTCTTATAATATCAAACCTAAATTGAAATGATACTAATTTCTCACTTGGGATAAAGTTTTATCAATCACTGCTTCAATATCTGCTTCTTTTTCAGGAATATCTTCATCAAGAAACGCAATAATCTCATCCAAATCATCCTGCTTTGCCATTTTCAAGAGTGGAGATAATGCAATCTCATTTTCACTGTGTCAAGCCATTTCAAGTTCAGTTATCAGAATAATGGACATAAACAATAAATAATTGGTTACCAGCATTTTTTGACTATGAGCATAGCAGCTAAAGATGCAAAAGGTCTGCCACCAAGTCATCATAATTCAGAAACTCTCGTCTGAACCTGACAAGCGACAGAAGTACAGCAGCATATCCAAAGAAGCAATAGGAATCGAATATGCAATACACATTCACTGTTTAGACGTTCAAGCTTCAGGTCTTCGTTATTGAACTTCTATATGTATGTATCCTTGTATATCTTTCAGCTATTAGATTTAGACCAAAGCTTATGAAGCATCGTATAATGGCAAGCAACATGTTTGTGTCGTTGAGTGCTATTATCATCCACTTTTATTTACATACTGTTCATTTTGGCCTGAAGCTCATCTCACAATGATTGTCTTTTCTTTGACATTTTGTTCGTTGTTCAACAGTAGTCCTTCGCCTCAACAACGGTCGCTCTAACGTAATGATATGTGATTACGGTCGGTTTTTGTTCAAATGCATTATGGTATACTATAAGATAACTGGGCCCCTAACAACTTTCTATTTACAAATCAAATATCAAATTTCGAATATGAAAATGAAAGTTAATCAATAGAAATTAGAATAAAATTTGGTTTTTGAAGCAAAACATTGTAATCCTATTAAATAAAATATAAAGTTACTATTTCAATATGAAATGAGAAGGTTAGAAAATCAAATTCGACATACTTAATTTTTGAACGAGAACAATGAACCACCAACAGTAATGCAAAATATTAGAAAAAATTAGACATTTCAATAGGAAGTTACATACAGCCAGCAAGCTGGCTATGCTTATCTGGTAGGGACAGTTTTAGGATGCAGCTTCTCCCTAGGGGGCAGAATATTCTACTCTCCTCGAGAAATTTCAAACATTAATTCAGAAATAGGTTTAAGACTTTATACCACAATGCTCAGGAAAATGTCCATAACGTATCATACCCCCAATTGTCCTTTACAAAGTATTCATACCTGTCCTAATTGTAGGAAACCACCCTGGTACTGATGAATATAGATGACTGAGCCTCAGTGTCAGAGCTACAATGAAAGACAACTGTTAAACTGGCTTTCTCTGTTAGTAGATGTTGTGAAATATTAGAGGGGTTCTGTAAATTTCCCTCGTCCTAGCATTACGTATATGCAATCATATGGCGTCCACTGCAAAAACGGCACTTGCAATACTAACTTATCCAAAGGTATGGACGTAGGAACTGCAGGGCACAAGGAGGACATGCCCCACTTTTGTACAAATTTGTATATAAAGTGCCTCTTTTCAACTTAAAAAGTGCCCTTTCCTGCCTAAGTGGTTGCCCCTGAAACCATGTTCCCCCCATTTTGTGAATGCTTCCCACTTCCCTGCCCAAAGGGTTGAGTGCAATGCCAAAGAAAGCAGAAAAATTTGACGGTAAGACGTTTGGTCAATTTTCCCATACCGAGGCCTTACTGCATCGCTATCGAAGGCTGTCATACGAGCTGATTGGGACTTTCTTCACAATAACTATTTTGAGCTATCAATGGGCGAGTGATAGCAGACAAGTGAGTTCAATATAAATCGCCTAGCTAAAAAACATAAGACGAGTATCCTCTCGTTCTAAAATTGTACACATTCTTAAAAGATTAATGGAGAAAATAGGAGTGTGAACAGAAGATGCTTAGCCAAACAATGTTCAACAAAATACATTAAAAGTAGACATGGAACATTAGTAGATTTCCCAGAACTAAAACCAAGCAATGAATATATGATTCGACAATAGACAAATAGATAGTACATCATAGCTATATGAATTTCCTGTAGTATTTTCACTGTAATCAACCACGCATAGATAGTTGCTACCGTGTAACTAAGGGAGAAGGCCTTTAACCAATCAGAGTATTGCTCCGGTTTCTTCACGTATAGGGTTCTGTTTGCTGTCTTTTATATATTATTCAATGGTCTTGACCGCAAGTTCCAAGATGCAGTTCGAGAATCAAAAGAACAATGAATGGTTGATTGATAATTTCTGTTTACTATTCAACTTTTGGAAGGATTTGGTTTCATTTTGAATCTAAGATTTGATGGAAAGTAAGGCGCTAGAGAACATAAAGATTTGAAGTTTATTTCTTTGAGCATGTGAGGTATGTATGGGTTTGATACCGATTAAGTCGCGCTCTTATATATCTGAATGGCTGTGTTGGCATATTCACTGTGTTGAGTACTTACCAAGTAGCCTTTTAGGTCTGTTTTTGGATGCAGTTGTATGCTTAGGCCTTTCTCCTTCGATTTGTTTTGACATTTACGTTGTTATTGGCCGTTTGATGATTTTCATGAAGAGGAGCAACGAAATAATAGCGAAAGCTAAGAAACATTGGTCTTGTTTTTGACATGTTTGTAATGAATGGAGTATATAGATATGCTTAAGATTTTAGTTTTATACAATAATGAAACTTATAATTTGAACAAGAAATGGACGTAGAAAGCATTCAAAAAGTGGGGACATAGATTCATGGGCACCTGCACAAGCAAATTATGGCAAATATTTAGGCTGAAAAGGGGTGATTTACATGCAAATGTGTAGAAAGGGAAATGCTAGCCCTCAAGGCTCAACGTCCAAAAGACATCTTTTGACGGTGAATCTTGTGCTCCACTTCTTACTGCACTATATCAACGTACGACTAAATTATCATGTCTCCATCTTTGAAGACATGAGTGTCGCTAGAAATAGGTCCCACCCAATTTCTGACATTGCACTTAGAGCCCTCCTTGTTGAATTCTTTGAAACTCAACCCTATACTTAATCATACAAGCACGATTATAAAATTGTAAAACGATAGCTCTTGCTGAGTTTTATACGATGAAGCTTGTTTTGTTGTGCTATCAAATCATTGTTGATTACGCGCCCAACTCTGTTTGACTGTGTCGTTGATTGCACGTCTATATTGTCTAACTATGAAAGCCCTGTATACCAATACGAAAACATACCAGAAATGAATATTTAAAATACATTTCTCAATCTTTCTTCAAAAGCATGGCTTTCTATTTTCTGTGGAATTACCCAAAAATCCAAGAAGGTTGATTTAATTTGATGGAGACTTCCATAGTGATGATTGTCTGCAAGCAAAACAGCTTTGGCCAAGCCTAGATCTTAATCTTGGAAGTTTCTAGCTTAAAATAGAGCTACGTAACGTTCTACTTGTTATTTGAGAAACTCTATTAAACTTTTCTAAAATGAAGAGAGGTGCCTCAGCATGTAGCGACTTACACACTATGCTTTGGGGTTCTTGCTTGATCATATTAGAAAAGTAGACTAGAATTATGGTTCTGTTCAATCTGCTACTGCTTTCACCCAGCACCTGTTGTTCTCCTATAGTAACCTATTGTTCTTCACGATTACCTAGCTATGCAGCATTCCAGTCATGTGATTTTCAGCCGTAACCTATCACTTGCACAAGAATCAATAATTCTCAAGCATGCCAACTGCATCTATATATGTATGAGACAATAGAGCCTCCTGCCACCATTAATATTTTATAGATGTGTGAATGCAACTCCACAGTTTGGTACAGGCATGGTCCAATATACATTTACGCATGTAAATACATGCTTCATTTATTATCCATAAAGCCTCTTCACAGGATCAATCATTAATTTCTGTATTTCTAACATTTCAAATCACTAAATTGTTCCTGCTTTTAATTTATGTATCATTTTAACCTTACAACGTTCGTGAGTGCAGGTTTTCTTCGCAAACTAAGATGGAATACTTGTTAGACTTGGCAATCGTCGGGAACTAAATAGTTACACTTGGTGTTAAAAAGGAATATTATCAATACTTGTTGAACATGAAAGCGTGTTGACATTTAGATATTGTATATGAAAAGAAGGACTTGTTGAAATGATGAATTTACTGAAATCACAAGTTTGAGTTGGAGTTAAAGTGAACGAAATAGTGAGGGGTCTACACAGTTCTCATGAACTTTTGATTCAACAAATGGAAATAGTTAAGAGGATTAAGTATGGAAAGTAACCGATTAAGGGAGCAACTGATGAAGATGGGATGAAAACGAAGTATGCTGCATTATCATACAATATAGTCAAGGGTGATAAAACAAGCCATTCCAAAATTATTCACCTGCATGCAATTAACAGAATGGTAGATAGGAGTAGATGTGCATGAGTGTGAAAGGGACAGGTGAAGATAAAGTATAAACTGAAAAGTTAAAACTTCAACAGGGATTACTAGTTAAAGCATATTTCGGTTTTTAGTGAGTATGTTTGGGGAATACAATACTTGCCAAAAGTCCCTGGGACACTTTCAAAAAATTATGAAAAACTATAGCCTTCTCAGTATTTCAATCACTACGCTTTCTACGGACCCCCCTTCCCCCTAATACAATGTTGGTCTGTTCCTGAGACATTTGGCGTTATTGTGCGCGAAAACTTTTTCCGGTACCGCATGTACTTCACTCAAAATCCAACATTGTTTTGGGGGAGGAGGGGGCCGAATGTGCCGTCCAGATTTAAAATTTGCAAAGTGTCCCAGGACTTTTGGCGGGTATTGTCTGCTATCAAAATTTTT
>WIPJ01000509.1:20345-39922 GCA_018155075.1 Cassiopea andromeda
ATCATCATCATCATCATCATCATCATCATCATCATCATCATCATCATCATCATCATCATCATCATCATCATCATCATCATCATCATCATCAATCTTACTCCAGCATATCTCAAATAGTGGGGTGTGATGCAATACTAGAGGGGGCACATATGACCAGGGAACAGGTATACATATGCAGATAATGGTCTTATTTATAGTGAATGAGGGATGTGAAAAAGTTTCTCCTTCCATGGGGAGGCCTTATAAAAAAAAATTGAGAAGCACTGTCTTAATCCTTATGCTTTTAGTCACCAACTATAAATAAATCATACTACTATTGTTATCATTATCACAATCATCATCATAATCAAAATCATCATCACCATAGTTTCACATCCATAATTTTCTATTTAGGGTGGGGTTGGGTGGGTGATCACTGCCTTCCACAACTGACAATCTTGTGCCAATGCAATGAAAAAAACAATTGGCTCTGTATTTAAAACAATGGAAAAATTTGAACGTGGCTGAGGTCAGGCAGCCTTGGAAGATGAGTGAACAGTGGCATGGCCATGGGTGGGGCATATGGGGGGCAAATGCCTCCCACCTTTTGCCAAGATGGTGCATGGCTTTCTTTAAGATCATTGACGTCTAAGACCCTGGCCATGCCCCTGTATGTGGAGTGACCACAGTAGATTTGGTTAGACAGGAGGTGCAATTAAATTTGCTGAAAAATCAAAGATAGCACAAGAAGTAAGACTGAAATTGTATGGTTACCTGAAGAAAGGAGGGGTACATAGTATGGTAAGATGAAGGGCATGGGTAAGAGTTGGATGGAGCAAGGGAGTGGAAAATTCAGTAGTGGTTCATCAGGAAAAATCAGAGGGGCTAAGGGGCTAATTTGCAGAGTATTTTGGAAGAAACATGTGTACTCGACAAATACTTAGGAATATCTGTCAATTAGACATATTTTTCATGAGAAAAGATGTACAAGAAAACTGAGGCTCAAGCAAAAAAGTGATTTTCTTATTAAAAAATTGTGAATCTGGCCTTTGGTTCTACTACTTTTGTAAAAAACTTACTGACTTGATGGCACATGGGGGCACTTTGCCCCCTTGCTCCCTAATATCCACTATGGGGAAGACTTACAATAACGAGGAAAGATTTTGTTCAGTACTATTTGTGAAAGAAGCAGGGGTATAGCAAGAATGGACACATGATAGAGGAAGATGGAGAAGGGTAATTTGAGAAGAAAATCAAAGGGACAAAGCTGGTACAAAGAAGAAGGCTTTGTTGAAATCAATCCTTCAGCACCAAAAATAAAGCCAAAATATAACCTAGTAGAAGCAAATCCAATAATCAGCTACAAACTAAACATCACATAAAGTATCAAGAATTGTAAAAATATCAAATAATCCATACACACCATATAAACCCATTGCAGGAAGGCTTGGCAATTGATGTATGTGAATGAGGCCCAAGGTATCACTTTCTCTGTGGTAGTTTTCAACATACCCTTGACAAAGAATTAACATAGTAACTGACAAATCTTGAATTAATATTGAACATAAGTCATTGAAAACGAGCTCTGCTATAAAGTGGAAGAAAGGACCATTCAAATATTTGAGAACTTGCTGTTTTGAGTACAAATATATGCCCTTTTCTAGATAGAAAACGGCAGTGGTATGGTATGAATGTGAACACCTTCAATATCTCTTTTCTATTTGCTACTTCAAGTTACCCTTCAAGGTACCGATTTTGCTGCAGATCTAAGTCTTTCTGGGACACTAACTATTTTATTATGGGGGCACGGTGTGGGTATGTGTAAACCCTTCCCGGCTACGTCACCGCTATGCAGGGCAAATGAAGAATCTAATATAGCAAGAAAAGCCGGTAGCATGCAAGACTAAATATACATATTTATACAACAATTAGTATAAGAGAAATTTAACAAGCATTTTATTCAAGATCTAGGTACCATATACTTCTTGCGTCAAAAAGAGCTTTTCTTAAATAATTGGCTTCAGATAAGTAGCATTCAACGAAACGGAGGCCTAATTTTTGGTCTTCGTGACCACGTAAGCAGCATTGGCTCCAAATGATAAGTAAACATAAAGGATGGACGGTATAAACCTACATAATAATGTGGTATAAGTCAACTTACAATTGAAAGCACGGTCACTATGTTCACTGCTGTCGATTGCAACAAGATTTAGACGACTCATTTTCTTGCTTTAAAACTTTCACTGCTGACCTTTGTCGTGCTTCTAGAAACGTTTTCAACTTCAACCTGACCTCTGTCTCATTAGAACTTTGCTCCTTCCCAGTCTCTACCACGTGCCATATCCACTTCCTGTTCTCTTTTTGTATCTATCTATACCTATCTCTATGATCTATACATTATTGTACATGACCTACTATTTGGTATTGTGTACACGGTGGTTAGTATGTTAGTAAAGCAAAAATAGGGTGATACAGCAGGTTAGTCCCGCTATACTCTAATGCTAGGGGAGGTACAGATATGGCTTTATCCTAACTGAAACATCCGCCTTTTCATGGCATCAAGCATAAGAAATAGTTGGTTTCATAGATTTGGTTGGTATTGGTTGGATCCAAGATATGATAGGATTAAACTGCTGACACACGAGTAAACAAATAACTAATGGAAGTATTTCATGCGTTTAATTTTCCTTAGATAGTTTCCTTTTTAAAGCTTCTAAGGACTAACTAGATCTTTTCTCTATTACTAGACTATTCAAAGTTTTAGCTCCTGTCGGTATAAATGAGTTCTTAAATTTATCTGTTCTACTGTATGGAATAGGAAATGAATCTTGCGAACGGTGACCATAATGTGCTACAGGGTAAATAGAGAAACTGGAATGTCAGTAAGATTATTACAGATCTTGAACATCATTATTTCTTTAGCTTGCCATCATCGTTCTGCTCAGCTTTGCCATTCTAGGGTCTTCACCATTTCAGTGGGGCTACTGATTCGGCGATAGTCATTGAAGAAATATCTGGCGCTTTGTCTTTGCACCATTTCAAGTTTATATGGTAGATGAGAATTCCAAGTGTATATTTTTGAACTACAGACTTCTCACATAAAATTCTGGTCAACAATGCTGTTTTGATGACTTCAATCCTGGTTCCAGATGGGGTTCAGCAACCTGCTTTTGGTGAAAAGGGGTAGATATGTCACTATCAGGGGCAGATCCAGTGGGGAGTCGTGGGCCATGGTCCCCAAATGGCAAACTTTCCTATAGTAAACAATTGTGCTAAGAAACTTCTTGCATGAAAAAGAGAATAAAAAGAAAGAGGTAGCCCCCCAAAGTCCAGCTCTGGATCCGCCCCTGGCCACAACGCTCACAATCTCATTTCTAGTTGCGCCAGCAAATCTCTAGTGGATTTGAGCTTTGAGTTAACAAATGTGCGTGCATACACGGGACAATCGTGCGTTGTTGATATTCTCAAGTTTGTTAAAAAGTTGCTGTTATTCGTAACAATAAACAGTCATAAATAGTAACGAACTATGCCATAGTTCGCAAAACAAGAGTTGGTCGTTTATTTGCGTTGTGGTTCGCCTGTCATTACATACCTAAGTCACAGAATAGAGTTAGTCTTTACTCTGTGCCTACATGCACGATTCTTACTGCTAGGCCTACTCCCTTCCTTACACTGTCTGGTCGTTACTTTATAATTTTTGTTAGCAGCACAGTTTTTTCATTCGAATTGCATAAATTTCTTCAGATCTGCACACTTTATGTTGAATTGCAAGTTAAGAATCCCCTGATTTTGACAGTGAGTGATGTTACTTGTATCCACTTGGGGGCTATTCAAATATTACGTCACGCAAGGGGGGTGGGAGGATCTTTCGACTTTTGTGAGAAAGTGTGACAAGAGTTGGGTGGTTTGTTAAATGTTGTTTCATAATAGCAGGTTTGGCCCTTTTTAAAAAGAATTTTGGCTTCACGTCGAAAAATAACCTGGCAATCCTATTTTGATGCCATTTATAGGCCAAAAATGACATAATAAACACATTATTACGAAAGCAGAAAAATATCTTATTGACATTCATGATGTGACGTCACGCATTAGGGGGTGGTTGGGTGGTTTTGAATTTGTGACAAAATGTGACATGGGGTGGGTGAGTATCTAAAAATGCCAAAATTAATGTGATGTAATATGTGAATGGCCTCTTAGGCGGGAACAAGGAATTTTCGAGGGCAGGGGTCCATTCCATTAAAAGGGGGACATCAAAACTCGGGCCGGGAGCAAAGCAACAGGAAAATTTTCAGAATCGCGCCTTTTTCATCTTAGGAAAACGTTCTTTGCGATATTTGCACTACAAAAATACACTTGCTGAAAAGGGCAGAAAACAGGCACGTAAATACCGGGGTGTGGGATGTGGGGGTGTCATACCCCCAGTCCTTAGTCTAGTCGGAAAATTCTAAAGCGTCGTAAGTCAAGCCTGTTTAGAAAAAGCTATATCAGACATTGCTTTTCCTAAAAGGCTTAAATTTTGTGACTATCATATCTGTCTGTTATTGTTTGACAGTCAAACTTTCTTTCTTAGCTGTCTGTCATTGAATTTTCTACCTGACATCAGATTTTCTGACTGCTGCGTTCTTTTCTAATGTTTCAGCTTATGCTTCAAGTTCATTTGCGCCATAACTTTAATTTTCGCAATAAATTAAGGCCTTCATACGAAATGATAATTGACCTTTATCAGTCGAACATTTTGACTTTCTCATCCCTCCCAAAAATTCTCGTCAATTTACCTCCCTGGCAGGAAAAGGGACTTGCTGAAAAAGGCAGAGTTCTAGACCCCTATGACCCCTTAGTTGTACGCTTGATATTATTGTTTGGGGAAAGTGAAGCCACTTTGGAGGGAGGCATGGATTTTGAAAGCGATGAGCTTTACTCTGACTCTGCATCTCCTCTTAGACTGATTTCTCCCATCCTTGTCTTGCAGATATGTGCCAATTGGAAATGTAATGAACTCCCCCCACCCCCTATCCCTCTAGACATCACCACTTCTAGAGTTCACGACAGTAATTTATTCAAAACTGCCCAGTCTTACAAAGGCTTCTGGGAGAGTAGTCTCATTCCTCCTATATCCACTTCAACAATAATCAAGTAAGCACTTTCGTTGTAGCTTCGATCTCCGCAAACACTAAAGTAAATATTTTGTACAATTCCAGCGCTTATGGCCACTACAGAGGGTGAGAAATTGATTTTTTAATACCTTATTAGAAGATTAGCATTTGCAAAACCAATACTTTTATCTGTAAGTTTCCAATTTGAGAGTATGGCTAGCTCACCTCAAATGGATAAGTATTTAGGCCTTGACCTTACATTGTGGTTGTATTTCTATTTTTAAATGGTGAAGATGGAGTCCTTAAGACCCGATTTTGTCTCTCTTGGACTGTTATTTCCTCAGCTATATGTGATTTTAGCAGCGTTAATTAGTTTTTTCACACCGTTTAGTTGTTGTTCTTTTTGACGAGATTTTGAAAGTTGTTGAAGCAAAGAAGTTACTCTTCCAGCAGTTCTTATGAATATTTTGACATTAGAACCCAAAAGTGAAGAGTACTTTTCATGAATAGAAGTTAAAAAAACAATTGGTTTCCATGTTTTACACTGAAGTAACTGTTGTTTGTACCTACCAGTCAAGCTCCAACTGTATTTTCTTTCAAGATCCTTATTGAAATAGATTCTAGTGTATTGTCACACAAAGCTCTGACATTTGCTGAAAAGTGAATTGCTATATTTTGTTAAAAACCATTTTTTATGTAAGAATAAAGTAGCAGAATTGTATGTTTATAGTTCAATGAAAAAGATGCATAAATGTGACCTAATTTGGTATGAAAAAGACTATTACTGTTATACAAGCAGCTCCAAATACTCCATAGCTATTGCTCATGTACAAGTGTAGTTTGATGCTTTTGAATAGCTTTTTTCAGGGCATTGACTGTTGTAAATCACTTTTAATACTTCAAACACAACTCTAGCCATTGTAGGAATTGGTATTGCATACTTAGTCCAGTAAGCTTCACAGTTCAAATAATATTCAATGAAACAAGAAGGTGTCTTCAGAACGAATATGTTGTTTAAATGGTGGCATGCATTGTATCTGGTATTACATTTCTTTGTTTGTATCATGAAGCAAATTATATCTAACAACCCAATGAAGCTCCTGATTGCATCCCACCTAACTCAAACTTTGTATAAGGAAATCAAGTTAAGTGCTATTATGATTCTAATATATTAATTTTACAGAAGCCCTTGAAAGTCACATTAAAAGACTTCAAGCTGAAAGACAAAATCAGAATGGAAATCGAGAGGAAACTTCTGGTGTAAGTACTTTTACCATCTATGTCCTCTTTACCAGTGGTGACTGGGGTAGGTATTAGACATAGTAATGTAATACCTTTTTGCTAAGAAAACTTTTTAATTGAATTAACTCTCTCTTGCCATATCCCTAGTTATTATTTATTTGCTTAATACCAAAAAGTGTTGTGCTTGTGTTATTAAAAGAATTAAGCTTCAAGTTTTTGGGTTGTTTGTAAGGCCTAGTTTTATCTGTTTGTTATTGTCAAAGCAAATTAAATTTTATTAAATTCACCTATAATGTGGCAGATAGAGTGAGATTCAAACCGTGAATTCAATGATTGCTACAATTGAGGCAGTGCAGCACCAATGAGTAGGCAGGAGAATTAAAGGGTTATTCAAACATGGCATCACAAACAAAATTATGGAAAGAAGTGTGTGAGATAGTATGAGTTCTTTAGCAAGTGCGTAGGGCAGCTAGTAAGAAGAAGCAAGCAGCTAAATTAATGTCTTTTGTATTGAAAGAAGGCAATTCATAAGTATATCATTAATGATAGTTTATTTATAACAAATGCACAAAAATCATTGGTCTAAAAAGTTGTTAGCCAAGGTTGTGCAGATGATTGTTGAGAAAGGCTAGCTGGTGGGAGATTACATGGAGAAGTTTAGATGAAAGAAGGTTCAAAAGAACCTTTGAGTGATCAGATCAACTTTTTGTGTATATTAAGTTATGTTAGGGGAGATGCTTCCATGATATGTACCAGATTCATTCAGAAATTCATCTGGAACTTTCTGCTACTACAAATTTGCAGTATAACACCAAGCCACATCAGGTAAATTAATTTGCTGATAACATGGCTTAGCATATGTAATTCCATAATTTGTGCTTGGTTTTATACTGCATATTGCAGCTGCATTTAATTCACCCTTAAAGTTTTTTTGTGTCATGAATTTAATTTGCTTAGGCAATAACAAGCAGTATAAACCAGGCTTATGTGCTAATCTATGCTGGCAATATAGCTTGTTTAGGTAGAGAAAACTGCAGGCCATCATGTATAAGGTTTTAGTCTCCTAAGTCTAATATCTTGCAACAAAATCCTATTGTATTCACAAACCACTGTGGCATAGAAGCCTTTTGCTCCCGTTCACTAAAACAATTATGAGTCAAGACCAAGGTATTAGTTTCTTATTTCTAATATCTTGGCAATCCCTTCTGCTTAAAGTAATATCACTTATCCACTATGGATTGCATTATTGTTGGGATGTTTCCCATCTTTTCTCAATCATATGGACTCAGCATTGTCTAACATATGAACAAAGGCTATGTTTTGAAAGTGAGGACGACCTTGAAATAAGGGCCACTATGAGAATCATTGTCAGGAATTTCAGTCTCTATGTTAATCTTGTTTATGAATGGACCCTACCATTGATGCTGATGCTACCATTGACAGGTCATTTTTAATCAGATGCTATGGTTGACAAATTACATCAGATATCAACATTAAAAAATACTTTTAGATTTAGGTGCTACCATTGACAAATGCCTTTAAAAAATTGCATCAGATGTTTTGGGGCATGCTTGTCCCATTCTCAGTTAAATATATAATCTTTTAAACACTGAATGCGATTTGGGGAAAGACCTTCCTCCAAATCACATTCAGTGTATAAAACTTTTCACTGGGTATGTGGAAATGCTAACAGAAACATGCACTTCTGCTCCATTTGCCTTGTCAAGGATGTTCCTCTTTTTTGAACATTTTTAATGCTGTTACAGTTACATTTGAGAATGAGGATGATGACAAAAAGGGTTAATATTGTAAATTTCCTCAGTATATTATAGAAGACTATTCTAATATGATGGCAATTCAATTTTAATGATTCATTAAGACAATTCTAATAATTTGACACTAACATATACAATTCCAAAAACATTTTGACCCAAACTTGGGCCTTCATCAGTTGGAAAATCATTGTAACTAGCCTATTTATTACAATTACCTCATGAAAATTATTTTTAGCTGATGCTTATTTCCCTAGCCTGTGACTGTGGCACCTCAAAGTATTAGAGTCTTGAACCTGTTACCTAACTGTTTGCATTTTTGGGCAAGTAGCTGCAAGAAACAAGGCCTCAATGAGAAAGGCTGAGAATGCTCATGCAATATCTAATTACATGTTATTAGAAAGTGCTCTATTTTTGTCCAGGGAACATTGCTTATTATAGGTGAGTGTTTGATAGGATGAAAAGGGTTGTGTTATCTTTCAAGTCAACAATTACTCAAAAGAAGAAGGAGATGTTGGTTCCTTTGCAAGTGAAACACAGATGATTAAAGCTTCCTCAGTCAAAGGGATAGACCCAACCTTATTTCCCAACATTCTTCTATTTCCATAGTTTTGTTTTAGTCCTTTGCTCCACTTTCGTGTAGTTTATCCCATGTTGTTTACAATCCACTTGCTTCATTTGGTGCACCCTATTACATTCATTTGTATGTTCTTCCCACGCGATTTTGATTCTTCCTTTAGTATTTAATTGCCCTCCCTTCTTTTATTTTCATAATGATGATGGCTTGAGTCAAGTTAAATGTTTGTAGTCACACTAGAGTAAAATTTTTATAGTAATTATGGATGTCTTATGCATAGTTACATTGGAATAGTCTTAATAATACCAGGCTATGTCAAATATTTGACTATACTGAAATCATGTGGACTCTCTTTGTTATTATCCCGATTCCTGAAGTCATTCAGAAACTGTTTTTCCAACTACAAGTGACTAAGAACTCTATCAAAACAGCTGTAACCAAAGTATTGTGAATAGGTTTTGAGCTTCAATCTGCCAAAAAATTTGAGTGATTCTCTAGGAAGTGATGATTTTAGAGTAAATGTTTGATTCATTTTGTTTGACTTTTATGGCTTTCAAATTATCTGTTGTCAAAGACATCAATACTTTTCATATTGCATGTATTAGATTCTTCTGCATGCAATTTAGAGAGGCTTTTGATACTTGTTTAGCCATTTCTTTTTGAATTCTCAACAAATCTAGAGCGCATAATTGAAAATTTTTTTTGGGAGCACCTCAGACACCCTCTATTTGCCATAAATTGTACCCACCAGTCACTCTTACTCTGCACCTATCTTCCATTAGAGCTGTGAAAACCTTATCCTTATGGTAGCATTTGCAGTAATTACTGAAAAACTTTTAGAGCTGTTAGTTAGAAGTCTTTTTGTAAAGACAGTATCTTCCAGTGCTACTATTCTTGTCCAAATGAATTTGGCAAGCATGGTTGAAAAAATTATGTAATAGGCGAGCTAGTAGATGTGTGATGGCAAGAGATGAAATTATTCAATGTATTATTTGAATTTTTAGGTTGCCTTTGGTAAGGCCATAGAAACAGATTTATATGGTGATGATTCTGGGTAAGTTTTTTCAACAATACACATTCTAATTTTGTTAGCTCACTATTTACACTGTTTAGTAAGCTAAAGCTTTCTCAGACAGTGTAGTTTTGAGTGAAATTTTTTTGAAATCATTCTTTGATAGTATCCACAAAAAAGAATTATTTTGAATGGAAGAGGGAGTTGTTTTTTTGTTGCACTATAAGGGGGTCATTCAAAAAGTATGCTCATTCACTATTCACCAATTTTAGACCCCCATCTCCTTGTATGCTTAAGGAGTACCCTTCCCACAAGTGTAAATATTTTTAAATCATCAGCCCCCCCTAACTAGGTATTTGCATGTATTGTTTATCTCACAATTTCAAATTTTTCAAAATTCAATATATACCCAAGAAATGTAAAGTTGTCACAGTTTTGTGTGAAAATCAATAGGAAAATGGTCTTTCATGTATAATCTTTAAAAGATAGCCATAAATGTTTAGGATGCTTTGCAAGTAATTAGCATTTGAGAATTACATGATTGAGTGCAAATTCTTTTAGGAGCCCCCCCACTCTTGTACACTTTTTTATGCTTTTTTGGGTTCTCTCTTCACAGCATACATATTTTTGATGACCCCTAAAGTATATCATAGATTTATAGCAAAATCAAATAGCAGAAGTATGTTGGCCTTAGTGGGGACTCTGAAAGTTAGCTTTTCCTATTCAAACAAGAACTATAATTTAATTATTGATTACATATTTTGGGAAGTATTCTTTATTATGATATTGAGATTTGCATTTATCTGTTTCATTAACTAATAGGACACATTTGTCAGAGGCTTAAAAAAGAGTACAGTGTGGGCTTGATAATGCTTATATCGGCAATTAATGATGTTATGTTTTGTTACTAAAAACCTCAAAATCTGTCATATTTTTCCAGATTTCAGTCAAATTGTAGTAGATGGTGCTATTGCTATTATGACTGGTATATTGAATAGTTTTATTTAGATATTCAAACTTTCTATTGCTGTTAAGTGCTACTATTGGTGTTTTCCCTTAAATTTCAGGCGAGCAGGGTATGTAACATCTATTGCACCAAATGAACAAGATGAGGTCAGTTTCTGAAGTTTTCAGTACAATATTTCATTACAATTTATATTATATTTCCTCAGTTTTTTCTTAAAAGTAAGTTTTTTCTTAAAGGTCATTTATTATCTTATTAATTTTCTTGTAGTATTGTAGCTTTTCAATATTAGAACATTTAGTTGTTTCTATCTTGATGATTGTTATATTCATGATAGATTTAGTTATCAATGATTACTTTATTCTAGGATGAAGGGGATACTTCACTTTCTACTGGAAAATTGTCATTCACAGCCCCTGCACACATTTATAATGAGTTACGACATGAGGGTGAAAATGTAATTTAGCTTTGTCTTTTTCTTTTACTATTTTCATCATTGTAGCCAATCAGTTTAATCAGTATTTTATTTTTGAAACTGTTGATTCTTTATGGTACATTTGTATTTGTTATTTTATGAAAGTGGGTGCTAACATGAGAGCAATCATTTGTGATCTGATAGGATATAGCAAAGTGTTACTTTGTATTTTTTTGCACCAATAGGCAAATAATATAGTATTGAGATGGGGAATGATTGTGCTGAAGGTGGCTGTTGTAAACTATTGTAGGATAGTCTTATGATTATAATTGAATTACAATGAAATATAATTGTGGATAATTATTCATAAATTATGATGTAATGAACATTGGCAAGGTCTTTTTATTTAGATTGATCCTATGGCACAATATAAGAGACCAACCATTGCAGACAGAAACAATGAGTACAGAGCAAAGAGAATGGCAATGATGATTTCCCCTGCAAGACAGGATCCTTTTGCTGGAGGTGGGTGTTTTGGTCTCTGCCATGTCACTCTATTTCTTTCAGATAAATAACTTGGAGAATCAGTATCTACAATACCCTTACTTATATCTGAGATCCATTGAAATTGCTTGTTAATTTGATTATGGATTCTGGCTGTGGGATTTTGAATAGAGTATTTTGGAAACTGATTCTCCATGTTTGCTAAATCAGCCATACATATTACAGCAGGATGTCAATTTTGTTTACTGCAAAGCTCTTGAAGTATTTTGTCTCACATTCTGAGGTCAAGCCTTGCCATGCTATTTCACAGTGAAGAAGTAGATGATAATCCGCATCTCTTTTGTTTGCAGGTTTTGGTTTCAAGTGAGTCATAATGCTCATAAATACTTTCAATCACTTTAAGCCTGTAATTTTTAGCCCATATTTCATAAAGCTAAAACAACCAGAAGATGAGAGCATCACCATCATTTTGTTTCTCTACATCAATAGGTGTGCAATTGGTATATAAGCCAAATTCTCTGGGTTTTGTGTTTGTGTCCTATGTCAAACCTAGGTGTTTTTGGGTTACCAATAACAGAACTGTTTTTTGCCATAATTCATCCTTATTTTAAGTTAGTTGTGTTGATTGAATTTATAGGTTTATTTTTTAAGTATTCAGTGTCTTACAATATCAATCTCTTTTCCAAGAATTTTGAGTAGTTGGTTGGTGTTTTGCTAAAAAGATTATTAATCACTATCTTTTTACTTGCAATATGAGAGAGATTTGGCCTTCAAGGTAAGTATCAAAGTAGGTTTTGTAGCAGTTGGAGAAATGCCATGTGTGGGTTTCTATTGTGCTCCTGCAGTTAGTGATTCATCATATTTAGTTTGGTGTTGCCCATGGTTTCAGTCATACCAACAGCTGGCTATTGTATTAGTGGATCAGGTTCCTGCAGATTATATAAGGCATACACCATAAAATTCTGAATATAAGCCTCGGGCTTATAGAAATTCATAAGCATTTTGGTGGGCTTGTATTCGAGGAGGCTTATATTTGGGGGGAGCTTATAGTCAGAGGGTCTTTTGGGTTAATGTGTGACTTGTGTATGCCATAAATTTCATCATTTGGTGACCAATCAGAGAGACTAATAACAACATTTAATATGTAAGACTTCCCAAAAGAACAAAAGTAAATACAGAGGCTCTAATATGGTCTGTCCATATTCACTCATTATCCTGACTATACACACAGAATCCCAAATGTAAGCTCTGGGTTTGTATTTGGGGGGTTATATTCAGAAGAATGATTGGGTTAGTTTACGGGGGGCCGATATTCAGGGGGCTTATATTCAGTATTTTATGCTATTTTATGTAGTTATGCTCCTCAGTTGAGCAGATCAAAATTTGTGATTTATATGAATACATAGAGATTGTGAAAGAAACATTAGAGTTAAAAATAGTAGGGAGTTTGTTTGATGCTTATTTGAATTAAATAAATTGAGACTCATCAAGTGTTGTCAGAATAAGAAGCTTTTGCAAGACTGGGATGCTTGCTTGTCCAGTCAGTATACAACTTCAAAACAGACTTTTCTTTGATGGAAGAGTAAGGATGTCTTTGGGCTATTGATATTTGTTGGTGCCTGGCCATTGGCTAGGCTTGGTTAAGTTATTGATCATAAGGCTTATTTTACTGACAGGGAGACCTGCCATTGGATGCGATTTGTTGATGTCAGCAGAACAAGATGAAGTTTACAGCATGGCATAATAGGTGCATGCGAATCTCATGATAGTTAGGCGTACACCAGATGTTCTTTCAAGCAAATCTATTAATATACACTGACATCTTTTGATTTTTCCAGACTTATTGATCTCATCTGCAAATATTTTCTGTGTAATGCTTCATAAAGTTGTTCAAATTAGTGCTTTCAAATCAAGTTTCAGGAATGATTGAGTCTAGTTTTCAGTTGTATCTTGCTATAACCTAAATCAGCTAAATTTTTCCAATAATGCAGTGTGAAAAATCACTGTGTATGAATGTGATTCATCCGGCATCAGTGTAAGCATTTTTGGTAGCCATGTATCTTGCATGAGCAGATACCTTTGCTGAACTGTACCGGTAATTCATGTTTGATTGGATTTTCTATAGCATAATTTCCCATCTTTCACAGGTGGCAAAACCCCAGATTTAAGGGAACTGACCAAGAGATCATATGCAGATGTCATGCACGAACAAAGACTTGAAAAGGAAAAGGTAATCTTTCTATTTACATTGTTTTTATATAATTTATAGTCTCTTATCAATTAAGCCTTGCATTGATTTTTATATCTTTAATTGGAAGTGCGCAATGTTGACTAGATGTATTCTCAATGCTTTGTATTCCACTTTTATCTTTTATTCTCTTTCTTTTTCTCATTGTCCCTTCCTATGAGTTTAGAAATCATTTTGGTATGATCAATTAATCCTTAGAAAAGTTTTTTTATGAAGTTTGCTGTTATGCTCTGCACAGATGAGCAAAAAATGAATGTTTTAGAATTGATTCTACTATTCTTTAATATTAAATTCTGTTTTTCATGCTTTTATCACTACTGTTGATTTTTCACAATATTTTTGGTAAGCATTTACACCAACAAAATCAGCTAAGAGCTCATTTAGCAAAAGTATGACTTGTACTATATTTACAATTTAGGAATGGGGATTTTTATTGAAATATAAAATTGAATGAAAGGAATTCTTGTGCTATTTGATTTAGGCTGCTGTTGTAAAGCAGATCCAGGATAAAGCAAAGGCTGGAGACCTGCATGCAGTTGAAGCTTGTAAGTAGTTGGATTTTCTTTGTGTCATGCATCACCAACATTCATCTTCAATCAATTTTGATGGCTATAATCTGTTGCTATTGTTTTTATAGAACATTATATTCAGAATTTTTAAAGTCAATTCCCAATTTCTAATCTATTTTATGGCCCATGCTACTTCCCTGTTGCAACCCAGTCATGTGAATTGGAAGATAAATTAAATTGTAAAAGATCACCAACACAGATAATAGTAGCTCTTACTCATTCATTTTTTTCAAACAAATGTTTAATTTCATTAAATAGAATATGATGTAGAAATTGATGCATTATTGACCCAAATCTTGAATAATTTCTTGTCTTGACATCCTTTAGCAAAATCAACAACAAAAAGACGCCGAAGATGGGATCAGACAGGTGATGAGCTTCCTGCAAAGAAAAGACCTGAGCAAGGAGAGGTTGTCATTTAAGCACTCATATTTTATCTTTTTTGTTTCATCTCATTTTAATTCTCTCTTTGTGCTGTGTATGACAACTAGGACAACTATATTTAATGAGTTATAGTTTGCATTTACTTTTTCAAATTTCTGATTTGGTGATGTTGCAATTGTTTTTGTTGACAGTAGGTACTATTTTATTTCGTTGGAGATAAGAAAAGAAAGAGTTTAATGCCTATTATTGGCATGACTTGAATTATACCAGTGCTTTTGTTTTGCTTATTGTAATGATAAAATGCCATTTTAGCAATTACTTATCTTGTTTACTTGATCCTAGACACCATCTGCTGGAAAGTGGGATGAAACTCCAGGCAGATCAAAGGCCTCTGATACACCTGGTAGAGGGGGAGAAACACCAGGAAGAGCTGGTGAAACCCCTGGAACTTCAAGGGGAGAAGCTGATACTCCAGGACGTGGTGGTGTCACACCCAGTGCAAGAATATGGGAAGCCACTCCAAGTTATGTACCTCAGGGTGCAGCCACGCCCACTAACATTGGTATTGGAACCCCAGGACATGGAACTAGTACGTAATGTTTAGGTGTATGAATTAATTGCTTATGTTTTTATAATGTTTGTTACTGTTGGCTGTTAGGAACGATGAAAAGGCACTAAAATACATATCTTTCATTGTCTTAGGCAGCAGAGCAAACCGATGGGATGAAACTCCAAAAGTTGATGGAACTGAGACCCCTGGTAGGACACCCGGATGGGCTGAAACTCCACGAACAGATCGTATTGGTGCTGAAACGCCTGGAATGACCCCAACACCTGGTGGTGGAAAACGACGCTCAAGGTGGGATGAAACACCGCAAGCAGCAACACCTGGGGGCAGCACACCTGCAGGAACAACACCAGGTCTATCTACTCCTGGTGGTATTACTCCAATGCTTGGTGGACCAACTCCTATGGGTACCCAAGCAATGCAAATGGCTACACCAACACCAGGTATAATGCATTTTGCAACATCTATTGCTGTTGTTAGATGTTTTTCATCAAATTTGATGTTTCTTGCTTGATATTTTAAGTAAAGATTCATAGTGTTTGGGGCATTGTAAAACATGTTTCATAGGTAATAAATTCACACCATTCATCTCTCATTGAGATTGGTTTGTTGTCCCTGGAATGTCAGTGCTAGCCATTTTCTCTTTCACCAGAGGAGCTTAAGTATTGTCAATGAAATGGAGCAAGACCGGATTAGCTGCAGCGTATGAGGCTGGTATTTGAACGACGGCTATGTGGTCTTAGAATACTTCATTCCTTGAAGTGAGATAGTCAATTGCACATTTCACTAGGAAATTAAGACGTCAATAGTTTGGTCATAGAAAACACCGAAACAGTTGCAATGATATCTTTTCGAACTACTGACAGTATAAGGTTTTATTGGTATCTTCAGTATAAGCAATTATTTATTTTGGTCCTAGGCCACTTAATTTCAATGACTCCAGAGCAGATTCAAGCTTTCAGATGGGAAAAAGAGATTGATGAAAGAAATAGGCCATTGACTGATGAGGAATTGGATGCAATATTTCCATTTGATGGATATAAAGTAATGAGAATGTTTATAAGATAGATTTGCGCATATTTACGTAACAGTTTGATGTATTGAAGTTCTTTTCATTGTGTGTACATTACTGTTTTTGAAGATTTTAGTAACAGATGAGATAAAGCTGAGGAGGATGAGAGCTAAACATGATGCTATTATGCTGTTGCTGTCAACTTAATTTGTCATTTCCATAGTAATTTGTAGCGAAATTTTGTGCCTTCTTGAAGTTCATTTGTATTCTAGCAGCTCTATGCCGATTTCTTTGCCCAAACCCCTTCAGGGCCAGTTGCTGCTTGTGAGCAGAGGTACAAGCCAGCAATACCTTGTGGCCATGTTGACATCTTGTTTTTATAAAAGACTGCCACCCCATTTCATCTGCTTAGTATGTTTATTCATACTGTTTTTCATGTTTGCAATTTCATTACAGATATTGCAACCTCCAGCTTCATATCAACCAATTCGAACACCAGCGAGGAAGCTGACGGCAACTCCTACTCCTCTTGCTGGCGGCACTGGTTTCCGAATGCAGGTCGGTGTGTTATGATATTTTACTGGCCTACTTGCATCTTGTCGTATTCATAACAGCAGTTTACTCGTTTGTGAGCATCAACTTCTAATTTGAATGGCTGTAGTTAATTTTGTAAAAGATGAGGCTCTCTATTATTGTGTAACTCATTAGAACGTCCTCATGAGATGACTATTTTGTGTCCATTCCATCAGCTTTCAAGTTCAAGTTCAAGGTTCATTTTAGAATTCCAACACAAATATAAATTTCTTTTATTAACAACTACAAACAATATTGTAAAAGCAACAAAAATGATAGTTAACAAGAAAGCTAGACACAAGCATAAAACAGCATCAAAACAGCAAAATGATATGACTGTACAAAGAGAAATAAACTAATTTAAAGGGAATTTGTAAGTAGGAAATATCTTAAGGAGGAGCTCTATCAATAGTTAAACTAATTGAGGAGAGAGCACCCCCTGTACTAAAAGCCTTTTATTTACAGTCATAGCACCTTAGTTCATTTGAAGATTTTAAAAAATGTTCAAAGATGTTGTAAAGTTGGTATTTGTGGGTAGTATATAAGATTTGAGTTTGTAATGAAAAATGGAGGCAGATGGGGATTGATTGACGAAATCAGAAATGTCTTTGTCTTATATGTCTTTGTCCATCATACTTTTCATAATGGCCAGAACTTTTTTTATTCACAGACAGAAGATAAGAACGCTAAACTTGTTGAAGATCAACCTCCAGGAAATTTACCAAGTTTAAAACCAGACGATTATCAGTACTTTGATAAATTATTGGTAAGTTTTATGGAATAATATCTATCATATGTATACACCATGTCAAATGTCTTTTAGACCCTTTTGCTGTGACAGAGCAGGAATTCCCATTGGCGCCAGTGTACTTGATAACTTTGTAGATAGGGATATCTGCTATTAGTGATTTTTATTGTATCATATAACTTTGAGTGCTGGCAAATCAACGTATACTTGGCAGCAAAGGGTTTGTCATGGAAAGGAATAAATTGACTTCAAGAACAGTTTAGTTGTGAATTGAAACCCGTAAAAATAATAAATGGCTATTTCTTGCTAGGTGGATGTAGATGAAACAACTCTCAGCGCCGAAGAGCAGCGTGAACGAAAGATCATGAAGCTATTGTTGAAGATCAAGAACGGCACTCCACCAATGAGAAAGGTACTTCATTTTTGAAATTTTATGTTTTCTGGCCTGACAAATGAATTACTATTTTTACTGCCAGCATAAGGCTACAAGAACATTTTATATTTGGATTTTCCTCAAGTTTACTGGATTTATATTTTTCACCTAACGGTATTATTGATTGTAGATTTATGAACAGCACATTGTATACATAGACAAACCGTAGCCTTCTTGTAATTTGATTTTGTAAACGCATCACCTTTGTTACCGTATAAGATGTTAATTCTTGTCTGGAACAATAATTCAAATTTTGATTGGGTAATAGTTAGTATTTGATTTAGGAAAGTAGGCGCTACATGTCTTGAAATTTAAATATAGGCTTTGAATGAATCTTGGAGAGATTAGAAGATGTTCAAAGGACTTTATGAAAATTTGACATATGCAGTTTTTTGTTGTATGAAAGAAGAATGAGCTTTGTTGATTTTATTCAAAATTGTTTGAATGTTGAAGAAGTTGATTAGTTGTTTGCTTTTTAGATAAACACTGTCATTCGTGAGTTATTAATTCGATCAATATTATAATCTTTATGTTTTTATTATAGGCTGCATTGAGGCAAATAACTGATAAAGCAAGAGAGTTTGGAGCAGGGCCGCTTTTCAATCAAATTCTCCCATTGCTTATGTCACCAACATTAGAAGATCAGGTAGGCCTAATCAAGTCATTTTTGGGCATCGAGTCAACAGAAGTACACAATGAGATCTTTCACTGCTTGATTTCGTGACCTCATTTATGTCTACGATCTTCAATAAATAAAGTTCATGCTATTTGTAATTTGTGATGATAGTTAATTTGATTAAAACCCCCAACCCCGCTGTTTGTTGCGGTTTGACTTTTTACATTGTGATTAATCAACTGCTTCATTTTATTCCAGGAACGTCACTTGTTGGTAAAAGTTATTGACAGAATTCTTTACAAACTTGATGATCTTGTACGTCCATATGTTCACAAGGTAACCTTCATGTTCATTATTAAATCTTGTTATTTGTTTTGTTAGTTCTTTAAGCCTATTAATCACGTGTTAGTAAATGTACGGAACCTTTCAGGGTTGCTGCCAATGGCTGAGATCGACATGCATATATTTATAGTCTTGTAGTCTTCCATTATGCCTTGTGGTCATGCGTTAAGCCTTGTAGTCATGCATTGAGCATGAGTGAGTGGCATGAGAAGCTCGATGTACTTGCAGAGCTTTAACACTTTTCACCATATCCAATTGATAATAGTTTTGAAGTTTTCAATATTTTTATATTACCAGATTTTGGTTGTCATTGAACCTTTGCTTATTGATGAAGATTATTATGCACGTGTTGAAGGCAGGGAAATTATTTCCAATTTAGCCAAGGTTTGTACAGGAATTTTTACTGTATTGAATTATAATGCTATTCTAGGTTGTGTCGGAGTTGGATGATAGTCCTTTACGTGTGATTCCCAATAGTGTATGACGCTGTAATGGTGGTACATACATATATGCATATATATATATA
>WIPJ01000509.1:42863-71120 GCA_018155075.1 Cassiopea andromeda
CATACATACATACCTGTATACATAGCTTTATGTGTTAAAGCAGATGGTAGTTAGCGGCACATGAGTGCTGATATGGACGTGCACATTTAAATTTGTTTAACAATAGCATAAGAAAAGTAGTTTATAGTGGATGCACTGCCGGAAGAGCTGGAGGATTGTTTTTAGATTTATGGTTTCCTGATTAAAATCTAAGGGTTCCTACAATTGCAGTAGAAACACCTCTATGCATTTTGCGGGTTATCAATCGCATGTGATACAGAACTTGTGCATCTATTGTGATTATTTGATCATTGTACTTGAGTTCAGCTGTATTTGCTCTTATTTAAAGTTTGATAGCAGTGGCCTCATTTGTCTTTGTACAGGCTGCTGGGCTTGCTACTATGATCTCAACCATGAGACCGGATATTGATAACATCGATGAATACGTTCGTAACACAACTGCAAGGTACGTCATTAGATGATAGCGTATTTTGCATAAAGAACGATGACTGATCTTATTTCTTTATTGCCAGCTTATTTCATGTGTTTCAAATTCCGTTTGGTATAACCGAGAATAGGTTTTATTGGTTGCCCATAGTTTTTTGTTATAGTTGTTGTCCATAGTTTTCAATTTCCTGATATAGCAATGTGGCTTTTTTACAATATTAGGTTTTTTGTATCTTATCACTTCTCATATTGATATTTTTAAGAATAAAAAGAAAATCCTTGAATTATTATCAATGTATGTGCAAGAGAAAATCTGCAATAAGTCATTTTTGCTTTCCCCTTCCATCATTCATCATAACCAGCGCCTCCGAAAGGGCTTCAAGCCCTATGGACCTCATAAGTGCCAGGACCTCAAATTCCAGGGGGAATCATAAAGTAAAACCAGCAGTAATTTTTGCCTTGATTCATAGCTATATCCCCGACTTCTCTGCTTGGTTCACTCGTTACTCTCTTTTGCCTCAGGGTCTCTGATTTCTCTAGACATTGCCGCTCAAACCAGTGCATTCATAACATTCAGAAGTGTTGGGATAAGGCCATCCCAGCCCTGAAGTTTCATGAATATTGGAACATTGGTAGTTAGTTAAAAGGTTTTCTGCAATGTATGATGGGCATTATTTGTGACAGGGCTTTTGCTGTTGTTGCTTCTGCACTTGGAATTCCTTCATTGTTGCCGTTTTTGAAAGCTGTCTGTAAAAGCAAAAAGTCATGGCAGGCAAGGCACACTGGTATCAAAATTGTTCAGCAGATCGCCATTTTGATGGGCTGTGCAATTTTGCCTCATCTCAAAAATCTGGTTGAGATTATTGAGCATGGTAAGATAAGCTATTTTACGATTTTCCTATCTGCATCACTGTCCTTATTGACCCTTTGAATCGTGCAATAGAAGTCTTTTCACCTATCTGCTGCCATTCCTGTTCAAACAAATCTTTGAGCTCCTTGAAAAGTGCTGAAATTTGAAATGTCTTTTTAAGAGCACTTGAAACTCCTTGAAAATGAGAATATTTACTTGAAAGTTGATTACACTCTTTGAAATTGGTGAATGTTTACTGTTTACTTCCTACACGATGCAAACATAAATAAACGATGCAAACAGTAAAGTTTAATAAAGATCGTAGAAGTAAGCTCTTGATTTGCCACTGGGCTGGGTTTTAATTCGTGACATTCATTTGAAATTTTTCAAAAGAATTGAAATATCCACAAATGAGTATTAATTTGCAGCTACTTGAAAATTATTATTTTGATCCTTGAATAGTCCATGAAAACTCCCTGAATTTGCTTATCAAGACCCTGCACGAAGCCTGTACATAGCAAACAATCGAACCATGAAGCCTTGTAATGTTTGGGTTCAATTCTTGGATCTCTGTTTTGTTTTGGAGTTGTTTTGCAAAGGTGTTTGTATTATTTGCAGGTTTGATTGATGAACAGCAAAAAGTAAGAACCATTACAGCTCTTGCTATTGCTGCCTTGGCAGAAGCTGCAACTCCTTATGGCATTGAGTCATTTGACAGTGTTCTCAAACCACTTTGGCAAGGTATTAAACAGCACAGAGGCAAGGTAAGTAATTCTAGGATCTTGGTTCTATTACGTAAAAGGACATTACTGCCATTCAGACTACAGTTCTGATGGCTATAAATCACTTGGTATTGCTTATGAATCAGCAGTCCTTGCACTGTTCATTTCAAGTATTTGGTATTGTTAAGCAAAGCTTTAGTTTGTCCAGTACTCTTCACTAATATGAGTCGAATTTGCAATCATTGTATAATAAGTATTATTGAGATATTTCCTATATTTTGTGTGCCGTAGATCTTGTATACAGTATTCTATTTACTGCTGTTTAGGCTCTCAACTTCTGTCCTGTTACTTATACAAATCCAACATACTTCCTGTATTGTTTTCCCTAATTTTGATCTGTTTTGAAAGATGTACTTTCTTTGCACGTAGGGTTTGGCTGCTTTTCTGAAAGCCATTGGGTACTTGATACCACTTATGGATGCAGAATATGCATACCATTACACGAGAGAAGTGATGCTTATTCTAATCCGAGAATTTCAGAGTCCTGATGAAGAAATGAAGAAAATTGTATTAAAGGTAACCTGTTCAATATCACCTTGAAAGTTTTTCAAAGTATTTATATCAGGCATAAAGCGTATAGAGGCAGTAGCGGCTGTTAGGGGGACAGGGGGTAAAGTGCCCCCCAGATTGAATTGGCAAATTCTCGGCAAAAGTAGTTGAACCAAAGGCCAAATACACGATTTTTAATAAGAAAATCACTTTTTTGCTTGAGTCTCGATTTTCTTGTACATCTTTTCTCATGAAAAACATGTCTAATTGACAAATATTCCCAAGTATTTGTTGAGTGCATGTGTTTCTTCTAAAATACTCTGCCTTTGCCCCCTTCCTGAATTATCTTGAAAAAGAGCCACTGAAAGAGGTGTGCATGATTCGCATACTTTCACTTAATCATATGTGCTTATCTGTTTAAGGTGGTAAAACAATGTTGTGCTACAGATGGGGTTGAGCCTCACTACATAAAAGAAGAAATTCTTCCAGAGTTTTTCAAACAATTTTGGACCCACAGAATGGCATTAGATAGACGTAATTACAAGCAAGTAAGTTGTTGTATTATTACTGCCATTTTTCATAGATTTGACTTTGTTTTAAAGCAAGTAAGATTTAGAGAAAAACTTCATTTTTATCATCTATTGTTGTTTCAGTGACCACCAATGGTGTTGCCATCTTTAATAAAAATAGCAAGTATGCTGAGGGGTATTAAGTATCAGATAATTTCCTCAGCATTCCATATCTCTCCATGGGCCTCCTTTGCCTATCTTTTGCATACCATATATCTAGTTTTCACTCAAGTCATAAATTAAGAAGCTAATTTTGCCCAATATAGATGTTTTACTGATTGAGCAGCGCCCAAATCTAAGTTTTAAAGTAGACAAATTTTGTTGTATTTCCTCATTGTAGATAAGCTTGAAGATTAACATTTGTTTGTGATTTTTTGCAAAGAATGACGAGAGCAATGCTTTAAGTCATCATTATCTCTCTGCTAAATTTTGGCCAATTATCAAAGGATTCTCCTTGCTTTCATACCCTTTTTATTGATATTTACCAATTATTGAACAGTGAAAATTGAATAATTTCTGCAAGTGAAGGTATTATTTTAATTTATTATTGAATTATTGAATTGTATATTTGAATTGCTGCAAAAAAGACAAATTACATAATTGTAGAGAAGCCTTATCTATCGTATTTATTTTGCCAACAGCTTGTTGATACAACTGTTGAAGTTGCGAATAAAGTGGGAAGTGCCGACATAATTGGACGTGTTGTTGATGATCTCAAAGATGAAAATGAACAGTACAGAAAAATGGTCCTTGAAACAATAGAAAAGGTTTGCAATACTCTACGTTGCTATGTCTTACTCTAAACTCTACCAGTTTTATATTAGAGTTGTTCACTTCAATAAGTTTTTACCTTTGCGAAATATTCCATAATTTTTTTCTCAAATGGACATCTTGCACCAATAGTAACTCCGCCAAAATCTTTAAAATTGTTTTTTGATGGCAGATTTTGTAATTGATGATTGGAATTTTTATCTTTTTTTGTCTTTTCCTTTATTTTTGGTGAAAGTACAAGTACATGCTAAGAAAATCGTATTTTTTCTTTCAGATTATGGCAAATTTGGGTGCAGCTGACGTCGATTCAAGACTTGAAGAACAACTCATCGATGGAATTTTGTATGCTTTTCAAGAACAAACTAATGAGGTAGTTTCTTTCATGTAGTTTATTTCTTTTCTTTCAAATGTCTTATATTCCTTATTTATTTAATCATTCAATTTTATATCTGTTTTAAAACAAGTGTTCGAGAACGGAACTTCAAGTTAATTTTTGATGGCCCTTCATTTCAGGACATTGTCATGTTGAATGGTTTTGGAACAGTTGTAAATGCTTTTGGCAATCGAACAAAGCCATACTTGCCCCAGATTTGTGGTACAATTTTATGGCGACTGAACAACAAGTCAGCTAAAGTCAGACAGCAAGCTGCTGATCTGATTGCAAGAATTTCACCTGTCATGAAAACATGTGGCGAGGTAGGCGAATTTAGACCTTTCTTTTGGAGATAATGCCTGAGTGTATAGTTTGCTCCGCGCGTTTTGTCAGCTAAAAAACCGGGCATGTTGTGGGTTGTTGTGACTAACAATCTTGTTAGGCTCCATAGGCGCCGACTACGTGGGGGCTTGGGGGCTTGAGCCACCTCTAGGCAATGCTGCGGGGGCTGAGCCCCCCTGAAAAATTTTGAGAAAGAACACTTAGTTTCCTAAATCATAGAAGCCCAAGAATTGACTTGATATTGATACTTTATTGACACTCCTGTTACACACCTATATATTTGTTCTGTTTGTTTGGATAGCTTTTTCTTTTGTTGATGTATTATTGGCAGGCAATTTACTAATTTTATGAATTTGAGCCCTCCCCTGAAAAAGTCAAAAAGCGGTGCCTGTTTTAAGCTGTAAAAAAGAAGAGTAAGTAGTTTCATTGAAAATCTTGAGAATTGAAGATTTTTGAGTATTTAATCGATTATTTTAAGTTTGCTAGGCTTATTCATTAACAATTTTATGCTGTAGAAAAGAAGAAGCCTCGCTTTTAAATGGCATATTTTGAAGAAGAGGTAAAGTAGAGTATATATTGTAGATATGATTACATCATCAGACAGCAAAATATTATGTCAGGTATATATTTATTTCAGGAAAAGCTAATGGGACATCTTGGTGTTGTACTTTACGAATACCTTGGTGAGGAATATCCCGAAGTTCTTGGTAGCATTCTTGGTGCTTTAAAGGTATGCATTCTCAAATGCTCTTGATTAATCTTTTGACTTGGATCTGGAGCTCTGTAGAATCAGATGTTAAGGTTTGGTAGAGCAATTTCGTATTGTGCTCATGAAAGCATAGAGTTTCTTATATGGTCAAATGAGATAAAGCAACTTCTTATTAAGCAATTTTAGTATCGCTGGAGTATATTTTATCATTTTAGGCAATTGTCAATGTGATTGGAATGAACAAAATGACACCACCAATTAAAGATTTACTTCCAAGACTAACTCCCATTCTTAAAAACAGGTTGGTTTTATCTTTTCATTTTAGTGTGTAATAATTTGTTATGAGCTAGAACCTTGAAGCACCAACTACTAATGTGTTATGCTTTTGCTTTCTTAATTGATGTCATATCACTGTTGATTGAGACTCGCTCCTCTTGTAAATAATGAATGTTTATTTTTTAGCGATTGAATTTTTTATGTAACTGTTGGTTGGTGCCTTAGATTGATTTCTTGCTTGTGACTTTAGACACGAGAAGGTGCAAGAAAATTGCATTGATCTTGTCGGACGTATTGCTGATCGTGGTGCAGAACATGTTAGTGCACGTGAATGGATGAGAATCTGCTTTGAGCTGCTGGAATTACTCAAAGCTCATAAAAAGGCCATTCGCCGTGCAGCTGTCAACACATTTGGTTACATTGCAAAAGCTATAGGGTGTGTACCTTTAGAGATTGTTTTCTGTTCTTTGACTGGAATTTCTTCCATATGTGTTTATATGCCTACTGCAAAAGGAAAATGAGCATTCAATTGTGGGGAACTGGGTTGGTAGATATAATTTGTGTGATTACTAGGGTAAAACTGTGAATGTAAATGACACTCGCTTGTTGAATCTCAGGAAGGTGTGCATCTTTATAAGGCTTCGCAAATCAAATGGGATTTTCTTCATTTCAAGAAAGTTCATTTATGGGGCTATTCATTTCTTAAAATTATTGCATCTTTGTTTTTCCGCTTCATTTCAACTTGTTGCTTCAGGTATTGCATTCCCGTATAAATCCTGTAATGGTAGAGATGGAGGTTTATTGCTGTCTAGTAATTGTAGTATAATTTAGCACTGTCTAGCCATGTAGTCCACAACGTAAAATTAGAAACATTTTATAGGCCTCAAGACGTCCTTGCTACTTTGCTGAACAATTTGAAAGTGCAAGAAAGACAATTGCGTGTTTGCACAACCGTAGCAATTGCTATTGTAGCTGAAACCTGCTCTCCATTCACTGTTTTACCTGCTCTCATTAATGAGTACCGCGTGCCAGAACTCAACGTACAGAATGGCGTATTGAAGTCACTTTCCTTCTTGTTTGAATACATTGGTGAAATGGGCAAAGACTACATTTATGCTGTGACGCCTTTACTTGAAGATGCTTTAATGGACAGGTATGTTGAGAGAAAGAGTTGATATACTTTGCATTCTATATGGTAGGTTTGCATTGATAGCTTTAAAAGAGTTGCAGAGTTTTTTGTTTTCATTTGAATTCGGTGTAGATGCATGTAAGAGCTGCATTATATTGGTGTTTCGTGTCTTGTCTGTTGGGACTCTTTACGAATTTGTGTGTTTGCTGCCTTTTTTGAGATGCTTAACAGTGAATGTTTTTTAAATTTTGTGTTGCCACATTTATGTAAGACTGCAAGTTTATAATACCTATTTCTGTGTCAGATTGTTCTCCCTATGTGTTCAGTTTTTTCCTTCTGTCTTCCTTTTTGCCTCTCTTCCTATTTTTTTTCCTGTCTGTTGGTTTATCTGGTAATCTGTCAGTTTCTTCCTTTCTGTATGTCTGGAAGTCTGTCCGTTTCATTTTTTCTGCCTGTCTTTTTAGAAAATGCATTATTCACGTTAGAAAACATTTTATTGTTCTTTTTCCTCTCTTCCAGAGACCTCGTCCACAGACAAACTGCATGTGCAGCTATTAAGCACATGGCAATTGGTGTCTTCGGCTTTGGATGTGAAGATGCATTAGGTCATCTGGTGAATAATGTATGGCCAAATATTTTTGAGACTTCTCCTCATGTTGTCAATGCATTCACGGAAGCTGTTGAAGGTTTGCGTGTTGGATGTGGTGCTGCTAAAGTTTTGCAATACACTTTGCAGGTAATTTTCTGTTGTTATTCTTAGCTTTGCGCGACAGTTACTTCCATTTTGAGGAAATATTTGTTTCTTTTTTACAAAGACTATTTTTTTATTCTGTCTCCATTTCTCGGTAATTTATTTGTTTTATTTTTGTTTATAACTTATCATTGCTAGTTTTTTTTATAAGTTCAAGGTGGATTAATTTGGTTTTGGATTCATGAAACTTTTATTAAATTGCTGGTTGTATAGTAATCTTTACCGTGAATTTTTACAGTTGAAATTACTCGCTTAACTTTTCCTCATACTGTAGGAAGTAACATGTACCTGGTAGATGTGCTCCCCCTCACCTAACAATAATTATTTCTTTAGAAGCAAACATGCCACTTTGAGATTTCATTTTAAAACATTCAAGAGGCTTTCTCACCACCAATAAATCTTGAACTGCCCACCACTAGTTGTAGACATAATAATTCCTAGAAATTTATGAAATGCAGCGGTTTATCGGATGATTTATGCCAGATGCCATTTTTTCTTTGCTTACAGGGTCTGTTTCATCCAGCAAGAAAAGTAAGAGATGTTTACTGGAGAATATACAATGCTCTTTACATCGCTGCTCAGGTGAATGTCAACTCTTTTATTTCTTGATAATTGTTTATTTGAATTATGGTCATAAAAATGGTAATTTTATTAAGCTTTGACCGTATACGCAAGTTTAGGCTTTTAGATAAGCAAGAAAAATGTGCATTCTTGACATATAATGGATTACTTGACTGACTATTCCCCATAAGTCTCATATTGGAAAGACGGTTTATCTTCCTCTATTTTGATGTGCATACTTATGTATAATGCTCTGTTTTAGGAAGTTTGGAAATTTTTTTCGATTTGTTTGTTTTTGTGTATTATTATTTTAATTCGATTTTTTACCAATTAATTTTCTAGCTAACAATATACATAAACATACATACAAAGTTAAATAATCGAAATCGAATAATTTGATACATAATACATAAAATTAAGAAATTTCTAGATTAAACTTACAAAACGAACAGGCGCTATATTCTGAGTACATTTTACAGAGGCAGGCACTGGGAAGCACTGCATCTACAAGTACATTAAAATTATACCTTTGAAATCTTTCCTTTTTTTATAAGACAACCGTCATTTTGCCTGAGCCTGAAATTTTCTTAAATCTTTCTTAACAGAGCCTGAAATTTGCTTAAATCTTTCTTAACAGAGCCTGAAATTTTCTTAAATCTTTCTTAACATTTGTTAAAATAAACTGGCTAAAATGGTTTACACTTTCGTTATTAATATTGTATACTTGAATTTGCATTTCATCTGTTACATTTTAAATGCAATAACGACGAAATTTCAGTTTTTGGCAAATAAAAACACTATTAGGAAATTTTAGAAATTGAGCCTCGTGATTTTCCTAAAATTTTGGCTATTTGAGTCTCATTTTCTTATAAACTTTTTTCGTATAAAAATACCGTGTATACTAGATACACTTGACTAAAATGTATAGTATGTTGTTAGTAGCCAATTCACTTGAAGTCAATGCTTACTATGGGTGCCCCCCGTCTATGAAAGCTATCCAAATATCTCCTCTAAAAGTACGAGGTCTTTTGATGTCATTTTTTATTTTTTAGGATACAATGGTTGCCTCATATCCATCAGTGCCAAATGACGAAACAAATCATTACGTCAGAGATGAATTGCATTACTTCTTATAAGATCAAATATAAATCCACAAAACTGAAGTTTACAGATGCTTTTGTACTGAGCAAAAATATTTACATTAGATCTTCGTGTATAGTTACGTGCTGCTCGTTTAGACGTTCTTAGTGGTGGTCCTATGTAGAGTGGGGGCAAAAACTTCAGTGAGAACGGCGACGTTATCAGTTTTTTCTGGCAAATGCACTTTAGATTTTTAAACATGAGTGATGTATTATCTTTGACTTGCTTAGCAAATGGATGCTGTCTTCACTAGCAGTGATGTCTTCGGTTGATTAAATCTTTATTTTGGAACCTTTCTATATATATTTATTGAGTACCCTTCATCGTGATAGCTTCGCTTTTCACAAAAATTGGAAAGGAATGGAATAATAGAATCCTACTTTTGTACTCAGTACTGTGTTTTTGACTTGGTGACTATACGCCATTTGGTCATTACTGTTAGTATTGTTTTGCGATTGTATTTCATATCTTTCAATATTTCTTTCAAAATTAACATCGTTCATCATTTGCTATTTTTTTGAAATTCATATATCAACAGTATGAACTCAAGTAGCAAGTAATGTTTAAGTTCCCTTTGTTTGCTATCTACTATGACGTAGTTATGCTCAAGGAACAACACAGTATTATATTATACATAACAATCTGATGTTGTTTCATTTCCTTTGAATCTGCCACACATTGTTTTTATATTTTTAACATTCGTTAGCCCATTTGAAAATAAGTTTTGTCTTATTGGAATGGAAACAATCTTATAGACTCGGGATGCCCCTTCTTGTGCATTTAAAGACGGGGGTTGTTGAAAGTCAGATTTATCCTTGCTACAGTATCATATTGTAGGCCGGTTCAATTACGGGTGTAACTCTCCATCCCTTCTCCTAAGAATAGACCGCTTCTATGTTAGCGTGTTGGTTTTCATTGATCCCCGAAAGCTGAAAGAATTTTCGATGAATTCCTTTTGGTTACAGAACTGATCTTGATGTTGTATCGCTGATATTGAATGATGATGACGTAACGTACAACACGTTATGCCACTGGTGCTCCATTTTGGTACCTGTTGCTATGAGACTTTTCATTGAATAGTTACCTTCTCGTATTGGGAACCAAGTTGGTTGCGATTCTTGCTTCTCGAATGTGATCAGCCGGGCATTCTCTTGCATTCTATTTGCTAGCTGAAATCTGTTAGCACTTGAGAATCAATTTGGTTTCATATAGTGTGATAGTAGCAAATAGATTTTAATGAATAGTAATGTGATTAAGATCTGTTTTACCCGATGAGATCTTCCACACCCTCCTTAAACTAAAGTTTATCACTTGCGCGGCCGAAGCAACCCTTATTTCTCTGCCTGGGAAGGGCTTCTTCAGTGGTACGCTTTATGGGTCCTGGGTACTAGTTTTGCAATTACAAAGCATGCGTACAACAAAAGTTTCAATTCGCATTGCATTCTGGGACTGCTATGCAAGTAAGGAAGCTTGCGCCGCCATGATACTTTTACAGTGAACCTATCGAAATTGTACTATCAAGAAGCGCACGGATCTTGGTTAAATGGCGCTGAAATGGTCTGTAAAATACGGGAAAAAAGCAGGGAATAGTACCAGTAGATGATAGACGTTAAGGAGGAAACATACAAAGCGAAATTGGGGTATTAACCCAAGCTCATTTTATGTGCTGTGAGGACAGAAGCCGCAATGAACAAGTTGTCGTTTCGAGCCCGCGCGTTGGACTCAAACAAGTCATTGCCGGTATACCATGCAAAGGATATCCCAGACCTGGCAGAGTTCAGCTCTGTCAACAGAGTCGTACCCCAAATGCCTACTGGTATGGAAAAAGAGGAGGAAACGGTTCGTTTTTTATGTATTTAGACATTACAGTGTCTATACATAACTGCCTATGCTCCTTCGGCCAGGCCAACATTTGTTATGCACGAGGGGTGATCGTTTGAAAGGCTCATCATATAGGAATATTTCATGATCCAGTTCCCTCACCAATCCTATGTAAAATAAATGAAAAATACAGTTCACTTCTCCTTTTTTACTTTTAGGATTAGGAAATCAAATTAATGTGGTAAAAATTCATTTTTCTTTGCGCGGTAAGATTTGAATGCATGTAGAGTCACGTGACTACTATTATTTTGGCCTAGGTGGGTTGGAAATATGGCTTGTGATATTGCCGATAATACATTAGAAGATATTGTGTTCAATCTCATGATAGTGTGGCATATTCCCCAATAAGTAATGCAAGTCTCCTCAACAGAGTATAGAAATTTTGAAGTTTGATTTTTGACTATCACAACACACATACCAATCTTATGCCTATATGGCAGGTTATCTATGTAGCTCCCAAGAAGCAACTAGTTATTTAGGCACAAATTCTAAACTTTGTTTTATAGATGGGAAAATAAATGGTGTTTTAATATGAATTGTAATATTACTTAGGCAGGAAAGAAGTTCATCATGTTAAGAAGATTAAGAAAAATTCCACCAGTGTTTCCAAATTATATATGTTTCTCAAAAAAGGAAAGTGTTGACAGTGAATATCAATTTCATAGGGATATTCATGTAGGATGAAATGAAAGGCATAATTCACAAATGATAGTCATTAAAGCACTAACTACTACCAAATGCAGTCTTGATGCTAGAATGCAAACTTTGATGAGTGCCTGCAACATATTGGCCACATATAGTTTACATGCTATTCATATCTATATGATACAGGAACAAAACTTGCCTTGCAAGTAACAAACATTCTATTCTGGCCCTGAGACATCGCTCTTTGTCAAGATGTTTGTTGCATTAAAACCTATTTCACATGGTTATTTCTTTGACTTATGTTTTCATAGGATGGTATTAGAGGGATAGATTAAGGGAAAATTGGTAGCAAAGAGTATTTAAGTAAATCACATTCATTTTTCATGAAATGACAAAAAGCACTCTGCAGCTGTAAACTAATGTGCTTTTAAAAATAATTTTGAAACTTTTTAGTGAACATGCATTATGCATACTTATTATCAGCATGAGTATGTTTTTATTGACCTGTGTGAGTATGTTTTAGACATCAGATCTCCCCTGACACAGTGACTCATGTACTTCATTTTGACAGCAGTTCTGGTGCAGTTGTAGTAATAATGATACTGAAGCTTCAATTTTTGGAACGACTAATATAGAAGCTGCAAAGGAACATGTTAGATGTTTATGGCAATTAGGAAAAATTGCTATTCAACTAGATTACTTGTTTGCTTGGAGCTTTTAGGACAGTACTGGAATTCAGTAGATGATGAAAAGAAGCAATTTTACAATTTCTTATCATTCGTTGATATATGGTATTGCAGAAAATGGTCTATAACAATGGACAAGGCTATCTTTTATAGGAGCATCATTTGCAAAGAGCAATAACAGCTCAGCAGATTTATGGGGAAGCTAACAGACGCATCATTCCAACGCCAGAAGCAATGTTCATTGAATCTGATGCTTTAAAATGGCAAAGGGAAGAGTACCCCCAACCCAAGCAGCTTATTCATGTTCAAGGTTTGGTCATATCTGTATTTAAATTTTCATTTGATACATTGTTTTGTCTCTTTTTCAACAGTTAGTATTCTGTAATACTTGTATTTGTAGATTTAGGTATTTGGCTTAAACAATACAGTATACTCCAAATAATCTGAATTTTAGAATAATCTGTTTTTTCCATACTCACAAATTTCTATATACTAAACTATACTGCTTATTCTGGATTTTTGAAAAGGTGACTCCTCTTTTCCTGATTTTCAAATGTTGGCTTCAAACGTACTCAAAATTGTCAAAATATCAATATAATATTATGAACAAAATCATCATCTGTGTGGTAGATAACAGAAAACACCATATCTATTGGATTTTTTCATAGCTATTTCATTAACTGGCATTTGTTTTGTGGGAGATGTTTGTTACTAATTTACACTTCCCTTGTTTCACTGAGTTTGTAATAATCAATGAAAGTATTATGAAGATATTATTGGAAGTCATAGCAAATGTTTTATTGTGATTGGCTGTAGTTGCATTATTTCAACCCATACTACAGTTTGTGTATCAAGAATTGTCCCTCCTGTTTCCCCTTAATCCAGATTGTTCCTTTACTCCTGATTGATGTGGAATATCTGGAGTATACTTTATTTATGCTTAGAGATTTGATCCAGTTATTTCCATTTTGTTGCTGTTAATGAAAGGAAGTATAGTTAAATAGCCATAAGCCTTTAGAAATATTGTAAATGGTAGGTGCTTGTTATGTTGACTACTTTCAGTATTATTTTATGCTGTTCTAGCCCATCTTGAAATGGTTTAAGAAACACAACCTCCTTATAATGATATTGAAATTCTTGCTCCCAGTAGTTTTGCTCCTAACAGTAGAAATTTAGAGTTCCTTGGATTATTTTAATTCAATTTGGTATCTTTTTCATCTTACCCTTTACTTGAAATATAATTCAATGTGGAATTTTCTAAAAGTTATTCAAATGTGGAGTTTTATGAAATACTATTGTTTTGAGTTTGAGCTCATTTCTTGAATTTCTTACTCATTTTGTATTTTTTAGCTTTCACACTTGAAGATGAGTTACCTGACTATGATCTTGACTCAGATGATGAAGCATTTTTGGTCAGCCTTAACAAAAGTAGAGCCAAAGTATGTAGTATTTATGCTTATTTTGTTATCCATAGAAATGTTAAATATCTTTCTGACTTCATCCAAGATGCTTTGCATGCACATTTATCATGCATTTAGCAATTTTTTCATATTCAGGTCTTACTAAAAGATTTTAATTCTTTCATTTGCTATTAACTTGAATTTTTCTCATTAGGCTGTACTTCCTTTGGAATTAGAAAAAATGATTGACAAACTGGAAAAAGGCTGTGGTTCCTATGCAGATGTATGCTGCTTTTCTGTTTCTTTACATGAATGTTACAATATTCATCTTCATTCACCAGTGTTTGCTTCTATAAGTTTTACTTGGTATTGTTTTTCATATAAGGCTTAGGTTATGCTTTGCGATTCCTACTTTGCTAGGGGATAGATAGGATATTAAGTCTATGTCAGTTTGTGTGTGCCCATTTCATCATGAGTGATAGCTCTAAATCAATTAGAATGGCATGTCCCATGCCAAATGCATGCATCAGAAGTACAAGAAAGTTTATCTTTGGCATGCATGTAGAGTTTTTCATTCATGATAGGATTTTTACTTTTGTGTGGGCATAGGTATTTGTGATCACATGAATCTCCAGGCATGGACTAAATATGTTATGAAGCATTTTTTGTCCAAAATGCCAAGATTTATTACCATTCAGATATGTTTAGAAGTTTTACCTGTGTGGCTTCCAAAGTTGAGGAATGATGTTTGTCAGGTTACCCTTTCTGCACCTTTTGGCAAATACCCTGCTCCAAAATAAAAATTTTCCTTTCTTTTCTAAGAGTTCTATTTGGTTTTCATTGTAAAATGAATTATTGGGAACCAATTGCAGACACCCTTTATTTTCCATAAATGCTACCTCAAATCCATCTTGTAGTGTACTTCTTTAAAGATTATGGAAACTTTTTTGGTAGCATAAACATATTCTTGTCTGCCATAATCTAGTAATAATTTTTGAGGTGATTATTAATTTTGATGTTGTCATTCCTTGTTTGTGGGTCTGTATTGACTTTTGGTTACTGGATTGTAATGTCTGCTTCCATTTGCTATAAGTTTTATTCATTTTAATGCAAAGAAAAGTATTAAAAATATGTTTTAGTAATGAAGAGTCTCTTCTGATTTGCTCTGATGTGTCCTTATTTGCTCTTCTGATTTGCTCTTATTAATGTTCAATTTATAGCGGCTGTCATTGAATGAGGCTACACTCCTGATCAAATATGATTGTGATGATGTGATTGAAAAAGTTTATATGTATTGGACTAAGAAGAGAAAGAATTGTGTAAGATTTTTTACTGTTTTCTTATGTTTTGTTCACCCAGTTCAGTAGGATTTGCTAGATAGTATTATATTCACCCCAACACAATGTTTATTTTCTGAATTTTAAATGTTTACTTTGATTTTCTATAGTTTTCAGAGCTAACTATTCATATGAAATCAAAATTATTCTCCCTTCATTATAATTTAAACACATTTGCTTTTCTAGGAACTCCCTTCTCTAACACCACAAGTTAAAACTGAGAAGAAAGATGGTAGCACTGTGCATGATCCATATGTTGCATTTAGAAGACGAATTGAGAAAATGCAGACACGAAAGGTAGAAACTTGATCATTGTGTATTTGCACACACATAGACATCCACACAGACACACATATGCCATATTTCCTCTGAGAAATGCTTAGAACCAAAGGGTTGTCACAGAATTGTAGTTTAATAAGAAATCTCAGACAAGTAAGACAATGAAAAATATATTAAATTTCTGTGATATTTAGAAACTGAGAGACAGCAATACTTCCAAATGATTTTGGAATAAAAGACAATAAAAAATGTCAAATCCATAAATGTTTTGGAATAGGTACTCAGCTCCATAAGCAGTATAAAGACTAATAGTACATGGAGAGAAATGTAAATGATGTGATAACTATTAGGAACATAATCCTTTAGCGTAAATAAGTACAAAACATAGAACAGAGAAAGAGGAATAAATAATTGTTGGGATGAAGATAAATGCTCCTGCATGTATGAAACCATTAGATGGATTTTTACAAGGTTTATTGGCTGATGGCATGTAAAATAGGGTGGTGTGTAGTATAAGGCAGTGTTTGTTTCATGCCAAGCATCATTTTCTATTAAATAAAAGACATTTTTAGCCAGCCCATTGTTTTTATAAGTAAGAGGGAAGTAGAAAGATAGATTGAACCTCTTGTACTTGCAGTTTTTATTGCACTTACAAAAGCCTTAGCCAGTATTCTTTCCTGATGAAGGTGTGAAAGCAAACAAAAACACTGAAAAATTTGAAATATTATATAATATACCAAAGTAAACTACAAACAGATACCTTTTTATGATATTGAAGAATGAGCAAACAGGGTTGAAATGCATTTTCATATTCTTTGCTGTATCATATATTGGTATATTGATCCTAATATATAATAAATTTTTGCTGAATTGATGCGTGTGAGACTAGACAGTTATTAGAGGAAATATTGTATTTCCATTTAAAAATACAGTTGTTCCTTAGTATCTGACTTAAGTAGTTTATTTGTAGTGCTAGGCAGTTTGTATTGTCCTCCAATTTCTAGCAAGTTGGAGATATTAGAATAAAGACAAGTCTGCAGTGATTTTATTTCTTTGTTTATTTTTTTGAAGTCTTGCTCATCAAGTATGCAAGCTTTATGTCATGAGTTATGCTTATAAATGCACAATGTACGTATCAACCTCCAAACCTTCCAATAGGTTTCTTAGTTTATGCACTATACACTTAACCCATGGAATAGCAAAGCTACTTTTATTTCAATAGAATCGAAAAAATGATGAGGCATCCTATGAGAAGATGCTTAAATTAAGGAGAGATTTGAATCGTGCCTGGTAAGTTTTAATGTCATTACCAGTGCTCACTTTTTGTTGACACAGAAACTTCATTTTCTGTTGGTAACAAAGACATAAAATTCTTTATCTATCTGCTATTTAATGAATTGTTTACATCCTGTTGAAGTTGGTGAGTGAAATTATGATGTTAAAGCTGCTGTTAATGATGATATTTGCATTCTTGGTGATACTGTGGAAACTTTGATAATGTTGATTATGAGGATACTGTTAAAGTCAATGATTATAATTGGTATTTTCTTTCTTTAAATCACCAATGCTCATTATTATAGCAAAATTCTGGAATTGGTTAAAAAGAGGGAACAAATGAAAAAAGATTTGCTGAAATCAGTTGTTGATGTATTTGAAAACAGGTTAATTTACATCTTTTCACAATTGTTTATTGTCATGTCTCTTATTTTTTCAATATGATCAGATCTTTTGCCAAAGTGACAGTTTTTTCTTTTGGGGCCCTTTATAATTATTGAAATTTTTAAGTTTTTTTTTATATCAACAAGCATCTTGTACAGTTTTATTTTCCTTCTGTCTTCATCTGAAGGATTGCCATTACTAACTATACTGTTTCCAGCCATGCTGTTTCTGTGTTTTTGGTTGCTTGAGATCCTTGTCATTTTCATTTTTGCAATTTGAGTAAAATTGGCAAAGGCTGTGTTGCTAGTGGGATTCAAATTTCATGCCTTTCTGTCACTTGCTGTTTCACTTAATAACCCTTAAATTTCAGGTACAAGAGGGAAGATTTTGCTGGAGAGTTGCTGAAACAATGCTATCATATACTTCGTGATAGACAAGCATACTTAGAAAGACAAGCAGCGGAAAGAAGGCATCTTGAAGATCGGATGCAAGGACGCCATGTTGTATGTTATTTTCATCTGTTGGATTGAGCCACTAGTTTAAATTTTTAATACTTTTGCATTTCATTTTTGTTGGATGTTACTTTGTTTTTCAATGTTATACATTGATTTCTTTTTGCTGCTTCATTTGAGATATATTTCATAATCCACAAATCCAAGTACTTTTCTCTATCCTTCTGTTGGTAATTCACATTTGCTGCATGTCTTCTGTTTTGGTAATAATTCTTGAATTGTTTTTAGTTGACTATTGTTTTTTTTGCATCATTTCTTGTCTTTTTACACTTTTTTGACATTTTTGTGTGTATTAGCCTTCTGTTTGCTACAAAATGTATTTATGTATCCATTCATTATTATCTACTTCCATGTGCTATTTATTACTCACCTTTTAGGATGGAAACCTTCGCACAATTGAGAGTAATGAGGAGTTTTTAAGGTATAAAAGTCTTTTCGTTTGTGTTTTGCAACTGAAGTTTGATTTCATCTTTTCATGATAGATTGGTATTACACTAAAAGTTCTTACTGTGGTGATATAGAAGATTATTTGTAGGGAAAGCAATAAACTATGTTACACAATAAACCAATACCATTTGCTAACTGGCTCTGTACTTTGTAAAATGAGCATGAACTAGGAGAATTGATTGAAATTGAGATTTTTGGTTTTTCTGCAGGAAAAGAGCAAGAGCTCAGAAACGACTTCCTGGACAGGTCAGCTTAAGATTTTGTGTCATTTGTGAAGTCAAAATATTAGAAATAGATTTTAGATAATTTCTTTTAGTTTATCCTCCAGGAGCATTGCTGACATGTTGTGTGTGACTCTAAGCCTCCCTTTTCACCATAACACCAACTTCTCTTCTCTTTTGGTTCCTAGTACACAAAAGGTGAAAAAGTTTGCTTAAACTAATATCTAATTTGATGGCTTGCCTACAGAGTTTTTGTGTGTATGGGATTACAATACTGCCAGCACTGCGCTGTAGTAATGATACTGTTCTTCTTAAGACGTCATGGAATTCGACTGGTTCACATATTACTGAAGTTATTTGTTGCTAACTCTCTCAATACATGCATTTCTCTAAGATTTGCTATTTACGAAGGGCTAATTCCCCACATACGCACACCTTTCGTGTAAGTTCAGCAAGTGGTAATGGCAGTTTATGATATCTGGTTGACTAAAGATGTCAAGAGTTCAATATTTGCGATAATGAATGGGAGGAATGATGTAAATCACGTGTGAAATTATTCAATGCACATTTGTTGGACAACAATAAGTCTCATATATTCTATTAAACTCTTTTGAATAGAAGACCCACTCAATGTTTTGTGCCTGATAGATTGGAATTTCTTTTGTCTCCTAAATGCCTTTATGTGTATGTTATGTACTTCCTTGTTGCCAAATCAAAGAGTCATACAGATGCTACTTGTAAAGTTACTTGATCAAATTATCTAAGTACTGCTAATTTGCATTCAGAAGTACTCATCCACTATGAACTTTAGATTTTTGAAAGCTTTGTAATCCGAAAGACATCGCTTTGCAACTAGTTTGCTGTTCTTTCTAGTTTAAACTTAGTTACTCTAGTGTCTCAAATGGAAGTGGGAGGCAATAGAAGGGCGTGTTCATATCGGCCAATTATTAAGAGAAGGGGGATGCGAATAGAAGGGGGTGTTTATGTCGGCTAGTTTTCAATAAAAAGAGGGTGCTAATAGAAGGGGGTATGTATGACGGCAACTTTTCAATAGAAAAGGAGTGAAAGGAGAAGGTGTTTCATGCTGGTAAATTGTTTTATTAATAGGTGATTTAATTTTCTGCGTGTTCTGATCATGATCGATTTGTAGAATTTAATAGTAGGGGGTGTTAATAAGCAACGGGGGAAGGAAAATTCTCCTGATATTAATAGACGAGGGGGCCGTCGATTAGGGACACAAGAGTATTCTTTTGGCGGGATACTTTTTAAGAGTATGGAGTGTCAAGCATCCGTTTCAGTCTGATTAAATTATTGAACCATGTGCAATAAGATAGCGAGTCTGGTAGAGATTATTTCTGATGCATGACGATTAGATATGGATGCTTGATTAGATGTGTTTTATCAGAGACACCTTTAAATGCGGCGTATGAGAGCAAGCGCCTCCTATCTTTCGTTTAGGGGAGAAAAGAGAGCAAAAGCTCCCTTTTTCAATGCAGTACCAATTCTTTCAAGCATTGATATAATATTACGGAGATGGAATAAGCTACTTAAATAGGCATATTTGATTGGCAGAGAGACCTATTTGTATGATTGTGAGAAGTATAGCCCCTGCTAAAGGATGGAGCAAAAATATACCAGAGATGCCTTGGGGCTTTTCAGTTTCTCGACTCGCTTTGTTTGCTTATGTTTATCGGTGCCCTTTTGCTCCGTTTGACCGCCCTTGCCCCATTATCGTAGCTGCGACCCATTTTTTAGTTTCATTTCGAGCGAAAGTGACTGACTTATCATTTTTTTCCAGGCTGGTGACATTCAGATGGAGGCTGACCTCATATCTTCTGTACGTTTTGTTTTGTCTGCTAAGTTACAGTTAGCGTTGTTGCCATAGGCGCCGACTATGTGGGTGCTCGGGGGCTCAAGCCTCCTCTGGGCAATGCTTAAGGGGGCTGAGCCCCTTCCTTGAAAAATTGTGAGAAAGAACACTTTTTGGTTGTCCAAGTCGCGGAAGCCCAAGGACTGACGCAGAAATGATACCGGAATGATACTGCTGTTATACAGCTATATATCTCTTCTGCTTCTTTGGATAGCTTTTTCTTTTGTTACCTCCAGTAAAATACGTTATATAGTATGTAGTTATCAAATGTATTCATGGTAGGCAATTTTCTAATTTGAAAATTAGAAATCGGAGCGATCATCCACTGAGAAAATCAAGTTGTCGCCTATGGTTGTTGCTGTTGTTTAGATTAATTGTGCTAGTTTATTGTTTTGAAGAAGCGAATTGTGGTTGTTCTTATGTGTTTGTATAGCAGTTGCTGAAAAATATATGGGAAGGAGTGTATGAAATGCCTAGTAAAGACGATGATAGGAGCTTGCTTGCTTTTTTGTGTGAATGTACCAATTTCGTTAATGTTTTGTTTTGGGGCCAATTAGACGCATCCTATCACATTAACCGCATCTGGATATATATTTCGGTTAACCTATAGGTCACTATCCGACGTTTTCATACTCTGATGAGTGTCGGGCGAAAAAAGCTTTTAAGAATGTCAAAAGAATGTTGCCGCTTTTCGTGCTGTGGTAAAGTTCTGTAGTACCAACAGAGTATTTATGTTTTTGTTTTGTTGGATACCCTTTAAAATTATTAGTTTTATTTTATGTACATTTTTCTGATTTTTGCTTGTTTCATTCTTTAGCCTGGCTTGCCAACTGAACCAGAAGATGACCCGCCAGGCCCCGATGGCGAATTCACTTTCAAGAGAAAGCGCGGCGTCCTTTATCGGGCGGTATGTGTTTTATGGTTTATTCATATTCTGTATTTTATTCACATGTTACTTATCATTTGCATCTTTACTTTTTTGTGTATTTATATTTCAAAGGAAGTTCATAAACGCCTATTTATATTTGCTTTTCATGCAAGGGAGTTTTGGTTGGGGGCCTCGTTAGACCTACTGCGGTTTCAATTAGAGGTGATAGGATGACGTGCTCGGAGTCGAGTGTCATGGTAGGGTGCACGGAAGTTGAAGATTAGCAAACCATCAAAAGGTTGCAAAAATTTGAGGAGTAATTGGACAGTCTCGCCCAATAATTTTGGATATGAGTAGCTATGATAAAGTTGCAAAAGTAATAATTCATGGAGAATAGTAGTCAACATTGTTAGAGAGTCTTTGGCCCCCCTCCCCGAGTGTATGCCAAACTGTCCTTCGCTGTCCTCTAGATCAAGAAGTTCCTTCTTTTCATAACTAGCGTCTGATTGAAATATATAGTTACAATATTTAAGCTGCCGCCTCGCTAGGTAATGCATTATGTGATACTTCATTTTTTGACATCTATGTGGCTCCAATGTGAATAGGACTAAGTTAAACTTTCCCGCTAGATTGATTCTTATGGCCTAAGGCATTCTCGGGCACCCATGCTATTACAGTTTTTATCTTTTTTCATATTTATTACTTTTCTTGCTGGTTCTTAGTTGTTTTTCTATTTATATAGCCTCGGTATGACTCCTCCGGAAATTGGCCCTGGGTTCACCCAGTGGAGGGTGGCTCTGGCGATCATCGTTACAGGTATTGTTGTACCTCGCTTCGAAAACCTCGAAAATGCATTGGATTTGCAAGAAGAAGGATTGGTCGTGGTGGAAGGTATTTTAAATCTTATGTAATCTTTGCTATTTACAATTCGGCAGTGTTTTGCTTGACTTTAGCAAGTTTCACCTACTCATGCTAATTAATCATATGTGAGGTGGCGTGTGAATTATCTCATTTAAATCTTGTTTGATGTTTTGAATATTGAAAGTTTTTCTATTTACTTTGTTATGTTTTTACGATTACTTTTATTTAGATTTGTCTTCCTTAAGAGTTTTCCAAATGCCTATCGTTTGCATATCTTGTTTCATCCCCTTTTGATATTTGACAGTTTGCTTTTTCTTCTCTTAATTAACAATTTTCTCTGCATCCAGGGTTATTTTCGACCGCGCATGGACCCCTTTCGATGAATTCTCTACTGTAAATGCCAAAAAGGAATCTTCAAAATTATCACCTCCGAATGGCGTTATTCCATCTACTTCGGAATACCGTGTGCCACCTTGGTAAGTCAGCGTGAAGATTTTTCGTAGATTTTGCTGCAGACACGCAAAAGGATGCAGAGAAATGATTTGTAGTACTTTTTTCATGTGTTATTTAGATGTGTGCTACTTCATGTTATTTTAGGAGATCCTTTTAAGGTGGGCTATGTTTTCTACATGCAGTTCTTATGTCAACCTTTTTATTTTTGGTAAATTTGTAGGCCTCACTTCAAGCCATTGTCAGAAGTTCTAGAAGATAGTGATACCAGCCCCAACACTCCAATTAAGAAGTTTATGAATTCAAGATTTCGACGAGAGTCTAGAAGCAGTTCGATTTTGCAATCAAGTCCTCGACTTTATCGATCATTTTCAACTCAACCAACCTCTAAATTTCGAGTCAATCCATACCCGACAAACGGAGTTTGCGTTAACAATCAGACTTTCTTATCGTCCCTCACATCAAATTTAATAAGAGGTCCAGACAATTTGTCAAACTCTCAGAAGTTCAATGCAAGTTTATCTTTTGACGGTCCTAGGACTTCTTGGACTAACGGACATCCGGACAACAATAATGCGTTGCAACATAGTCAAACCTTGGTTCGTGGTCAGAGTGTTTCAAATAGTCTTGGCTTCATTAGTCCAACAAAACTTTCATCAAGTCTGAATGATCATAGAGGAATTGGCGGACTGCCATTTCATGCACATAACTCGAATACAAATGTTGGGATAAATACTATAACTAATTCATCATTGCCAGTTATTCAACCTCACACTGTTAGTTCAGCTACAAATCGTTTGCCTCCAACTGGACCATCATCTGCAGTCTTTCAATTGAACTTCCCACTGCTTAAGAGCAAGTCACCTAGCACCCCTCCTTCAAAGGGACATTTGAGTAGAAGAATTAGCAGCAGTGGCGATATCACTAAAGATCACAGGAATGGTCATAAACGGAATAGTTCGATTAGTTTAAAGAATGGCATTCCAAGTGCTTCACAAGCTCATTTTCGACAAGCTTTGTCTGCTGGGGCAAACCAGGCGTTAAATGTCACACGGTAAGAGAAACTGGATACACAGAAATTTCTTTTTTATGCTCCTTGATGTGTCTGTAAATGCATTTCTTGCAAGCTGTGTATATTTTAAAGAAAAACCTGTGTTTTGTGATTTTTATTCAGAATTGTATTTTGGTAGTTTCATACCTTAGGAAATTTTAATAAAATGATAATTCTTATCACACATAAACACTTAAAAATTGAACCTCAAAATTTTTGTTGCCTTTCAGTAACCACATCAGTTACAATTGTTAATTTCTTATTTAGAGTTAACTGAGGAAAAAGAATGTAGTTATTGATTATTAATTTTTGTGATAGATTTTAGTGCCATAGCATTTTTGAACACAATCATTTTTTGTACTTTGAATAAAGGCATTCTACAGTTTACATCAAATAAGTGTGAAATTGGCAAGCTAAGGCTTATAAATGAGATGGAAAGAATTAGGCTGCATTCTCAGACTGAAGATTTTACTGGCACATTCTGGATTAGGCTGTGAAGTATGTTTCAATAAATACCATTGCTGTTGACATACATGATTTTGATTCTTTTGTTTTGATTTGTTTGACAGGGCCCAGGAGACTTTGCCTGCCTTCAACACATTTCGACGGCCTTCGACAGAACTACAAAATGCAGCCCCAGCAGCTGAAGTAAAATAACGTATGCTAGGTGCATCGCTCTATCTTTTAATTGACGTCATACTAAATGTATATATATATATATTTGTAAATCAATTCTATGTACAACCTTCTGGTATACTTTTGGAATACCATCTGAGTGCATTTTAACAATAGGGTGTGTTTATGGTAGATGTTAATGGTAGATAGTTTTGCTGGGTTTTGGTTGAATTTCCTGAGCAAAAGCTGTTGTTGTTGTAACAATACCACCATAAAATGATTTAGCAGTCTTGTTTATCTAAAGCCACTTGATGATCAAAGTGTCAGCAACGGTTTTGTTGTAGATATCTCAAATGCAATTTCAAATAATTTTTTCAGAAAGGTTGTTTTTTGTTGATCCTTGTATACAAGATACTTTATGCTAGATAGGTCTAGTAAATTGTTGTCTATATGGTTTAGATAATTAAAAGAATGCAAGATGGAATTATAAACATAGTAATTTTAGCTGCTTATTACCACCTTTATACCAAGCTCCCCCCTTGTAAGCTACCAAATGATCTGAAACTCTTGCAGAAAGTATCTTTAAATTCAATCTTATGGTTGGGACTTTTGCTTATTGTTTCATTTCATTTTTGTTTGTAGTTTCTGCTTATGTTCACTCACTTTAAAGTTAGATGCTAATTTATTAGAGTTCTGTAACTGCATCTCAAATAGTGGTAGATGCCTTTTCTTGAATTTGCAAATGGGTGATTTCCTGTGTTATACTTTATATTGACTCTGGATATTCACAAGTTTAACATTTAGAGGAAGTAGGAGGGCCAAAATGAAAACATTTTCAGAAGGCCAAAATGACAGAAAGAATTTCCATGTTTATATATTATTGATTCATCATTATTCACACCCTTGAAATATTGAATTTGCCATAATAGAGTTGGGTTTTATTTAAGATTATTTTGACATCATATCATCAGTATTTAGTCACAGCCCTGATTTGGTGTCTTAGGTGTTTAAGTCCAGTTATGAAGCTAAATTACTCCATCCCTCTAATCACAACTCAAATTAGTCATCACAGTTTATTTGTTAATTCATGCTGTTTTTATTAGTATGTTAGCTTAAAATGCACTCAGTTTGGTAGTCCCTTTTTCAATACTGTGATCATTCGTGTTGAATGGAAAGCGTTTTTTCAAAAATGCACTTTACTATATCCTGTACTACTTCATGTCCATGCCTCATTTTCCAATTGGTATCTTACAATATGTAGATGAATTATATAATGATCATTTGATTATTGATCAGCTGGGTTCAAATTTTTTTGAATTTTCTTTTATCCATTTATTTGCTGGCCAACAGATTTTTTTTAATGACTGAAACAGAATACAACACCAGAATTTATGCCAAACTGCCTATTTAAAGCATTAACATCTTCTACCTATTTCATATTGAAGGTAGCTATATCTGATAAATTTTCATGAAAAGGGGTTTGTGTTTAATGGTGTTATAGAGAACTCATGTCTAATAGCAATGATTTCCATAAATCAACAGTAGTTAAGGCAGATCTGGGCCATGCCAAGCATATAGCTTAATAGGAATGGAGGTTGTGCCTCTTAAGCAAATATCATGATCACCACTTCCCGCTTTGGCTACATTGGTTTGATATCATTGCAGGTGCAATGCCAACCCCAGTTGGTATCTGTAACGAGCTATGCCACACATGGAATCTTTGGTAGGTGACTAGGAGTTCAAAGCCTAACATTTGAAATAATAATGGCATTATTAAAGCATTATTTAGTGGGACTGGTTTATCACCTGATTTTTGTAATAGAAGAGGGTAATAAAAGAGAATATTGTTTCCATTGAAAGTTGTGTTTTGATATAAACAAAAGAATCACAAATATTTATTGCAAAAGCCTGTTAAACTTTTAAAATATATGATGGTGGCATTATTGAATAGAGCACAAAAGTTGTCTTAAAATTACATGATAAATCAAACAAGCACTTTGTTTTCATTGCTCAATCAGGTGTGATAGATAAAATTATTCAAATTCCCCCTTCCTCCCTTTACCAGACATGAATTTCTTAGCCCCAGGCACTGACTCTTTTGCTATCACCTTAAGTCCATGTTTGTATTCATATTGCAGTAAGTCCTCAATTGAGTCTCCAGAATAAGCTGCATTATAAGCTGATATTCTATCTGCAAGCATGCATTCTTGTGGAAACTTTAGCAACTGCCTTGCAAGTTTGCTTGCTTCTGCTAAACTCTCCCCTCTTGGCACAACTCTGTTGACTATGCCCATCTTACTAGCTTCCTTGGCTGCAACAGGTCTTCCAGTTAAAATAAGATCAAGTGCACGTGATAAGCCAATAAGCTTTGGTAATCGAACAGTTCCTCCATCCATTAATGGCACACCTTAGAAGCAGTAAGTAAAAATTGACAATTGAACTAAATGTAGATTGAGTAAAAATTAGACATCATTGGAAACTATATCTGTGGAGATACTTGCAAAGCTAATTGGTGTCACTACAAAGGGGTCACTGACCTAAAAGTAAGGTTCTAAAAAATGAAAGCATGGAAGTCTGCTAAAATACATACAAATCTCTAATCAGGCATGTAGGAAGCATTCAAAACTTGGGGGCACATGTATTCAGGGCACCCTCATTAGCAAAAAGTGGAATGTGTAAGCTAAAAAGGGCCACTATATACAAAATTGTAAAAAAGTAGAGGGGGCACATGCCCCCTGTGCCACACCCAATGTCCATGTCTCTAATTTCTAGTTTCCAGGATCTAGAAGAAATCCCTGACTGTTCTTGGAAAAACCATGCTTATAAAGCTTAGTCCTACATTGTGTATTTACAAATCTAGAAAGGTCAGTATTGTCCTGTCTTGTAGTCTTTGTCTTTCTCACTACTTGACTAACTTGGAAGTCTTACTGCAGAATCATTTTCTACAATATACCTGAATAATGTCAAACATGCTTGCTCTCTTCTGTCCTTGAGCAAAGACAAGTTAGTTTCCTTTAATTTGGCTATCATGCAGCCTGGCATACATTCCTTGAAATTTGTTGCAAATCTTTTAGCTCTCCTCTGAGCTTTTCTATGGATTCAATCTGGTTAACCTTGTAGGGGTCCTGTACAGTGCATGAGTATTCAAGTATGAGTTGCACAAGTGTTTTATAAGCTTGGATTTCAATCTCTTGCAGGCAGTGTTTTAGATTTTGCTTAATAAAGCCCAGTGTTCTATTGGCTTTACTGACTATACTTTCAATATTACATTTCCAATTAAGATCATTTGCTATAGTCACCCCTAGATACTGATGCTTTTGACATGTTTTAAGATTTTTCCTTTCATCAGGTAGTTCTAAACTACTGACAACTTTTTCCTGTGCTTATTAAGGTCATAAAATTTCTCATAGTTAAACACCATCTGCCACTTGTCCTCCCATTCACAGTATCTAAATTTCTTTGGAAGCTTTGTGCATCTGCATCATTTTTTACAACACCAAAAAGGAGGATGTCATCTGCAAACAGGAGTATTTGCAATTTAGACCATTTCCTATGTTGTTAATATAAAACAGGAATAATAAAGGACCCAACACTGTTCCTTGGGGAGCCCCTGAGTGTACTTGGGCCCCATCAGACTTTCTACAATCAATTGTTACTAACTGACACCTATTTTTTAGCCATGAAGTGATCCATGCATGTGTTTCACCCCTGATGCCATTATTTTGCAATTTCATCTATAGATTATGGTGAGGCACAGTGTCAAATGGTGTGAGGAAATCTAGTATGACTGCATCTATATGCTGGCCTTGGTCTGAGTTTCCTCATAATCTCTTTGGGTAATAATAACTATATCCTTCCAAATGGTAATAGAATGGAAAAACATGAAAGATGGCAAACTTAGAGAGAAGTGCCTGGAACATTCGAAAAGAATTTACTATGGGAAAATGTTTTGCCCTTCCAATAGCACTGGCAATGTTGTATATCAAGCTACAAGCTGCAATAGTTGAATTTATTATATTGAAAAAGTATAACCTAATTAGTATATCACCAACCTTTGTTTCTATATGGGATATACTAATATTCCACATCAAAAGTACATGTACAGGTAGACAAGGATAAATCTAGCAAAAATTTCAAGATACAGCATTACCAAATCTTCTACAGAATACACCAACAATAGCATCCTCTTCCATAATCCTCAAATCACACATAAGTGATAACTCGAATCCACCAGCAACGGCATAACCTGAAATTGCAGCAATGGTTGGCTTCTTGAAGACCATTCTTGAAGGCCCCTTTCAGAGAAA
>WIPJ01000509.1:87406-112077 GCA_018155075.1 Cassiopea andromeda
TCAATAAATTCCATAATTTTGCGAAATTTTTTTCTCGCAAAACTCTGCCCGCTACAGTTTCTGCCATTAAATAAGTACCTCTGAAGAATTGTAGTGGATGGTAACGCATCTAGTGGATGTTAGGTGTTTGTTGATGCTTCTTCTTTCTTCTTTTCATTTACACAATTAAACATTATGATCGGCTTTTTCCATCTTTGATTATGTCTATTCCTTCATCCTTGGATTTATTTATTTGCTTCTTTATTTGAGACTATAGTATTAGAATTAGAAAATACAACCTCAGATATTTTTGTTTTGTAGGTGATCTAGATAGCTGGAAAGATGACACCAGTGGTAAGAACCAGCCAATGAAAGCATCGGCATTTGCATCGGAAGACCCAGCGCCATTTACACCAATTGCAATTTCACGTGAGTTCTAGTTAAACTATTGCCATCATTCGCAGAATTTTACAGCATTTATATTTTTGTGGCATTGTGTTAACACTGGCCTTTCTACGATTGACAAATACTACCTTATTTCATACCATGATTTAATTTATTTGATTTTCCTTCCCGGTTGTAGGTCCTCCACCTGAAGAAATTTTGCTGCAAAATACGCTATGGCCTGAAACATATAAATTGTACGTATCCCATCCCATATACACTGCAGTCAGCCAATGCAGCATCAATTAAGTTATCTCATCTATAGCACTTGAATTTTCTTTGCTTCTCTTTTCCACAACAACAACTCCATTTGGATTTATGGAGCAACCATGCTTTAAGACTTGTTATCACTTGAAAAGAAAAAAGTGTGGCAGAAGAAATGTTATCTCTCTGTTCGTTATAAGTTTATGAAGTTGTATATCATTGTCTCGTTTTGATGTCTAGATATGGACATGGATTCGAGATATTTTGCATGGCATGCGACGTACAAGGAACTATCATAGCATCTGCCTGTAAGGTACATTGAACAATTTTGTGTTACCCATTTTAATCATATGCCTGTAAGATGCATTGCACAATTTTGTGTTACCCATTTTAGTCCTATGCCTGTAAGGTACATTGCACAATTTTGTGTTACCCATTTTAATCCTATGCCTGTAAGGTACATTACTCAATTTTGTGTTACCCATTTTAATCCTAGTCCTTTTATGTCAATTTAACCCATTATTTAAGGACCCTGGAATGATGCGAACTTTATGCAATTATTGGGGCCATCACATTTTGTCATTCTCTCTTTTCTGACTCCATCTTTAGGAAATAATTTCAGGATTTTTGTATTAGTTGTTTTCAGGCTTATGTAGAAATGGCTTATCTTTCTGAATGATTTAAGAAAGGATACCTTTTTTATGCTGAAAGTGTTGTATTTCTCAAGGCATCAAAATCTGAGTTTGCAAATATTCTCTTGTGGGACACAAGAACGTGGAAACAAATCGGAAACCTCATGGCTCACTCTTTGACTGTTACTCAGCTTGCATTTTCACATTCTGGAAATATGCTACTCTCTGTATCACGTGACAGAACTTGGGCACTGTATAAGAGAAATATTGGAAAAGGCAAGAAAATTATAAGATTATTATTAGTTACCGTGATGTATCACATCTTTAAATGAAAGAGAAGATTTGACTGAAGATTTATGTTGTATTTAGTAGGAATATTGGAATGGGACAGAATTCTTTAGAGGAGTTGATAGATTGGATTTAGAGCCAGAAAACATTACTTAAGACTTACCATCCATTAAGCAGTCATAGATAGCAGCATAGTCAAAGTTCACACAGGAGCTGGAAAACCCGGAAAATTGGCAAATTTTAGCTAAAGTCAGCAAAAACCTGGAATATTCAGGGAATTTTGAAGTTATGTTTAGGTTTCTGAAAGAAAAGCAATCTGAATTCTGTGTTGCTCTTAGTATTCATTCCAGATCATAATTAGTTTCTGTGCTGATAATCCAACCAAACTATCATTGCAAATGACCAACTTTCAAAGATCTCATCCATCGTATCTTTGGCACTCTTTTTGAATATTTTTTCTAGAAACTTTGTTCAGTGACATGAGTGACCTGGGAAAATAACGAAAAGTCCGGGAAAAGTCAGATAATTTCTTCCGGAGATTCTTGTACGAACCCTGGTAGTAAGGTTGCATAACTTCAATACAGTTGGGATAGGAGATCACAATTTGGTATCTGAAAAAGAAAGTCAACTTTTATCGGGTTCTTAATGATAATTCCAATAGGATTTCGTTAATAGGCTCGTTTTGTAATCACTTGGGATGTGTATTTAAGAATGAATGAACGTACATTTATTTGTAAGAATCTGATGAAACATTGATGACGTATTAGAAGCATGAAAGTCGAAGTCGTTTCAACTACTGCGGTATACTGGCTTAATTCACAACTAAAAGTCATGAAATAATTAGTAAATACGGCTTTTGTGAATATCTCTTAAGACATCAGCTTTCATTTTAGTTTGCTTTCAAAACCAAAGCTTTTCATGTCCAGATGTAACCTAAGTAGGGAATCATGAAAGCAGAACCAAACATCATCTGATTTTAGGCAATGTTTTGAGAAGTAAAATAGTTGCAATCCACAGTTCAATTTAATATGCTCATAAAACACAACATGTCCTATGTTCTTCGGTAACTCCTTTCCTTAGCTGCGGAACATTTCTAGTTTCTCCTTTTGTTTGTTTTATTGTTGAAAAGTTGAGATGTTTCCTTTATGTAAATTGAAAGCTCTCTAAAGAATTGTGTACATCATTCTACAGAAGGATGGAGGCCCTTATAATCTTTCACTGTAAGATGGTTCCTGACACAAGAAATTAGGTCAGCGACCCCTTCATATGTATCATTAGCATGAGAAACATATATTCTCGTTCCAATTTCTGATGGTCATTATTGATATATTTTTCAATATTCTGTCTCTTCAAAGGAATGCCATTTTCATTGCTGCAAAAGACAGATAAAACTACATGCTTACACACAAGAATAATCTGGTCTTGCTGTTGGACATTTGACGATCGTTACTTCTTCACTGCTTCAAGGGATAAAAAGGTTTGCCTTCTGTTTGTTCATTTTGCAAGAAGGCTGAGAAATGATACTGGGCTTAAGATCCTACCTTTAAGTTTATTTCCCAAGGATTGTTGACATATTTTGAGCACTAGAAAGCTCTGATATTTTGCTAGCTCTTCAGGGCCTTCTAGCAATTCGTTATATGGCAATACTTTTGGTATTATGACAGTTTTTTATTTGTAGATTATGGTATGGGGCCAAGGTGACACAAGTGAGTGTACCTGGAAGCAAGCATCTCAATTTCTAGATGTTGGCGAAGCAGCAACTGCTGTAGATGCTTTGCCATACAAAGCAAATGACGAAAGGTTATCCATACTTTTTATCTTATTTATTTGTATTCATATTTGTATTAATCTTTCTTGTTTTGTATTTGTCATCTCTACATTACCGTTCGGACCGGAGTGATGGCCCAGTGGTAGAGTGTCTGCCTCGCAACCGGTAGGTCGTGGGTTCGAGCACCGGCCGAGTCATACCAAAGACTTTAAAAATGGTACTCACTACCTTCTCGTCTGGCGCTCGACACTTGAGAATGGCGTGGGAAAGTTAAACTCGCGGAGCTACTAGTGGACCAGCCCCCCACTGTAGCTTTCACTGCATTCGCAGACGCATGGCCTAGGGCTATAGAAACGGAGATAGACGCCACCCTATGCGCCATTGGGCGCAGGAAAGGACTTTGACTTTGACATTACCGTTCAAAGAGTGTTGGTACGCCTTCGAAGTTTCGAGTGCCATTTATGTTAAAAGCTTTGAACAACATGCATCTGATCTTATCTTATTAAATAAGGCAACAAGATATTTTCATGAAACTCTCATAAGACATTGCTTATGCTTCGTAATTCTTCGGTCGCACCACTGTGATCTAAAAATATCAACCGTAAATTTTTTCTAGACCAGAAACATTAACATAGGAGTTTTCAAGCGTCATGAGGTATCGTACGAGAAGCGTTTAGAGATTGTTTTTTGAAAAAATAGTGATAAAAGCTATCATGAAATACAACAATTGTGGACCGCTCAAGAAGTGCAGCTTTGGCTGTGTGCCAAACGTTCTTCGAATCAAGAACTGTACAAAATCTACTAAGGGTTGGTAAACCAGAGAGGTTCACGAAAGTTTTTGACGGTCATATGACATTGCCAGTTTTGGAGCCTCTGATGCGGGTTCATAATTTTGCTTTTATCGGCAGTTAATTTGCTTAATTTTATATTTTTGAAAGCACAAAGTGAAAGCTTCTTAAACTCCTTAGCATTTTTATATTGTTTAGATGTGCACTAGTTGAAGATAAGGCTATGCATAGCACAACAAAATTTCGTTAACACACAAAAACAAAAGTCTACGCCATCATCCTTTTATCGAAGCGTACCAACACTTTTTGAACGTCAGTGTATTGCGTAGGTTTTCATTTTCCTTACTTTGCTCTTTAGATTTGTCTTCTTTTTAATGCCTAACAGTTATTTAGACTGAGTTTTCTTTCGCACCATTTATTTAGCAAGCCTTTTATTGAGACAATTCGTCGTAGTGATGTACATACAATTGGTCACGTGCTAAAATTTAAACAATAAGGCTCAATGGTGATTATTTCTGAATGTTTGATTTTTTTCGTCGCTCAATTTGATCTTGCAATCACGTCAATCAATGATTTTGGCCATTTCTTCATTTGCTTTTCTTAATTTAGGTATGTGATCGCTGTTGGGAGAGAGAGTGGCTTCATTAGTTTGCATAGTTGGTGTTCTGCATCTCGTGAATGGCGGCATATAATTAATGTTGATAAAATGTATCCTTCTTGACTGTTTCATTGAGTTAAGTTCACTTAAAAAATCCTATTGCATACAGTCACATCGACAAGCAAGTTCATTTCATTTCACTTTCTTATCATTTTTGGAGGTCAGCCCTTCAGCGAATGCTGGCTTACAAGGAGCCCCCCTTTCAAGGAGCCTTCTATGAAACCTATTTCTAACAAAATTATATCGATGGAGGTATTTGCATTATGTTTTTAATTTGATGGCAGAAAATCAATTTCAATTACTGGTAGGCTGTAAATGGCTAGGAATATTAGTTAATTACAGAGCCGGCCAAGCGTCGAAGCTACCTCTCATTCGTATGATTCTGTGGATTTGCTTGGATGGCACATTAATTAAATGAATGACGAATGAATTAAATGAATTGGATGGATGACAAATGAATTGAATGAATCGAAAGAATGACAAATGAATTGAATTGTCTGTTTATGCTGCTCTTTGTTTACAGTAGAATATTTTTTCCCTAACATTCGTAACAGGTTGTGTCCAACTATGACTGTGAAAAGAATTCGATGGAACAAACATTCTATTCCCAGTAATCAGCACTCAGAACATGCTAAATTTACGTTTTATTTAGCTGCTTGTAGTAGTGATACCAGTTTACGAATTATTTCTGTCCCCTTTCAGTTTTTGCTTGACTAAGTATGCCAAGTAATTATTTTATGGCTCTCAATATGTTGATCCTGATATTTTGTTGCAAGTGAAGCACGACTTTATTCTTAAGAGAAACTGTCGAGAAAATGTGATTTTACCTTCGTTTTTGGAGGTATTGTTGGGCGTTGGTATTTTTGGAGGTATTATTGGGCGTTGGTATTTTTTGAGGTATTTTTGGGTGCTGTTTTAGCAAGGTCCAGTTGAATTACCAAGCAGCTTAACTTTCTTTCCACTTTGATCTGGTTCTTGAATTTCCAATACTATTAAAGCGCTATCTTGACAGTTCTCTTCAAATTTTGATAGAGTCGGTGTGGATAGTGGTTTGGTGCATTAGGATTACGACTTGCCAAAAGTTAAAAAAACTGTTTATTTTTTTGATATTTACAAAACAGTAGGCCACAGTAATCAATTTGTACTCAAAAGTAAACAAAGTGGTTATTGCTTGTAGTTAAATCTCATTTGACATTAAAATTTATCTTGATATTTACATAATCTCATATTAAGAATGACATAAAGAAGTGTATTGAATGTGGCATTGCTAATGGGCATATGATTTTATTGTGATAAAGAAGTTCTTATTTTCTGTAGAAATTCAAGTTAGGCTTGGCAATTCATTGATGCCTTGTTTCTTAGTTGAATAATTGATACGCCCAAATCTGAAGATCATTTAAGAGCGATTGCGTATACCTAAGATACTAACAGGATTCTATAGAAAGATAGCATCAACATTAGTTGAAAGATTAAAAAATTTGTGTTCATGATGAAAACTGTAAATTCTCTTAAGACGTGGTCACAAAATGTCCTCTTGAACTCTATCAAATTTATTCCTTATAAAGCCACTAATATTCCACCTGCCACCGAAGACTTCTCGTCCTCATCAGTTTCTATTTTTTTTTGTAGGGAATTTTGACGAAGCAGATTTTAAGCCTAATTATGATTTTGAAATATTTCTACCTCGCAAAACTGATAGATCGATCTTAGATTGATACTTTGCCTTTACTACTTTTACATGAATGTGGTTGAAGCAAATAATTTATGGAGTTTTTGCGGAGAATCATATACGGAGAATGTCAATGCCCAACTTGAGTTCTAATAGAAGTCGCTTTATCTAAGAACCCATAGATTTTTTGTCCAATTTTAAATGCTCACCAAACTAGGAAGTCCTTGGAAGGAAAACTAGCATGCGTGCTTGTTAACTGTTGTGATCTCCAAGAATATCATAGTTGTAATAGGTTTGGCTTAGCCACTTCTTGCTGTGGAATGTTTACTCCTTGTCTTGTAAAGTCTGGTATAATGACAAATACGATATATATGAAACCGTCTAGAAGGCATTTGATGTGGAACGCAGTGAAATCGATGACGCAAGTCCAATGCATGTAATGTGATTTATGTAAGTACCAGAGTTTTGTATTCGAAAGTGACAGACAGTTTGTATAAAAGTACCAATTAAGTTATGGTAGTGGATTATTTTAACTGACTGTTGGTGTATTCGAGCCTGCCTACGTCAATCAGCCCAAAGAGAATTACTTTATGGTGCACCATATAAGTTATTGTCTCCTAGTGCACCCTGCCTCAATGCAAAAACCAATTGAGACATCAGTTCTTTTTCGGTATTTTATGTGTATTCTTCGGGGGGTTGTACACCCAGATGCAAAACGGATTGCGAAGTACAAACATTCTTAATCCATGCTTGGTATAAAAGTAGACTAATCCAAGTTCTGAACTCTTTGGTTTGCCTGGTGAAGTCTTACGCGCTAGCATCATCTTCAGCAAAATTAGAGGGGTGTTATGTTTCCACAGGAAGATGAAGGAATGAAATTGTTTACACAATGCTGGATTATCAATATTCTTCAATAAGATAGGTGACTATGATATTCAAATTATTGACATATAGTTGATGGCATGATGTATTTATGAATGGCAATTACAAATTATTCCATTTGCATTTGAGTGTACTATCTGATTTACTTGCTTATCGTAAAGTAACTTTCCCAACATTTCCTCTTCTAACGTTTTCTTTATACAAATATTATTCATCATTGAATTCAACAAAACTTAGCACAAGTTGGATATTTTTGCAAAGCGTAGGTAAATCTACTGGCATTCAGCACATAGCGTGGATTAATAAATATTTGCAACACAAATGTAGCGTATGACTGCTACGCACAGCTGTAGCACGCAGCTTTAATATACGATTGCAAGATATTTTCGACACAGGATTGCCAAGGATGGCGCCAAGAGTTTTCCGAAAGGGGCTGAGTCTTCCGATGATGGGGCTAAAGTACGATTAGCAGGGTACAATAACTGCTAGAAAACCTCCAAAACAGTTCTTCACCTTTCAACGAGAGAGCTAGCATATTCCGATTAGGGGGATAATGCCCCCCAGCTCGCCCCTAGCGCCACACCTGATCAAATACTGTGAAAGTCTTTGTCTGTGTTCATTTTTTCCAATTTTGCTAACCGTGTTCACAGAGCATTTCCCTTCTTCTCCTCCTCTGACTCATATCCACTAAACTCGCCTCAACTCTGCTATGCTCGGAATAACAATGCTCAGAGATGCATCTAGGCCAATACCTTTCAACCTTTTTGGTGGAATGGAACCCAAAGGATGTATTCCAGTGACTCGAGGAATCCCTATTCACATACCTGCACAGGAGAGTTAAAATAAACAACCATCCAGTGCTCCCCTTACAACGTTGCGTTGGTTGCGAGCTGTTAATACCGTGGACAATCAGAGAAATATGAGGGAGATTGTGTGTCTTAGTGCCCATATTGAATCAAGGAAAGCAGGATAGAAATCAACGACAAATCAAGGAAATGTGAAGGAAAATGGCTTCCCTAATTTTGCAGACACCTTAAATGGGATAGTATAGATTTTTTGTAGTGGAAGGCCTTGGCTGAGTCCCCATTCAACTCTGTTGCATTCCTCATTTTTTCACAAAATGTAAACAACATTACATAGTGACACTGGATCGAAGTACTTTTCTCATCAGTGAACTTAAAGCTCCATTTTGTAGGGACCTTGTATTGATCAGATGGATTTGATCCTTATAGCAACTTCAATTGGCTATTTAGTAAAACTCTTTTTTACAATTGGAAAATGACATGCAATTTCAACAGCAAACGAGCCTTTCTTATACCCATGAGGTTTATTGGATGTTCAATTCAGATGGTTTAAGTTACCTCAAAATGCCCTGCTAAGTAAAGTTTACCGTGATTGTTCTACGTCATGGCTCTTACAAGTTCGCTTGTTGGACAATTTCCACCCCAGCATGCATTTGTTGTACGCAGTAATACTTTTATCTACCTTTCCAATTATTTTAATTATCTACTTTTGGAACATATAAGAATTCTCTTTTGAGATATACATCCACAAGTTTATCAAGTTTTATGAGTTTTGTTTAAGATGCAATTACAGATAGTTTTATACAAGGCAATTCCTCTTCCTTCTTATTTAGCCCCAGCTCCTGTAAGAGATAGGAAAATTTGATGTAACACCTTTGTAATGTTTGAATCATCGGCTTACGTGATGTGTAATGGAGCGAAGTCCCTACTAATTCATAAAAGGAGATGCAATAAATTTTATGAAATATTGTGTTTCCATTGGGTCATTAATTATGCAGATGAAACCAGCTGCTAATGCAATAAATCCGTTTTGATAATTTTAAATCGTAGTTGAATATGCTCAATGCTTGCATTACTAGCATTTCTTGTGACCGTACAAGAATTATTGTCATCGCACAGGAATTAAGGTCTATTCTTTAGTAGGGAACGTGTTTTGAACAATTCATGAACTAAATGCAAGCAAAACCAGATGATTTTTGCTCTCAACTTATGAAATGGGTAATAACTCCAGGTATGATAGTGTTCAAACATTTTACTTCATGTATGAAGAGGTGTTGCCGATTTATATGAGAAAGATAACACATTCTATACATATTTACTTCCCTAATCTGTTGAACGACGCAACGTATCCAACATGTAAAGAGACTTGTATCTTCCCATTGGAGGGTTTAATGGAATTAGTATTTTTAAAAGAACTTTTATTTTGTAGACGTATAGAAGAGATGGCCTTGGATCAATAACTATAATTAATAAAGGCGAAGAAAAATTATTCTTACGGACAAAAACAAAACGCTCACCTGTAGTACCAATTCAATGTGCTAAGCTGATTTATGAAAATACCTGCATATTATCTCGGTATTGATAAATCAAAACTTTTGAAATAGAGTCACTCTATTTCTCGAGTAGTACATTTAACTGGTCTCAGTTTGGAAGTGAATTTTCCCTTGCGAAAGTGCAGCAACTTTCTCAGCTTGCAATTTGTTATACGTCTTTGGAACAACTCGAAGTGAATTAACTCCATTGGTTGCGTAGGTATGTTAGTACGCGTTTAACTTTTATACTTTATTAGACTCTACGCCTCCTTAGCTTCAGGAGGCTGTTAGTTTCTCTGAGTTATAGACTTTTGCATGCTCTTTGCAACCGTTCATCGGCGGCAATTTCCGCTGAATGACGTCAAGAACTGTTATTTTTGTGTGACATTTGAGGGCTGCATTTTCAATTGGCATGCTTTTGATTGCATTATAACAAGATCTCATCCAAGCAAATAGACATTTTACAGTTAACGTTGCAGCCTGTTACTAAACCTTTCCCTGTTATTAAGCCTTTGTTAGAGATTCAGAGTTAGGGCAGACGTTGATGACCTGTGGCAAACTGTTCAACCAGGCCCCTTCGGTGAAAAGCAGGCTCACGCTACAACTCTGCCTAGCAACTGTTGGGGGTAACAGAAGGGATTGAGTGTAGCCGACTCGATCACCTCTTTTAAAAAAGTGACAGGCAAGAACTCGTCACAGGGACAGTCCTAGGCCCCCTTCAGGGGCGAAATGGAAAAGACGAGATGATGATTGTTATTATTATGATAATGCAGGGAGCATTACTTTTGTAAATCGAATTTCCATTGGTGTTTTCGGTTTAGAATGACTCTCCCAGTGATTACAGGAGGCAAAGCGTACCCTCACTGGTATCGCCACTTGTTATCATTAACCAGTTGTCAGTAGGCCTGAAAACTTTTGTTGGTAATTCCATTTAGAGATCTTCTCGTAGGTGCTTTCTATTATGTAAAGGCCATTTTGAGTCATTCTACAAAGCTTGTGGAGATACCTTGGATGATAATATTGAACAGAAAATCTGTATGAAGATAATGAGCATTGCTGTAAATTTTACGTTCTGCGTGTTTACAGAACAACCAAAGTAATTATGAGAATCTTTTTAGCCTTCTTCATTAAAATACTAGAAAATTATGCTATATGGAAATTTCGATATTTATTTTGCAATCAACAACCCTTGATAGTTCAACAGCTTAAGCAGCTTTTGTAGAACGAGATCATGAATGATGATAAAATATTTTGATTTAAGTCAAATGCTCCAAAAAGCAAGCTTACTGATACGAGCTAAGCAATCTTGCAATATTGCGTAATACCCATCCATTTACGCAATGTAGAGATGTCTTTATATTTTATGACACTTTTATTTAGACTCAAAAACTTATAGATGAGACACGTTATCAGCCTATACTGGTAAATTAAAGCTTTCACCTTTTTGCATCAAAAAATCAATGCCATATGGTGGCATTTTAGTGCAACAGAATTGTTTTAATAACTTAGATTTCACCATCGTCCTTGTTGAGTGTTGAAGACTATTTGCAGAAGATACTTACTCTAGAAGTATATATTACTTGCGATGATATATGTGACATTTAATACCAAATACTTGCTTTGTTCCCGTAATTTCTAAGAAAAATTAATTTCTGAAAATCGCAATAGGCGTTTTCAAACATTCCATATGTTTGGGGTAAGAATGCACTTGGAAGTGGTTTTAGGAGATTCTTTTGGTTGCTATTTGCTTTCATCTTTAATGGCGAGTTGTCTTGGAATTCTTGTTTTTCTTTTGAATCTTTCCACAAACTCATAAATTTTTGAGACTATGAAGTTGTTGATTGTCTCTGTGTGAAGCCGCAGAGCCAGGTACTCTAGTGAAATGCAAATCAGTTGAATTGAAAATGGGCTGCAGTCATTCACCTTCGACAGTTTTATCATTACCGCATTTTAATCATAGCCCTCACAGCATAGTTATTGCAACTATTTTTAGCGGAATTGATGCAGGAAACGATGACAGTGATGAGGAGATCCTTATCTCATAGAACGTTCTTCGAGAATGATCAAATATGATTCTGTTGGTTTTACAGTTCTCTATCCTGGGTAAATCCGTTGTTCCTTTCCCCCTCCCGTCCTAAGACAGATTTTAGAACAGACCCTTTGAAGTCTTTTTGTATCTCAATAATTTTACTAAACTGACCATTTGTTGTAAACACGCCTGAAAAATTTTATTGTATAGGTAAAAGCAGGGAAATCTCTGCAACAGCTGACGGTTTTTAATCGAAGTATTTGCAGACTGTAGAATATTCTTAAACTTTGAGACTCAATTACAACCTGTTAGTGCTTGCTGTAGAAGTGTCTTGTAGGCTTTTCTCTTATTTCTTAGAAATATGCATCTAGAAAGTATAAGATTCAGATTTGCTGAAAATTAGTAAATGCTTTAGGAACACTAGCAGGTTCAATTTGGGCAGCTGAAACTAGAAGAGACTTGCAATAAACTCTTTCAAAGCAAGTATAGGAAATAAACTAGAATACATTACGTGTTTTTATTTCTATTAAGATTGGGACAATCCTGAATTACTGCCATGTTAATCTTATTTCATTCTCGTAGTACTGTAAGAATTTTTCTCTTAAATTTTTTTGTTGTTTTTATCCAAATAGCCTCCCGTTGAATACCGTACTAAACAAGGCTTACAGTTGTATTTTAACGTGTTAGTCAATCTTTCATAATGATTATTATTTTTAGTTTTCTGCACAAATAGTATGGAGGACAGAAGTGATCCCTGAGGTACAACAGAAACGTAAAGTCTATACTGTGCTAAAAGTAAGTTTTTTTCATCTTTCAGATTATTCGAAATTTACAAGTAACCATGGTGGTGTTTGTTGTAGCTGCAATCTTCATTTTTCTTCCTTGTTGGGAATCACTAGTTCATGCTAAAAGGTAAGATTATTTGTTATTGGAAGTTTTCTTCTGTTAGACCTTCGCGACGTTGCTTTATCTTTACCTACGTCATGTTTTCATCTTTAGGGCTCTTCTGCTTTCCAGGTATGTTTTGATCATTTCATTTACTTAGTCATAAGACACGTAGCTAATATCATTAATTTTATTAATGAATTCTTTTTGCAAGTCTCTTTCATGTATTACCTCAATTAACCAGTAATCCTAAGCCTTTATTTTGATCGAACTAGATTTACACACTATTGTTAGGAGTTAAAGTTTTTGAATCGCTTTATTCATTCAACATTCCCCTGTCAAAGCTGCACTCAGTACCAACTGGCTGGGCAAATAGACTGAATGTGTATGTTGGACGTTCGAAGTAGTGGGGAGAATATTTGCTTCTTCCGAGATTTTTGCAGTATTGAGAGAGTAGGCACGTCTAGAAAGTAATTCTTGGAAATCGATCATGGTTTACTTATTTCTTTTGTTGAATCGATGAAAATTAACATTAATGAAAAACGATTTATCTAGAAATGAAGTAAGAAATTATTACAAAGCCCCCCAAATCAGCTTACATCCCCAAATCAGCCTACGCATTACTTCTTTCACAACAGAAATATATAATAGTCTCTGAAGTAATTTTATAATATTGGTTTTCTTTTGAGTCTGAAGATAGAACGATTTCTAGTTATCCAGTTTTTCCTAACTATGACAGACTTTTGACGTTAGTTTGGTAGAGCTGGTCTGATTATACTCCCACAAATTCAATCAGAAATTATAATTTACGTTTTCAAGGAATGCTACAGTCATGAATGATAAAGAGATTACCCATATGATGAGACAGATGCTAACAAACTACGAGACCAAAATTAGGCCAAACTATACAGGTATTGTGCCTTTTTATCAAAAGTATTTAATTTTTTAGTTCTACTAAAATGGACAGCCATGATAATGTGCTGAAAGACAACCAAATCATTTGTTAAGGAGCACCAACTGATAAAAGCGTTTCTCCTACCCTGTGTAGCTAAAATGTAGCAGTTTCAAATTACTCAAAGATGAAAAATGGCTGAAAAAGCCAGGTACTAGCCATTACTAGAAATTTGCAAGTTTTTATCAATTTTTTAATATTCTACGCTAGAGAATTGGATATTTTTATGATATTATTGTAAAGATATCCCACCTAACTTATGTTTATCGTGATGAAAGGATGAGAAGCATAGGTTAGACTTAAAGCCAAGAAGACAGTGGTCGCGAAAAATACCTTCGAATGTAATGACCTTGTGTTCTGAGTCGTACTGACCGTATCCTGTATTCACTATGTTTTTCACATTCACAGGAACTCCCGTAAATGTTGTTGTGGATGCTAGTGTGATGTCATTTGGCAAACTGGACACCTTGAACATGGTAATAGGTGCCTCAAAATTACTATGCTATTAGATTAAGTTGGACATTCTCATTCAACACTGCACAATTTACTCACTGACAGTCAAAAGCATTCAATGTTGCACTGTTCGTGCACCAGAAGTATGGGTCTTTAGCTCTGAAAGAGATAAGAGCTGTTGAGCTTCATGCAGGGTACATAAAGATTGAGGGAAGAGGTACTAAAGGATGATTAGAAAGGCATGGGGTATTCTTTAGCTTCCAAGATGCTGAAAGTAGCTTCGATCAGGTGTACTCATGCAATGTATTTCAATCTGTATCCAATATGTTTAAATGTGTTTTTTGTTCAATAGAAATTAGGTGTACTATTTTGACTAATGCATGATTTATAAATATATGTTTTAGATATATACTGTATATGAAAATATTTTATAGATATAATTCATGAATATGTATTAACATGATTACATTTATTGTTTCATCAACCATGTCTACTGCCACCATATAGATATTTACGTCATAGATACAGCCATATGTTTGCAGTTCTTTACGTCAAATAATGCATCTGTTAAATTTCGTTTACAATTGCTTTTGTGGCCATTCCAGGAAATTTTCAACCTGAGGAGTAAAATTTCAAACCTAAATTTATGTCAAAGAAATGGCTTTAGTGAAAGGAGACACCTCCAAATCTTTGAATATATTGAAGCACTTCACTTTAGTTAGATATTGTTAGTATATATCCACTATTAATCAATAACCGGTGGATTTCACCCAGTTCAGCCACGAAGAAGTACAGATTGCGCACTCGTTAAACCCTGGTATTGAGGCACTTCACTTTAATTAGTTATTATGTAGCTACAATTGTGATGATATACTCACTGTGAATAAACAAGAAACCATATGAATTGTTTATATATCTAGAAAACAATTAAAAGCTTTGCACTTAATTATTAAACGTTTTCCACAGGCATTTACATTGGACATGTTTTTTCGACAAACATGGAATGATCATCGTCTACGTCACAATCTCTCGAGGGTCTTGACTTTAACTTGTGGAACAAAGCATCCTGCTGACTTTATTTGGGTACCTGATACTGTTTTTATCAACGCCATGAAGTCAACTATGCATAGTGTGACAGTAAATAATCATAAGCTTGATATTGATCAAGATGGACAAGTATTTTGGGGTACAAGGTAATTTTGCATTGCAGAAATACTTTTTTAACATTTCTTTCTTGACTAAAAGCTGTGACTTACGAGTAAAACATTAGTGGAGAACCATGCCACTTTATCTATGATTTCAAATAAAGTTCATTTTACATCCGCTCTTATTGAATTTTAAGTGAGGATAAACATTAGCATAGAAATATTAAGCTCTTGTTCAATCTCCATTCATACTTAAGTACACATGAAGTAAGAATATCGTGATAAAGAATGGATGAGCAGACAAAAATTGAAGATATTCTTTAAGAAATAGCAAACTTTATAGCTTTCAGAGTTGACTTTCCTCTACCTATTGTCTCTTCAATGATTGCAAGACCAATTAAAATGTTTGACATCCAAGTTGGCAATTAAACAGCGATAGAAGTTTTGAAGTTGTATTTTTCAGGGTAACTGTTTCGCCATCTTGTATCCTGAATTTACGAAGCTATCCAATGGACACTCAAATCTGCAAATTCAAACTTGTGAGCTGTATGTACACTACTCTTCATAAGTAGATTAATATACTTTACCATAATGAAGATAAAATTCCCTTCTGTGATGTTTTAATGAACTTCAACATTTTTCAGCGTTTTGCATGCTTGTTATTCTTCAAAATATTTTTCAGGATGGGCTGAATGTTAGAAGAAAACTCTAATAAAAAATGCTACCTTACTGTATGATAACAAGTAAAGCCAGCATTTAGGTAAAATAATGTAACGATATCGTCTGATCATACACAGATGCTCATGCTGCAAGGGATTTGGTATACTCGTGGAAACAGAATCCAGGAATAAAAGTCCTTGATGATACGATGTCACAGTTTGAGCTCACTGGTTTTAGCTCAAAGTCCGAGATGGTTGGATACGTGGCTGGTACATTTTTGAATTTCTTCTGTTCGCTTATGCATCATCAAAAATAAAATTCTTCTACAATATACTAGATCATGAAAATATCTCTATGTTTTTGTAAATATCTAGAAGAGTTAGCTTTTCTATAGTTTTGTAATAAATTTCCGACCAATACTTTTCTGCATACAACTGTCATTGGTTTGTTAACTTATTATTTTTCTATCTATACCGTCACTTTTTATAGTTAACATCTTCATCTTGTTATTTTGTCATTAAAGCCATATGTTTGAATAGTAGTTTCGTCGATTAGCAACCATTTTCAAGCAGTTTTTTGTTGGATGTAGCAGCATGTTCATAGTTTTTAGGACATGTTTGCTGGATCCTTTTACTAAAATTCCCTATTATGTTATAAAAATTTATTCTATCATATCGTTGTTTTCAATCCAACCTCAAATTTAAGATTTGAATGAAATTCGTAGTTTTCCTCCTTCCCACTGTCCTTTTCATGGGTTTATCACTTTCCCTGGTTTTGACAAAGAAAAGTTTCTTGCCAAGTGTTGTAGTTTCCAATTTGTTGCTGACAATAACGTTGTGACTAATTTAGCTTCTATATTATTCGAGCTTTTTGTTAGATTTAGAAAAGAGCTTTCAAACCTCGAAGAAGAACTGGAGTGTAACGAGGGGTTTTATTGTCTTGCTATTGGTATTGGCATTGCTTATGCAAGCTTTCACTACTGGGACCTGGTTAAAACAGATTGACATAGATTTACATTATTTTTTTTTTTAATTTCAGGGAGATACAGCGTGCTAACCGTGTCTTTCACGTTCAAAAGATTGATGGGTCATTCCATACTTCAGATATACATACCTTGCGTAGCAGTTGTGTGTGTATCTTGGATATCCTTGTGGATAGATAGAAAGTCGACGCCTGCAAGAGTTGGTATGTCGACGCCTTTCACTTCTTTCACCACTTGCCTTTGTTAGTATTTCTACATCAGTGTAGCAATCATATGTTCTACAACTAATGGTCTTTATGTTCTTTGGATGGATGAAAGCAAGATTCCACAATTTCCAGACGCCTTACTGAGGATTCTAACAACGCTCTTCTTACTTTCTTCTAGTCTTGCGTCAATTCTGAGTTCTATTGGTTGCCCCTTAAACTTTTTACATGTGGTTCCAAAGTTGATTGATGTTACTGTTGCTTTTATATCTCATATCCTTCCTTACTCCTTCTCCACTCTTCTGATAATTTTCTGCCTTTTGTGTTTCTTCCAGTATGATATCGTATGGTACTGCGAAATCGATTGCTGACCAATTCTCCTTTTCTTTGTTCAAAAGTAGCAGTGACTTTAGATACTTTCACAAATCCCTTTCACGTTTGCATGGACTGTTGATACTTTGTATTCAAAAATTTTGAATTCTATTTCTTCAATCCTTTTCTTTTGTAGCATTGTGCATCACCACACTTTTGACTGTGGCGACGCTGTGGGGCAGCGCGAATTCGACTTTGCCAAGAGTGAACTACATAAAAGCAGTTGACGTTTATTTGTTGACGTCATTTGTGTTTGTGCTTTGCACGCTCATCGAATATGTCCTAGTCCTTAATTGCGAGCATATACAGTTGAGGAGAAAAAAGAAAAAAAATCCTGGGAAAGAGGTCAGTAGGAATTGCGCTGTTGCCATCGAACCTATGGATGTAAATTTTCTGCGCTACATTTTATTGTAAATTTTTTTAGTTATCGCTCAAAGTTAGGTTCATCGCTATTCTCTTATGTATATCTTTCAACTTCAAATATCACCGTTGTCAATTATAAATGCTTGACTTGTACTTTTGTTGATAGAAGCATAGACTTAAAAATGTTTACATTTGTTTGTGGGAATACTGACAGAAAGCTTTTTAGAATTCACAGAAGAGATTTCTTGGCTCTTATTAAACGATTGTCTGAAGTTGTATAACCTTGAAAAACTTCATTTTGAAGGTGGAAGAGAAGCTATTGAAACCGATTGCAGAAATAAGAGATCCTTATGAAAAGCATAGCCACAAAAGATTATCAACAGACCCACCGCCATCAAAATTTATGGTGCCTGGACAAAATAGGAAGTTTGTTTTGAATGGAAATATCGATAAAGACAACGTGGTTGAAGAGGAAAAGAAAGAGGAAACTGTGTTGGCAGATTATGTGGAAAACTTTGCAAGAGCACTCTTTTTAATTGTCTACATGGTATTTAATTGCGTTTACTGGGCAAAATATAGGAATTCAAAATATAATGAAGATCTTAATTAACAATGACTATATTTAAACTGACATCCTCACTGTAAACTTAAACATGGACAAGAGTGTTTTTCATTCGATTTGTGGTACATAGATCTGATTAAGTAGAACCAGTACAACCACTTAGATTATGACATGAATCATGGTCGAGTTCTCAAATCCTCTCTTTGAAGCTGCTTGACAGTTTCTGTAACTGCAGTACTCTTTTTTGTATAAAACCTCATACTGATTTAACTTTATGTTATTAATTTCAATTTAATAAAGTGCTCCCTAACCTAACTCCTAACCGAAACTCTAACCCTAAGTTATACTACAGTTGTAAACATTAGCAAACGTGATTTCAGCCTGACATGCAAATAGTTGAGGTGAAATGATGGAATTTGTAGAGAGATTTAGTATTTTTACAAACAAATAGGTTCTGAGCACCATTGTATGGAAATGCATTTATCAACAGAAAAATTGCTTGGGTACTTTCGCTTGATATATACTGATATTTACCTGTTAGAGTTGAATAGAAAACTTAAATGATTTGAGTTTTTCATTTATGTTTAATCCAAGTCATTTTACGATATTTAACTCCCACTTTGAATGATAAAGTTTTACTCTAGCATCGTGTATCTAATATTAGTGTAAAGTTCTTAATTTCTGTTTACTGTTTAATCAAGTTTAAAGATATTTTGATCATAACTAAAGCTATGAATTGTGAATTTCTTTGTGATTTTTTTCTTCCCAGAACAGACATCCGTTTATGCATCAGATTACTTCGTCTTTCAGGAAAATTTTACCCTGTAGAGAAAGGAGGTGATAGGTCTACAAATGTTATTGTAGCTTTAGTCTAGGACTTTTTTAGCAAATATAGCAAGATAAAATCTTGATAATATTCAAGCATAGTGCCTAGCTGGGGTAGAAAGCTTTTTCCACTGATATGTTATTTCTCTTTATCATGGGCATAGGATGACGTCAAATTTAGGGAACTGTAAACTTTATGCCCGAATTTCCTATTGTTCTTCCAGAAAATTTTCCCGAATAAAACGGATTTCCACCCAACTTGGGGGGCTGCAGCCCCCCTGCCCCCTACACTTGTGCTCTTTATTCATTTTTCAAATTCAAATGAGTGTTGAAAGATGGAATTTCTATAGCTATGTATGAAATTGTATATCTTTGGAAAATAGTCCTTTTGACTTCTCTTAGAAACATCTATAGGTATCTATTTGTTAATATAATGATTTGGCTCTGGTTCTTTAAAATGTACATCTAGCAGGTACATAGCTATTTTTCTGCTTCTTACGGGCTTTTCAGATGCATGCAAACTCTTTGGATTTTGAGGATAGCAACAAAGGGTACCATTGCAGGATGAATCAGAAAAAATAGCCAGGATCATATCTTTTTAATTTATCCACATAAAGGATAAATTACATGGAGAATTGAATGGAGAAACTATCTAAATTTCTCTGTATTATTAAATTAGATAGAACACGAATAAAAACGACTACGCTTTTCAATTTCCAAGACACGTTGATGCTTTCCATTTCTTATCACCCTACACTGTTTGTTGTAGCTTTCTCTTCTATCTAACATTGAAACGGTCTCCTTATTGAATAGGTTTATAGGCGCCGTCAAAGTTGAGATAGGCCACATGAGAAGCATTGGTGTTGTCACCAACGATAGGCCTCCAAACGCAGTAACTATGTTTTTACCAACCTGTTGTATTTACAATAGCTGTCCTTGCATGGTTGTTGTATTATGATTTCATACAGAGAATTTCATATTGCAAGCGCTGGAAATGACAGGTATGAAATTCCTGTAATTCATCATCGCCACCACATATTGCAAGTACCTGCAAATCTAGTCTCTCTCAAAATGTCTTACGATATTCATGTTTTGAGATTATTTTCAGTATTGTTGATAGCAATATTCATATTCACAGCATGTCAATGTGAATTCCTCTTAATATCATCTGCTTATGAAAAAGACCGTATCATTTGGTCCTTGAACCTAACGGACTTAAATCAAGCAATAACGATTTTCAGATCATTTCCAGATAAGTATGACATCTCTTGTATGCCATTATTATAATTTATGAGAAAGCTATCAACTAAAATTAATTTTTATTTTTGGTTCTCTGAATTTCAAAAAGAGTTAGAGCTGACATCGTGACTGATAGTAACATTCTTTTTGCTTTCATGCAGAAGTCATAGTACTGTTCTAACAGACCAGCAGACCAGCAGCAGAGTAGCTATTATTGAAAGGAATTCACTTCGATTAGGCTTCAATATGTCATTATTGCTCTCATGCGCTTATGAATCTTTCAGAGGCACTTGAAGACAAGTAATTCACTTCCAAGTTCCACAAACATGGATGATTCCAGGCTCTGAAGATTCGTGGTGGCAATTAGTGTTATGATGTTGTAGCATTTAAATTATCAAGGCCTTATTCAGCAACTATTTTACTATCAGTCTCTTCCTTTCTTTCTTTACAGTGCAATCAATTGAGGCTCTCTGAAAGTCTAAGATGGAGAGTCAATTTTTCTATGCAATTTTGTGTCTCACCCTTCATTCTTATCTCAACAAGGTCCGCCTGCTAGCAGATGATGGGTAAGACCCAACTTCTTCATATCAAGTAGCTGAACATTCCTATTCACATTACAAATTTGCCTCTCAATCTTCAAAAAACATCTTCAATTACTTTGCCTTATCATTTTTGCTTAGTTTCTCCAATAGTTACATACCAGTAGGTGTATTAAAAGACTCCAATCTGGGTCCATTCATATTTATCATCCTATTTTGAATGCCTTAAAGCATTCCAGGGTTCTTTTTTGTTTACAAACATTAATATAGATGATTAATTGCAATAGTTTTCTTAGTGGCATCCTTTGCAGCATTGTGTTTAGCCTAAGAATATATTGAATTAAACAATGTTGCCTTCATTCGGGGAGTTTTTTAAAGAAAATTTAGAGCTGCATATAAATTCAGCTATGCTGTGTTCTTTTGGTTGCAGATGGGATTTCCATAGGGATTGAATTACCTGCTTTTGGCGATAAGTGGTAGATATATGCTACTACCTCTAATAATTCCATTATGGTTGCGTTTCTCCTCTCTGCTCATACCTAAATCTATCATTTTTACTGCTATTTACTTTCTTGCAGCCTCGTGTCAGTAAACAATAAGCTTGTGAATTGCACGTGTTTTTCGTTCGAACAGCATAAATTTTATAGAACCGCACACTTTGTGTGGAACTGCACGTTTAAAGAAGCTTTGCTTTCATTAAAATGCAAAATGTATGTTTAACAGCATCTCTGTAATGTCTTGAAGCAATCAAATAAATTTCCAAACTTGGATTTCTGTAGTAATAGCAATTGAAAAAATAGACTTCCAAGTTCTTTTTAACAACATACTTTAAGTATATAGTCTTTCCGTTTTTGTTTATTAACCATGAAAGGTATTGCAACATTTGCATTTTGAGAACCGCATTTTGAGAACACTGAATAGGAGAGGAACTTGAAAACACTTACCAAGCCATCAAAATCCATGTTGTATATCTTCTATGAGGTTATTAGTCAGTAATTTTAGCTAATCTGATATTAAGTCAAGTTTCGTCATTTAATTGAAAACTATTCGAGTAAATAACTTTAGCTTATTTGTCATAGCTTGACAGGTGATCATGATGCTTATCAAGTATTAAAGAAAATGCTTGATGGCTATGACACGAGAGTAAGACCAAATTATACAGGTAATCCTACCTTATATTTTAGTACGTTTCTATGATTTTGCTGCTAGGATTTTGCTAATTATTCAAAAATTTGCTTATGAAATAGATTAAACCGAACAGCTCTTCGAGTTTGATTGTTTTCCACATTCATGGCCAGTAGAGCCTTGGAGTAATTAGTTCTCACTGCAATTTTTGCTTTCTTTCGTCGTTTACCACAGGTGCCAAGCTGTGGAGGATAGAGAACCTATACGGTTTTAATTGTCAATTGCTCTTTTCAGCGTTAAAAGCACTTTATATTTAAGAGCAGTTGTACTTTACTTGCAGGGAAGCCAACTGTAGTGAGCTTGGATTACTCTATTCTTTCATTTGGCCATATTGAGGAAGCTGACATGGTGAGAATTTTGGTGATATTTTGCTTATCTGTTTGGGAACGGAGAAAGCAACATTTGGATACTGTCGATAAAGATCAACTCTCATGTGCCTAATAGAAAGGGGATGGTTATGAAAACTTTTATTTTTTCCAACCCCGTTTATGAACTTTCTCATTTGTCCAAAGTTTTTCGGTACTATAAATTCATAGTTTATTATGATTCATGCATGAATACCTGCATGCATAACTGCCTACCTGCACACACACATATACATATACATTGCATGCAGGGCCGCTTAGAGAATTCAGAGGACTCCCGGGTAAAAGAGAGAGGCGAAACCCCCTGCGAGCAATGCGAGCAGATAATTATGAGGGCCTACAAATTAACTATGGAAAATTACTGCTCGTTAGTTTATGGTTTATGAGGCCCCTTGGACCTTGAAGCATCACGTGTTATGAGGCCCCTTGGATCTTGAGGCCCTGGGGCTATTTGTCCCATGCGCCCCTCTGGGCGGTCCTGACTGCATGCATAAAAACATGAAAACTTAACGTCCTCTCTATTGATCATCTATGTAGCATTTCAGAAATTTGCAACCCCCACCCAAATAAGCAAGCCCCCTGCTAATTGTAAATATCGAAAAATTTCCTAGCTCCATCTATTGAGATGCCCTTTTAAGAATAAGGAAATTATTTTAATTAAAAAACATGTGGTTTGGAAGAAGACAGAACACATTTATAATAGTTGCATATGGAGTTTAGGCAAAATTTTGAACTACTTTTTAGAGTTTTCAGACTCATGTCGCAACTGGTTATTGAAGGGCATCCTTCTGGCATGCAGTTTGCCATACAGCTAGCCCTTCAGGTGGCATTTGAGAAATTCCCTTGGAGAGGTAATAGAATGCAAAGATTCATTGTAGCTTTGAAGCAATGGGGATAGGCATAATCATAATTAATGCATGGTACATGCTTTGGAAAACACAGCCTGATAAAAATTAGAGAACAAGGGCCACGATGAGAATCATAGTCCATTTAAATTTTCTTTTCATCACATACAATTAGATACTACCGTTACATATTCAATAGAGGCTGACTTTACCATTGACATTGACAAATCCATTAGCTACAGCATTGACAAATCCATTAGACATTCCATAGAACATTTCGGGGCATACTGTCCCCATCTTCAGTTAAATATATGGAGAAATGTAAAAAATTTTTCCCTTTTTAAGATAATGTCCCCCTTCATTTGCGTTCGTCAGTTGTTTATTAAAGAAAGGTAAGACGATCAAAGGCGTTTCGTCATCGACTAGAGACCCTGATAGCAGCACTGGCAATAGCCCCCTGTCGATGATTTTTGTATTTTCAGACAATGCAATCAATTAATGAGATCTACTGATTCACCAGAGCTTACTTATTCTTAGAGATCATCCCGCACTCAATCAACAGAATTCTTCAACACCTTTATGCCTTTTTTAATTCCTTAGGTTACTTGTTTTCTCTTTTAGTTTTGCAGTTTCTCGTTAAGGTTATTTCCACCTGTTTACGTTCCCCTACCCATGTCATCTCGTATTTAGGCAATTTCCTGCTTATTTATTTTCATACCCTTTGCCATATATGTATTTACACGCCCTATTTCATTGTTTCCAATAGGTATATAAGCCCCCCCTTTTTTCCATATATTTAACTGAAGATGGGGACAGTATGCCCCGAAACGTTTTATGGAATGTCTAATGGATTTTTCAATGTCAATGGTAATGTCAGCGTCTAATGAACATGTAACGGTAGTCTCTAATTGGATATGATTAAAAGAAAATGTAAATGAACTATGATTGTCGTCGTCACCTTTCATCTTTAATGTATGGTAATATGTAATTAATGTATTTCAATATACTTTTAGGTATTTCCATCAGATTTATTCTTCAGACAGAGATGGAATGATTATAGGCTTAGACATAACATGAGCAGATCACTCGTTCTCATGACGGGGACAAAAAATGTCCCGGATATAATTTGGGTGCCCGATACAGTGTTTATTAATTCAGTTGATGCTAAAATACATGACGTCACGGTCCATAACAACAAGCTGGATATAGAACCAAATGGAAATGTTTTCTGGGGTACAAGGTTCGCCTTTTTAACTATGTTGTTTTTCTAGTTTTCGTTACATTCAAATGAACGTATACCAGGAATATTTATGATTATATGTACTTTAACGTAAGATTACTTAAAATCATTTTTCTATCAGTGTGGCAATTGATTTTTGCATATATATATATATATATATATATATATATATATATATAT
>WIPJ01000509.1:126543-143586 GCA_018155075.1 Cassiopea andromeda
GGTGAGAGCCTAGAGCCCCCCCCCCCTTGATCCTTAATATATCAACGTAGTGGCAGGAGAGAAAATTATTATAACATTTAACACCACAAGTGTACCATGCAAAACATATTTTCTCTCAGCTATAAATAGATGATACCTTGCTAGCTAATTACATATTATATTCATATTTTTATAGCCTACTTTCATACGAACATATAAATTTAACAGATATTTCAGATGAGAACTTTGCTATGGAGGTGCCTGAAACCTTTAACCATTAAAGTAACTGACTGGCACAAAATAGCAAATTCTCTTGTCAACAAACAGGGCCATCGTGAGGGGCACAGCAGGGGCAGTTTGCCACAGGGCTTCAAGAGCAAAGGGTCTCATAACCCCAAATGCTTCACTTTATAGACAAGCACGCCGGAACGGCATTGGGAGAAGGGGGACCGAACAGGAGCAAAAGGGCACCGACTTGCATAGGGACCTCTTTGGGACACAGCCTAGCATAGGCACCTCTTTGGGATCCAAGGCACCTCTTTGAGATATTTAGCTGAGTAGAGTATTCCGTTCTGTTGCACTAGTCCGCAAATTATATCGATATATTACATTTTGATACAGTTGTAATTTAGGACTGGGTACTAAGTTAGGCCGTAAGTTGTTTCGTGACCATGTGTTTATAGGATAACGATAGATGAACAGTGAGCGAAAGTGAGTCTTAACAAAATAGTGAGGGTTTATCGAGACAATTTACAAATTCGGTACACCATCCTTTAGCAAGGCTCATACAAATTGCTCTCTCTTTCAATTATATTTGCTTGTTATATAGCTCATTTAATCTCCTTTGTATCCTATCAATGCTTAACAAAGGATTCTATTGCATTTCAAAAAGGCACTTTTGCTCCCCCTGCTCTCCGAAGTAAACGGCAGGAGGGGTGCTTGCTCCGCTCTGCCCCCCTCTCCGGCGTGCCTGGTTATAGATAATCTCATAAAGTATGGCCAGCAGAAATTTTTGCAGCTTATTCCCAGACTCAAAAAATATTCTGCTCGTAGAGGGCATGAAATATCGTTTTTGTCCCAGGGCCTCAAAAGATCTTGGGAACCCTGGTAATAATGCAAAGGAGTACGTGGACATTTTTGCAAACGATTCATGTTAATGGAACGTTCCTGAATAGCACTAAGGCATGAAACTTGCGACATTCGGCCTGCCATTAGATCTCATGTGCATACAACCAATCAGTCCTTCTTCGTCAGCAGAACATTTTGCTTGCACTTCTCATACACTACAAAAATGCCGGCTTGCATGATTCATGGTTCTTTGGGCGATGATGCAAACAAGATGACTATTGACTAAGAATCAATACAAAAACTTCTTGCATTTAGATTCAGCAATCCATCCTTTGATCCTAGCAACGTCAAAATCCGTAAATCTTAAAACGACAGTTGTAAATATAGAACCACGTGACGGTGTCCTATATTTGGCTGTTGCTGAAATAAGTCCAATTATTGATGTAGTACCAGAACCCTGAAAAACCGCTGCACCTGAATCCCCACCAGAAAGTGGACAATTCTTTGCAAGTACTTGAAAGTAATTGTAGCCGTTTTTGTACATCACTGGGCAGTGAGAGTATTTGTACATAGTTGATCGTCTTTTGTACTTTCGTTCAAGCACATGAAAACTCAAAGATCGCACAGATGTCTTTATTGCTTTTATATTCAAATAAGGCTTTCTATGGGGTCTGTTCAGCTCTAATAGTGCATAGTCATATGCAAACCTACTGCTAGTAGTTGGTTTAATTTCTTTTGAGACACAAATCTTCTTGACCCGTATTTTGTGCTGCTTTCCATTTCCACGAAGCATACCTTGGGTAAAGATAACACAATATACATGCAGATGTGTATAAGTAGCTTTATACATACATCAAAATGTTGAACTTGTTTATTTAATATAAGCATTCCCATAAAATAGGCAGAGACATACATCAGATATATATATATTTATATATATACATATACATATACATATACACATACATTTCTTCATTTGTTCATTTATCTATATGAATATATGGTAATGGTAGGTATTACTTTACGTCATTTGGCAGTTACAAATACTGCATGCCAAATCGTAGAATAAAATTCGGAAAATGGAAACTTTGTAAAAACAGAATGTCTGCAATACGAAAACATGAAATTTATGTAGACAAAATCATTTTACAGCGGGGCTTTAGCACCTAGATTGTAAATTTCTTTGGGATACTTGTTGTCATTAACAGACGGAACATTCCATGCAAATTTCTTTTTTATTGAAAGTTCACAAGGTATTTCTGAGTAGCAAAGAAGGATGAGTTGGTAGCTGCTAAAAGAATCAGAATAATAATAGAGATATTTGAACGCATGCAAAGATGTTGTGAGCAACTGAGGGCTTCAAAATTATTGCAGTTGCTCGTTCTTTAAATTATGCCAAGAATGTCAACCAAAATTGTTCAACTGTGTTGTTTTCGTGATTTGGGATATAATTTACGCTTTAGATGTTCTAAGGATATGTAAAACTACTACACAAATAATTTCCTCTATCTCTCTGAAATGTCAACAAAGTGTGTAAAGCGTTGAAACAAAGAGCATCTGAACTTGAACTAGGAGTTCATGAAACAACTACAACAACAGCTAATTAGCTGGAGCAATAAGCTCTAGAAATACTGCCGTGGAAGAGCAATATCTGCCATTACCCTTACCTTTGGAGGGTGTAGAAATTTTAAGTAGAAAATAGGGGGCAATGATTCTTCAGGGAGCAAAGTAATGTCAGTCTTCTCATTTGTGAAGCATTGCCCCTTAATGTCCCCGTACAGCTACATCATGGAATGAACCAAAATTCAATGATGGAAAGCTAGAGCAATTAAAAAGGAGAGCCTGTACTTACAGGCAGTGATTGCGCCAGAACAATGCTGGCAGAGGGACTAGTGCTTTCAAAGTACCGACGGTAAGAGGTGTCAAAGAATTTTAACTGATAAAGCCTATCGCATTGGCTACAAAAAGCTAAAAGCAAGGGGGAAAAGGTCATGCATATTATGAACGTGTCGACAATGCATTGAAATTTAGGTGCCGATGGGGGCTCAGGATAATCCTGGAGGAGCTACAGCCCCCCAAGCCCCCACCAGTGCCTCCACTGTTTGCAAGATTAAATGTTGGTCAATAAATCAAATAGGTGTTCCACAAATGTTCATGCCTCTAAAAGACCTCGAACAAATATTAAGTTGCCAAGACAACGACGAATGCTTTTACAGGTGCTAATTTTTTCAAGGTTCGTAGGAATCTTAATTACTTTTTACCTCTCTGATTAATACCCAGAAATATTTCCATCAAATAGTAAATGATAATTCCAATCTTCTTCAATTTAATCAGTTTGATATCCCATTGGTTCTTAAATAGTGTTGCCATGGCAATCTTTATTAAGAATAATTTACGTAGTCACCACGAACGTCAAATCAAGCCACCTCGGCTCAATTAGCAGTCATTTTTAATCGAATTGCACGGATATTACTTGGATTGGCCTAACTTAAACCGACTAATGCTCATCTCCCTTTAACCTAAAATATGTTGATGGCTTACTGTTTTCGCCAAATGATGACATCACCTTTCAAAACCAATTAATAAGGAGTTTTCAGAAAGACTATTGACTCAAAAGCAAAATTTGTTAATGGCATTAACATGTTTTGACTGCAAAACCAAACCATCATTACTGAAAATAGATTATTAGAATGTAAAAGTAATATCGATAAACATGTAATTTTGACCATAAATTGTCTCTTCAGTTACGTCTTGCATTTGGAAGTGCTTCGTTCATTCCAAGCTTCATAAATGTTAACGTTTTTTTGCTCGGGTCTTCCTTGAATAAATAATGACTCTGGAATTGACTACACTCTTTTTTTTATAAGAATAAAGTTTATAAAAATAATGAGGCTCAAAATTGCTGAAATATAAGAATAATTTAAGAATAATGCCAGGCTCAAGCTTCATCAAGACATAAATAAATTTTTGTATCCTAGTTATAATACTGCTTTCAGATGTACTTTTGCATTATTGATGCAAAATATAAACTCTTGCTTAGTTTTATGATGTAGTAAAACATCAACAGAGATTGGAATATATATTCCTTAAATTTTTAGACGAAATTACACCTTTGGTATTTAAGAATAATTTAAAAATAATTCTAGGCTGAAAATCAGGAAAGTTTCAGGATATTGAGGCTCAGAAAAAATTTAAGTTTTTTTTATGAAAAAAGTGCGTAAGTTTCATTTTATGTATTAATATGCACTCTTTTTTTATAAGAACAATTTTGTAAGAACACGAGCCTGACATTTGGCGGAGAATCAAGAGCAAGTTAAGAATAACCCTGAGACTGAAGAATTATTGTAAAAAGTTATTTTAGAACAAGATGCATAAGCTTTCAACCAGCATATGGCTATGAAGTATTTATTCCTTGCTAGACTGAGAAGAATTGACAGCCATGTCATTTCTTTTCTTCGATTTTCACGAATTAATTGCCCCTAGCGAAACTAGATACTGTGATGTAGCATTTGGCTAATGGGATCTCAGCTAATCATAACATCCAGTTTTGTCTTGTATACCACCTAATTTCGAGACTGCCTACGCTCTACTAATTTATAAACAAATTAAGAATAATTCAGCTTCAAAATTTAAGGAAAATTAATAACAGCCAGCCGGAACCTGAAGTTTACTGGTTTCTTATAAAAGAAAGAGCGTCTTCCATTTATTCTTTGTTTAATTTTCTATTTTAGACGCAAAGTAGGTCGCTATCACAGTTCTTCTAGACCTCGTTACCATTCTGCTTCACGAAGTGGCTTTTCACATAAGTGATAGATCTACATATATAACCTTTCATGTTTGCCTTTAAATGGCTACCTTTTCTATTTTAGATCGTCTGTTCCTTTGATCAAATCAGCCAATTATATTGCATTTAATGACGCTGTATTTCAAGCAATTGATTCCTATTTACCTCTTGGCTTCCACCTTATTTACTGTTCATTGATGTTCTGCTATCTTCTTCTCCATTCAGCTGTTTATTTTCCTTTGAACAACTTGTTTACCCAAATGCTCATTCACTGGCTTTGATCATTTCCGTTTCTGAAACTCTGTCTACTACTGCCTTTGAGATCAATCTTCTAGGAATTTCATCCTATTCTTTTTAAATACGTCTAAATTGCCTTGATGTAAAAACCAATATTCAGATCTCTTCTAGACTAACCGGATTAGCAAATCACAACTAGACTCCACATTCTCGCATTTCTTCCTTGCATTTGAATTATTTATGCTTGCTATATATACTTTCATATTTAGCAGAAACTAAAGATTTACTAAATCCTGTGCTTTTGCACTCTGAAACAAGCCAATAGTTTTGCTATTGGAAACTGCTTTGGTGAACTCAAACTATTCCACCAATTATGAGAAATATTCCAAGCAATACCACTAAAAAGCCCTTGCACATCAGACTGCGTTAGAGACTCTTTCTACGCCAGATCTGTGGCGAGCATCAACCTTCGTAAAAAACTTGCCAGTTGGAAGTTGGCTAGTCTTGGCGAGTTTTATTAGCATTTAGGCCACTTCTACCCACATCTTAAAAGCTCAAATGCCGAGCAATCTTTTCAAAAAAACTTTTGGCTAGAATATGTGGTAATCAAAAATCCCATAATTCATACTTGCACAGAATAGAGTATTTTGTGATACTGCCTTGCATGATAATTAACACGACAAGATTGATGCACCCTCAGATGACTTTTGGTGATGTAATTCATCATTTGAGGTTAAGTCAACACATGGAAACTCCTTTGCTTCAATTTCTTTGTTCTTCTGATGAAGATATTGTATATCTTCTTGAGTCTTTCTAGTTACATGTTTAAACCCCCTGGAAAAATGATGCAGCATTGGCCTATATGCATGGCTTAAAGTTCCATGGCTTGTGGTGGATCGCTTGGTCAGGGATTCGAACAACGTGAGACTACTGAGCTTCATCTAACAACTTTAAACGCCACCAAGCCTCTCCCAACACGAAATTACTAGTTTTTGAATCATCATACATGGTGGTTATATGATGCAACATTGATGCTTCAACTTAAGCCTGATAGTTGCTCACAAACTGGCATATTGACAAAGCGGATGAATGAAGACGTCGGGTTCCTGATATGAGATGATTTTTTGAATGATTCGGATCACCAAATACTTGCCTTTCAAATCATCCACATAATTAGCTCATTACCTAAGTAGAAAGACGTTTTCAGAGTGCTGTTGGAGTCAGGCTCTTTACAAGCATAATTATGACTTCCTCTCCTTTTTGCATGTGGGTGCAATATTGAACCATCTCTATTACAGACACCATCGCAGTGTTAAAACTAGAAAGCATATCAAGATTTTAACGAGCAATGGAAACTGACTGATAATATCAGACAATTGGAAATGCCTATTTGCAAACTTTTATTATTACTCACTAAAGTCAGAAAAATTTGGGACTAATTTGTTCATTTAAGCTTCGTTATCAAGGGATGTCTATTACTATAAAAGATGGAAAATATTCGGTGACATAAGTGTGGAAAAATGTTGGATATGTTATGGTCTCTCTTTAAAATGCTATTGCAATGAGGCTCAAAAGCAAAACTTCAAGTTGAATTGAAAGACTATGTTTTTGAGGATTGTGCAACATCCTGTAAGTTAAAACTATAACACGAAGGTAACAATAATCGTAAAAGCCCATATATGTACCCAGGGACGTAGGAAGGACCAAAAAAGTGGGGGCTGTCATAAAGGGGCACATAACCATACCTATTAAATGGCCACGCCCATAACTAACACTGCGTATAATCCATGAATGAATTGCACCAGTGGAGTAGTGGCCACCACTTTCACACTTTGGGGGGAGCGTAATGTCCATGAAAGTCAAAGTTCATTTAATTAACAGCTTGTGCTGGATCATCTAACCCCCACGCTTAGTAGTTGGAAGGAGACAAAGTAGGGATTACGTTATAACCGTGAAAGAAAACTTGTAGAAGGAAAAGGAGGAAACTGGGGTCCAGACCATGGAAAAAATTTTGGAGCTCACGCTCTCCAGAATGTTGGAAAATGCCCTTCTGCAATGCAAAACAGGACAGACATCGCTTTCTTCATTGATCTTAATGATGAGAGGGAAAAACTGCATCTCCAACAGGAGAAACTGTATCTCTAACATGTTTTCACCGATTTTGACGACGTAGACCAAAAGTGACAAGCTACGACGACGTTGTCTGTACGCCAAAGTTATGCCAATATGCCACTGGAAATAGAGGCCCTGCCTCTTTTCTGTACGCCAAAGCGTAAGAAAAAGCAATTTTACACCAGTAAGTTGGCTTACAGGTAGTCGATTATTGCTTCCTTTGAACCACTCTAATGCATCTTTGCTACATTTTGCAAATCTGAAAGTTTTGTTTGCAGCTGCTCCTATCGCTCCCCCCCCCATCCCGCCACCGCTATCCTGTCCAAAACGATTTCCTATTGTATTTCTTCCTGGAGCATTGCCAGATAATAACGAAGTCTGCTCCGTACATAAGGGACTGTTGTGAAACATAGCAAGCCATGATTGCAAATATTGCTTTGGGCCTAATCTTGCGTTGAGAAATTAGGCACAAAAATTATGAGAAAAGGGCACTTTTGTGTCTTTAGGAAGGAGCGCTTTGGGTATTGAAATGGGTACTTTTGCGTAGTTTACTAAAAAGTGTGGGCCTTATTCCCTCCGGCACACCGATTTGTACGTCCTTGTATATGCTGTTCCTTTTTCCATTGGTAGTTTCGAAAAGTAGGGGTGTAGCCTATTTGCGAAGTGCACTGTTCCTCACAAAAACCATAATTCCTTGTTCATGAAGGGATGTTTTCTACCGTCACCAACAATTGAAACGAAAACAATTATTGCCATATTTTCAGGTACTGCATGACCTCCAAATATCAGTTTCTATGATCATCGAATTATATTCCTGCATGTTATATACGCTTTGGCTTACGTTTAGAGTTATTTTCGAAGGAAAATGGGATTTCTATTTCAGGATAGCAATTTGATGTTGATGAAAATATATTAAAAGATGGAGAGGCTAAGAATGTCTTTAACCTTAATGTTTGTGAACAGATCTAGCAACGGGGAATTTCATTGCACTTTTTGCTAGTAAGCTGGTCACTTAAGGTCTAACCAAAAAATTCTTAATACCAGTTCAAACATTGCCGAGCTTGATAGCATTGAAAAACTTCTAACAAGTTTCTTTCCGATTTTTTATGCTATAAAGTTGAAATGTGGCCAGTACACAGGTTTCTACGTTTCCGACACACTTCGGCACGAAACAAGTTTGATGAGTGGAAATTCCTTTTAACAACATGCCCCTCTTCTAAAACGTACAGCATTTTGCTTGATACAGGCTTTTTTCGAAAGAAAGTTTTTTGTCCGAGTATTGAAGTCTTTTTAGATTTTTCATGATTTCAGCTCCAAACCGTTATTAGACTTAGCAAGCACTTTTTGAGTTCTGATGTGGTTACCCATGCATGTGAAAGAGAATATAAAAAGCTGCATTTAGAGGTGAACATACTGAAATATCTTTGTTTAATACAGAGATAACTGGATCCTCATGCCTGTTGGCTCATCGACTTTCTTAGTTCTCAAAAGTTTAGTAATAAACGTTTTTAACGTTTTGAATAGTGGAGTACTACTCATAAATAGTCTTCGAAGAAAATTTTCTCGAGGAGGTTTCTAATGAAAAAATATGGAAAAAATTTAAGAAGCAGACAGGTAAGCGATATCGAAAAAGCTGTTCACTGAAAGAAATCTTAAGTTGAACACACAAGAAAAGCGCACTTTAAACAACTTCTTGATATTTAGCATTACAGATTTAGTGAAAAGGTCTTGCCCTAACAGATCTACTGAAAAGATTTTCATCTTATATGTGCATGTTATTGACAGTTTTTTAATTACTTCGTGGTTTGTATAAACTTCATTATATCACATTGATCAACTTTCTTATATAATGTTAATGGCTGTGAGAAACTTCAATATTCCATCTCCTCAGCTTTTCTGAGTGAAAAGAGTAAGATGACTATTTTTTTACAGATACAAAAAGCATGTTGGATCAGCGAAGGATCGGAACGTTTGTCTTCGGGCCGCAAGGAGCTTACGGCAAAGGCCATGAGCAATTAATTGATTTACCTTGACATGAAAATCGAATCAAATTCAATAAAATATGAACTGTTTTTCATCGTGAGTATTTGTCGAGCCAGCAAACACACCACATGCCGAATTGCGGCTGCGTAGAGTTCCTTGTGTTGAACGAAGATAGGATTAATGCCTTGGAAAATCGAAGCACGACTTTCCCTACGCAGCCAATGGAATTTTTGCTCCACGGTAAACAGAGGATATTTGTTCAAAACTGTCCTATAGCAAATTCAAAAACTAGGATAACTACATCAATAATATTCCTTAAAGTCATTCAAAAACTGATTATTGCTATATGTAAACCAAGTTCTGGCTACCTAAGGTGGCAAATATTAACCTAAGCTCTTTAACCGTACATTTGAAATCTGATTTTTTAAGCTGCTAGGGATATTTTCATCCTTCTTTCAGCTGAGATGCTTCGAATATGTATCGTTTTGTGCAAAACTTTCGCTTTTACTATTTTGGCAATTAAATTTCGATGCTACTTATTCAGAAGATTAATACAATAGTATTCAGCTGAGGTATGAAGATAAATTTACAAAATATGACAAGTCTATGTCATTGAGTGGCAATTCCACAAAAGGAAGCAGCCTAGTTTTGAATAGCTGGTCATAGATAAGAGAAGGTATGAAAAACATGGTAAGATTGCAAAATACCTTACCTATTTTTAAACGATACATCATTGGTCCTTTGCGGATTTTGACACCATCATGAATGCAATGAGCTGCCGTCAAAACATGAATGGGTGAAACCAATGTTCCAATGCACCCAACGCTAATGTACACTATGGATGAATAAGGTGATGAGCTTGTTACTAAATATCCAGGAACCTTTTCCTTGTGAATTGAGCGTCTTGCTCGCTGAGGCTTCTGTCCTTTCACTGAATCAATTGGCATTGAATCCCCAAACACCCAAGTGTCGTAGGCAGCACCCGAAAGCCTGGCATCTTCTTGGTACACATTTTTGGTACTGGCCAATGCTGTATCTGGTCTTCCATTGACCAATCCAATGATCTGCACCGAAGTTCCTATTAATATTACTACAGTAAAGAGAAAACGTCTATTTGCATAAACTGCCATTCCTTCTCTTTTTACTCCTAATACTTTCTTACAAAAATGACTTGGACACTTCTTATCACGTCACCTATAAATACCTTGAAAAAATGCGCAACAAAAGGCAATAGTTTATGCTGCATATCACCATGGTTTCTTCAATATCTTCACTTCTCAAGAACAGATGCAAGCAATGGATGCCACATACCATGCTATTCGTCAAACAGAGGCCGTAAACAAAGCTAAACTATGTCAAAACTAAGAACAAAGACAGCCATTTCCCTTTCCAAATGCTACGCATACTCAAACCACTTTTCTATATTGTGCATGTCGTGTGGACTTTTGGAAGCTGAAGCATCTCAAATCCGGAGGTTTTGCTCTGAGATATGAGTGGCTACATAGGAATTCTATTCATTCAATATTATCTTCAAGGGGGTATGTATGTCTAGGAGGCTATTGAATTGAACTGAGAATGAATTGTGTTCTATCTTGAGTCTTTAATAAGTTAATCTGATGTGTAATGAGCATTGTTGACATGACTTTAATTACATCAAGAATTTCCTATCAAAATAAAACAAAGGGATACCTTTGAAGTAATAAGAAACTATAATGGCAAATTACAACATTTCAGGAAATGGAAAAACTTCAGCCATCAGATGGAATATTTCTATAAATTTTCCTGTTCTTGTGACTTGCAATCTCACTTTCTATACGTCCATGAAACTAGTTTAGATTGACTAGCTAACAAACCGTCATCAACAGCTTTCATTCGAAGAAACGATCTTGGTATAAAGACCATTCATTTATAAGTTAATAAGCAATTACACTAATTTCTCGTAGTACCAGCATTATCTAACAGATCACTTTTTTGTAAAGTTGTAAGATTTTTCAATCCTGTTGTGAATTACAGAGTTTCAGCATTGCACAAAATTTGCGTGAAATGTTTGCAGATGAGAAACATATAATTTCCAGTTATGTGTAAATGAAATGTCTGTAAGCCAATTATAAGCTCTGAATTCAGCAGCTTTGTTGGGTACAGTTTGGGACAAACCTCTGATTTAAAATCTTTCAACAAAACAAGCAAAATTATAATTCATCTTATTGAAATCTTTTCAAATTATGGATAGGTGTGGATAAAGCAAAAAATGGTAACTCTTGAAATGTAGAGGCTAACTGTTGATGAAAAAAAGAGTAATTAATTTTGTTTTTCTGTTGCTAATCATGTCATAAACAATTCTTCCATTCCAACACTGCTCTCTATCACGTGCCTTCTTTCCCATCAGTGTGGGTATAATACGAAGTATCGAATAAAGCCACCGCCTACTCTTAAAAGTATGCGAAAACAAGCTTGCGAACTTCTATATTTGCCGATAAATAAGTTAAGATACAACGTAACTTCCTTGCTCGATTGGAACCCTGGCACGATAAGAATGAAATTTTCTGAATTTCAAAAGAGATGCTTGAGTTTTAGCAAGAGGAATGACATCAATCATAGCAGGGTTTTAGTTAAGTCAAATCAACAACATGCCGATAGAAAGGGTTTATGAAAACGCACATAGAAATTGCCACGTGCCGGCTAAACCTATTATATGATTATTACGCCCTACTGTCATCCACTATCTAAGAATTTGATCTCATCACAAGAAACTAACTTATATTGAATTTAACTCGGAGGGATACCTAAGAGATGAGCATTTACAACATGTATTTGATTTGTGCCTCATTTACGCAAATTGCATGCTTTATTTAGTAACATCCCTAACGAGACATTCCAAGGAGTTTCCAAGCGACACACCCAATTCCATGGATTGCTTCTTCATACCAGAATCTACTTTTAATGTCAGGTAGCTTGCTTAGTGGCAGCAATTTCCGTAAGGATTGTCCAACATTGCAATCAAGTCATGTCGATCCGAGAACGTCGGGTGAAGAGCACATTTTTGAAAATCAATTGATCGTTAATTTAGTCCAGAAAACTCAAGTGTCTCAGCAACTGGAGGTTATTTCTGGTGGATTTTTGGTTAACGCATCGCTTCTTTAAGTCTTTTACAAAAAGGCAATACTCTCTCTCCCTTGATGGTTAAATTTCCCAGAGCAGAATGCTGTCCAACACTCAATTCTGACTTATGAAACTATGTGGTTTTTCATTAGAAGCAAAACGAAGCCTAAAAACAAAAGCTTTCAAGGCTAAAATTCACGTAAAGAGTTTTTGCATACAATTTCAAGCAAAATAAATATCCAAATACATCCTTCTTCAGCTAAAAAGCAACTTTTATTCCGTTTAGTAATTAAGCTTGGTATCGTGAGTTTTAAATCAATCATAAAACCTAAACAATATTTAATCATGATTTTTTTGTTCTTCCCTCACTTTCGAAATTGTACTTTTGAAAAATAAGTTACAGCCGGGGTTTTCATGACTTTATAAGCAACTTGCAAGGTAAAAAGGTGAATTCACAAAAAATGTTTTGCATCTTGAGCATTTTGCATAAAAAACATAAATTGCAGCGCGAAAAGTGACATTGTGTATGAAAGGATTGTGAATTAAGTTAGATATAGCATGTATTTGTTTCAAGAAGAGTTATGAATAAAAGATGGATTAAATCAATATGTAAACATGATTTATCTAAAAGTATTTCTATAAATAAAGCTTTTCATGTTTTGTTTCTTTCTCGCCATGTAGCTAAAAATTAAACTAGTTGATAACACCCAGGTCCGTGGGCAGTTGGGGGAAAAATGATTTCTACACACATGCCCCCCAATCCAGTTAAGTTGTTGAAGGTTCTGATAATATTTGGCATTATGATGTAGTGTGGTATGAAATGGGATCTTGAAATAAGCAGCACATGTGACGTGACAGTTGGGATGATAAAGCTCGGAAATGCTTATCATCGAGGGAGTGTTTTTTGCTCTTTCCATCTATAGGGAGGTAATATTGCTGACATTGTCAGATGCAGTAGGTCTTGTATCATCTACCCTGTATGTATCATTAATCTCTTCAAGAATGATCTTGACATAATCTCATTCATTTCTGAACAGGGGAGGATACCTCTACAAAAAACTCTATGATAAAGCACAACCCTGATTTTTCTTAATTCCTGGAGAATAATATATTTACAGGAATCTTGATTTACAAACAAAAAAATTCAACGGATCACCTCAAGTTGTTTATCTGGTCCTTTAGCATATTGTTCTTCATCTTTCATTAATACATCAGCTTGTCACCAGCACAAAATTAATTCTCCTATTCCTTTATAGCTTAGAAGAAATAACTTTGATACTTTTAATTACATGTGTCCCTTTTCTTCGCTAATTGATTAAACTTTTAAGCTTTTTCAAAGCGTTGCCTTAAAACAAACTACGTTGTTCAGTCATTATAATTATTTCAGAAAGTCATTGACATCATCAATTAACAATAATGCTGTGAATCCATTCTATATAATGTCCTACATCAGTATTCACCCCATACCTTCCAGGATATCCACAACCACTTCCCCAGCTGGCTACACCGGACAGAATAAACTTTCCACCGGACACTTTGCATGCTAACGGCCCTCCACCATCTCCATGACACGTATCAATTCCTCCGTAGCGATTACCTGCGCAGAGCATACCCCTCTTGATTCTCCCTTTGTATGCAATGGTGTTGTTACAAATTGTTGCCGACACAATTGGAACTTTCCCTGCAAACAATCGATTTGTAGGTTGACCAAGAAAACTGGGTGCACCCCAACCAGCAACGAAGCACGCAGTATCACGTAGTATTACTGCATCACTTTCTGGTAAGCAGATTGGATTGACGTTTTCATTGAATGCAATTTGTCCTTCAATTTTGATGAGACCAATGTCGTTTTCGTGTGTCGATGAGTTGTATCCCGGATGAATATGAAATAATTTTATATCAAATAACTGTTCCACTGGCTCAATTTCAAAAACGTTTACATCTCCAACTGAAATTTTGCGAAAAGTGTTAAATGGATACCTAAAACAAGACATACGTGCAAATTTAAAAGTTGCATTTTCTAGCTATTGTAAAGAAAGATAAGATAGACCAGTAATTAGCCGGAATGAATGCCTTGTGCAACTGCAGCTTCATCATGGCTATAATTCTCAAGTTTCCATGATTGCCAAGCAAAGTTTTAATAAGCATTGTATTTGCTGTGATCTCACTACTTACATATATCAATTTATATAAATGATGATCTTTTTGAGGCTGCAGTTGTTATGTAAATTTATTTCAAATTAGTAATGCAGCAATTATCAGTTTTCCGGGGGGAAAGGCAACAGAAAAACAGAAAATAGAGCAAAATTCAAGCTTTTGAACTATTCATCAGTAGCTCTAAGGGGAAATATCACCACAATCTCCCTTCAACATATATTTGATAGAGTTTCTGAATCTTTTCATTGACTTCAGAGGGAAGTATTGTGTACACAAGTGCACAATGGCACAAACAGGCACTCCACCAGGAGAGTCAAAGCCCCCCTCATTTCATGTTAACTTATAGAAAATGACAAATACCTTTGCAAACAGTGTGCTGCAGTTAGCAACCACGTGGAGGACAAAATCGACGCTGCGCAGAAGACAACAGCAGATCCACTATACAAAGCGGCCATCCATGGTAGCATGCCAGGCTTTGCCATAGTGAACGAATTTCCAGAAAGAGGCACATCTTGGACTCCACATGGAACTAAAGAATAGAAAACAGATTTATTTTAATAATGTCAAAATTCCCCCCCAAAAAAGCTCATTTATTATTCAAAGCCTCCCTTTGAATTCCACAGTTGTCAATTTCATCCAATCTGCTCCTGGTCGATTTTATATCCGATCATTTCAAATTCGATATTCACTTTTAAACTGATATAATTTCAACTTTTTAAATGAAGCTACTCCTTTTTTGACCAAATTTTTTCATGCAAAGGGGCCGCACTTCAGAGTGACAGTTTGATGATGGAAGATTCTATGATAAACATTTAAAATGCAATAATTGTTCACCTGATGAGGGCAGTTTGCTTTTCAAACGCTCCTTCACAGTGTTCCATTGAAGAATCACATCTTGTTCATTGGATTCTCCGTATAGCTCATACTCAATGCTAAGTATATTTGTAAATGACGTCGCAGTAGTGGCCTGGACACGACCACATACCTTCATAAGAAGCGGGGCAGCAGGTGTATAGCCATTGTATACGTATAGCCTTTCCAAATTGCATTCAGGGTTTGGCAGTACATTCGCTTTGATTATTGAAAGCGTTATCCGCTTATCGGCTGATAACTGGATCTTCCATTTACAAGATCGGGTACCTTTTGCTAAGACTATTGTACCAGATTCAGCGTTGAGCGTTGTATTGCAAGGGGTTGCTGGAATGAAAAAGTATTGGCTTTTCTAGTTGTATACAACGAAATCAAGAAGACCATGCTTGCTTGAGTAATGTTGTTGGCATAAGTATAGCTTAAAGGTAATTTCTACTGCTCTTCAGTCAAGAAAACAGTTGCAATAAACCAACCTAAGTCTTTTGTTGGTTTTTATGATCTTCGTTAATAGAGTTAATTCGACTTTGAGTTAGAATGAATGCTTAATTACAATTCAATGCAGCTCTTTCACTCAACTACCACGCTCTTTACTAAAGTCAGGCAAAAGATAGGACTGCGTTAAGACTAGCACTACAAGATATGATGCAATTAAGGGGCAAAACAGCTTGGTTTTGCACAGATAAGCAATTTATTGCCGCTCGGCAACGGGTGTATCAGCAGCGTTGACCACTCCTGTTACTGTGAACTATTGTAAACATTTGGAAAAATCTCGAAGAAGACCAATTGAAAAATTTCGAGTAAGGCCAATTAGGTGGATAATGTTTCCTACACAAAGAATTACCAAGATTCAGATATGAATTCAATGAAACGTTCACACTCTCGTTCCTTTTAATTACCTGTGGGAATCAGAAGTTTTTCTACATCTTGTCTTTCACTAATTGCTCTCCATCGAAGCTTGAATCCCTTAGAGCGCACTGTACCATCTGGTTGATAACCAATCAAGAGCTTATTTTTTGATGATAGTATTGGTCTGGGCAGAAAATCTCGGCAGAATCTGCCAAGTTCTGGAGAATTATTGGAATTTCCATCAACAACTTGAATATAACCATATAAACAACTTGCTGATGATTTCATGTCAATATCTTTAAATGTAACCTCGATTCTTTTGTGAGGTGGAACTTCAATTGTCCATGTGCAAAATCTTCTACCCTTTGTGGGATTAGGATAATTAGGAGATGAAAGTTCTCCAGATTCACTTTGAAAGACATGCCCACATCCTAAAAGCGAATCTTATATAGATAGTAAGTTTATTCACCTTTGTACAACAAATGAAAAATTAAGACAAGCAAGTTGCAGTCTAGAATTCCCTTACCTAAAATTTTTGTTTCTTTGGAAAGCTTGACTAAAGCTGTTTTATACAGCGACAGTATATTTAGAAGCATAAAGGCAACAATGCCAATCTCTGGTATTCTGATATAAAATTTTTCATTTGCCAAAAGCCACGCTATCATTAAGTACTTTAAATATAACATTACGATGCATAATCATAATTTTTGAGCATTGGAAGCAAAAATTATGCTGCATGCGCTCTCTTAGCATTGATTCTAAGCCTATTCAATTCAAAGCAAAAATGCTAGTATCTTCAAATAGGTGAAAGGGAGCAGATTGCATATTCAATTAGAGAATAGTAAAATTAATTTTGTATTTTAAATAAGTCGCTTTTGGTTTCTAGATGATCTATAGATCTAAGGTTG
>WIPJ01000509.1:145398-160966 GCA_018155075.1 Cassiopea andromeda
GAGACTCCGAGAGAGGTTCGTACTATGAGTCAAATCATGCACTGTTCCACCAGTTAGAGGATACTCTAAGGCAATGCAACACTTTTGTCGATATTGCAACAATTACTACCCACAAACGCATTCTACACTTACCCATCTGTCCAGATTTAGCAAGAAATTGCCAATTTGCTGAGAATCCTGTCATCTCTTTGCTTTTATCTGAACTAAACCGAATCCACAAAGATCCCGTCTTTGAAATTACATTGCCTGGCCTGACGTCACCACAAGCTTCTGTGATTATTTTAGACTTGGAGTTTTCACCATCTCTTATAGTTAGTTTGTCATAAAGGCAGCTTTCATGCTTTTCAATATTAAAACTTTGGAAAGCAAGTTTGACTTGGTGCTTGCTATCAGCTTTGATAATCCAGGTGCAGACTGTGTTTGGTGGGTAAGCATTGGGGTAATTTGGGCTTGTGAGGGTCCCATTGAAAGATTTAAGAGTGCCACCACATTGCTCTTGAATGAAAAGATAGAAGACAGTTGTCAATGTTCGCACAAAAACAAAAGCTAAAAATTAGGTCTAATTCGTCAAAGCGTAAGGCTGAATGTTGAGAGACTAATCAGAACTAAATCTATTTATGAGTAAAACAGAGTTAAGAGCAATTTGTCTCTGCTTCAAGTTCCAGTGCAATTACAAAGAAAAATATTTGCTTGATATTGACATACCATATCTGCTTTCATGCTGAAATTTGCTGATTCTAGACTTTCTAAACTAGAAAATTGCAAAGAAAATATCCCAAATTCCATAAAAATACTCAACATCTCAGATTTCTTTAATCTTTTACATTCTTTCTTAATTTCCTATTTGTTTCTTAGGCTTTAAGAAAGCCGAACAAATCGCTCCCCTGATCTCGTGTTTCAAATATGCCAAACCTTCAAATCATGGTACTGTAAACAAAATCAAAGTTCAAAGAGACATTGGCTTACCCGGACCTCTGGGCTGTCTTGGTAACAAAGATGGTGGACTATAGTTGCTATTATCAACTGCAATCCACATCGCCTCGAATCCAGATCTTGTGTCTGAACTGTCTGTTTCAAAAACTATGAACATTTGCTTTTGCGATGTTTCAACAAGACCAGGATCCTGATGGCCACAATATCTACCAAGCAATGGCGAGTCTCTGCTGGAGCCATCATATATTTCCAGTTTATCATAGATGCAACCTGGACCTACTTCCAAGTCAAAATTAGAGAATCTAAATTGAATTTTCATGGAATCTTTCGGGGCTGAAATACTCCACTGGCAAACCAGATTGTTTTGATAGTTGTCAGGAAAAGCACTGCTTCTCAAAAATCCAATTGTTGATATTTTTGTTCCTCCACAAACTATAAACAAACAAATTTCTTTTTGAAAATTTTACAAGAAGTTGAAAAAGTTTATGTTACCATAGCAGTGTGTTATTTTTTCTCTTTGCACTCATAAGAGTGTGAAGCCTCAGATAATAACAAAATGTGACTAAAAGTATCCAACCAGATTTAGATCCAAAATCACATGAAATCTTCATTCATGGACCAAGATTTCCTGTGGAAAGTAACTCTCTGCTTGTCACTTTTTGATTAATGCAAAAAGAGTGTGAACTGTTGTAAAGGCGGATTTCCACGAGGCGAATTATGCAGCGAATTCGTCGCGAAAATTTAGTCGGCGAATTTATTTTTTTATTTCCAAGCAGAAGCGAATTTTGGCACCTCGTTCGTTACTGATAAGCTACATCAAGACTCCAAACGTAAACACGCTGCTATTAATTAGAAAGAGAATTCTCATTTTGAACTTAATGCTATTGCATCGTAAAAAGCAGAAGTCAAAGAAAATTGCTTGGGTAAGAATGATATTCGATGATTGTACCAAGAAAGGAGAATTCCACTTGCTAGTGAGAGATTTAAAATTGCATGATCATCAGTATCAGTGCTTCCTGCACTCTGCTTGGTTTCAAGCGTCATGCGAAGCTTTTCGCTGCGAAAAAGTAGGACTTGTTTCTACTTTTTCGAGCGCTCACTTTGAAAGCAAATTGCTCAAACTGCCCATGCTTAGTTAAGTTTCGCGGCGAATTCGCTGCACAATTCGCCTCGCGGAAATCTGTCTCAAGGTTGTAATGTAGAACTTTGTATATGGTGCACAATATTGAAAGACTCTTGCTACATTGTGACCCACTAAGGGGGTGCACACTGAAGTGTTGATTGGTTGGTGTTGGAATTTATTGGACCGCAAGACATTCCTTAATTTCACTGCTGAGTCAAACCCATGTGAGGGTACCATCCCTTTGCAGTAAAACTCGATTGGTACGCCCCTTGGTCCCCTTAGCAAAAAGAATATCAAGACATTTCTAGTGACTCTCGCTATCAGTATTAAATTATGCACAAAATATTCAAACGATTAGGAGAAAGCCATTAAGCTCCACTTTTTACGGGGTCGGAGAGAAGTCCACTAGGCCAATGGCTCGGTACTGACAATGCTAAATGATGCCTTGCTAGACCGACTTTCTGAAATGGGGCGACTTTTATCTAAAATGGACCGATTAATAATTTTTCTTGCGTGCAACAACCATCTAAGATGTACCCCTTATTTTTAGTTTTAGTATTAGATGTTTTGTAAGCCTGGAAGACCTTTCCACTATCTGTTAATGTTTTAAGTAACGACACTTTTTCTTAACCTAAACAAAGAAGACTGTGCTGCGGCATTACCAATCCAGCAACAACAGCAACAATTTGACAATGGATGTAAACATGTGATGATGATAAGGAAAATTAAGAAAAAGAATTAAAAACAAAATGCCTTGGCCTGCTACTTTCTTGATACTTCTCCCTATTTTTGACCATTTCAATTTGAATCCGTATCGCTGAGAATTATGTTCTGATCTATAAGTAATCCTTAGTTTTTGTCCAGTGAGCTTCCCAGCAGGGAGAAAACTTCCACAAAATCTTCCCAAAATTCGTGCAGCCTCGTTTGAAACATCCTCAACCATAACATAGTCAAACAGACAACGCTGATTTTCCTTCATATGAAGAAGGTCAAAGTTGATTTGTATGACATAGTATGGGTCATCATTGTCAATCAACCATACACAACGTAGCGCCCGAGTGTGGTGGTTACTAAAACGAGGACTCTCTATCTCACCAGATTTCCCTTGAAGGATTTTACCACAGGATCCTAGAAGAAGATGTAATATTTAAATATAGAAACTTGTCAAATATACGGGGAAAGTTACTTATACAAAATGAGTATAAAAGCAGCAAAGGTTGATGGTGAGATTGCTACCAAATAAAAAAATTTGCACGGTTTTGTCCCAACAGAAGTATTGACCTGGAGATTTGAATACTCTACCAAGATTGTTGACCTTTTGAAGTGATAGTACACACAGGTTTCACCTCTCCAGGAGATTCCCTGCAGCTACATGCATGTCCCAAGTATCTAGCGATGCTTTTTGAAAAGCAAAGATTAATGGATTACCTGAAAATTCTGCTTGTGGTGATCTAGTAAACCCAGCAAAAGAGGAGTTGCTTGAAATGACATAATTGACTGCGAAACCTTGTCCGGTGATTGCAGAATCTGAGTAAAACCTTATCCAAAGCTTGCTACTTTTTGAGCTGAAAACGTGGCAAAATTTTAGTATCGATGAAATGAAGTTTTAGGAAATGACATTAGCTCTACACCTATAACATTCGTATAATAAAGCAACTTACTTGATGTCATTTGGTATCATGCTTCCACAAAATTTCCCAAGAATTGGTGCTAATTGTGAATCACCATCCCTAATGAGAATGTAGTCATAGCGACACTGTGGATGACTTTCTATTGCAAAAGTTTGGAACTTAAGATGAATTGTTGAATCAGCATCAGGCACATGGATTATCCACACACACAGTCGATTTTCAGGGTAGTTTTGGGGATATCCAGGACTTTTTATTAGTCCACTTGGAGCAGTCAGCTGTCCGCCACACCCTGAAATATAAAAATGCATTTTGTGTGCTGCTGCACTGGGTGAGTGTACCAACAAAATTGATAGACAAAGTGGCTATTACGCAATAAATCCATGGTCAGACTGTCTGAAAAATAATAAGGTAAGTACTGGTCTTGTAGTAATGACAAACGTTTTGCTATTTTTTCATTAGAAATTTTGCATTCTATTTAGTTGAATATCATTGATACAACTCTCCTAATTCAGTCCCACATACTCTACTAATGTTTTGAAATTCTCCTTATGGGCTTGATTACTTATTATTCAATCCTACAGATGTTACATAAATTTAAAAGTTATTTTAACTATAGTTTCTCAATCTCACGAAACTTTCATTGGCTTGATTTAAGGCGGACATGCTAAAGCCTATTGTGAAAATTTATTATGCAGATACTAATGTTTTCCTTCTGTTTTGCTTTTATTTTGTTTTATGATGAACTAGCACAACTAAATTCACTTTTTCCTTTCATTTTCCTTTCATTTTGTCCTTCATTTTCAGGCAAATTTTCACCTTTTGTTGCACAACAATATAAGAATAATCGTAGACTCAAAAGAATTTAAGAATATTGAAGTTTAGAAAAAAGAAAGGTATTCATATAGCGAAAGCTATACAACTGATGACGTCACTGCGTACCAACCATAGTATCAATAGTGACTTTAGTGTGTCCACATACAAAGCATTATGGGAGCCATTCAAACAGTAAATACATACGAAGGGGAGATATTTTTTGCCCTAGATGGTGGCCTAAATGAGTGTATGCTTGTATCCCATCAAAAGGACGATCAACAGCTTTGAAGATGTCTACGTATAGCGATAGTGAACAACCCTGACGCAGACAGCGGGCATGCAATGGAGCAACGAAGTGATCGATAACAATTCACAGTGACCAGACTATCATCAGCATAAAAGTGGTTAATATAGTGGGAAAAATTGGTATAGAAAGGTCCCAAGTGTTCTACTGGTAAGTTTTCTTTTCATGGTAAGTTTTCATTACTTGTAGTGCGATACGGCTCTAGCTTCACTTCATAAGCTTCATGTCATAAGCTAATTAATACCATCACAGATCTAGCACTATCGAAAATCTAAAATCTAATGTACGGTATGGAAATTAGGTTAAAATGCCTAGCGTCGTTGATTCTTGAGTGAAAATGACTATTAGTTGGAAATTGTTCCGTCACATTTTCTGTCAGTGGAAAGTTAAAGCTTAAAATGAGAATTGCAAAGTCTCAACTGGCCTGTGAGGAATGTGATCTTTTCAATTAATGGTAAGCCACAAATACTATCTTTTAAACAAAAGATATTTTTAACTGATTTAAGCAAAGCGAAGCTAAGAATCATGACGAACTCTGGCACGTTTTGTACTTAATCCATTGAAATGGTTTCCCAAAAAATGCTTGCGAAACACAGTCAGTTATGCAGTGGGAAAAGCCACCTAACTTTTTATGAACATGTAATGTTGTGATGATATTCATAGTTGCAAACTCCTTCGTCATTCAAACGCGTCAACTCTAATTACTATAGTATGTAATGAACAACTATGGTATGCAGCAAACTACCATAGTATGTAATGAACCACTATAGTATGTATGATGTAATGAAATACTATGGTATGTGATGAATTACTATGTGACAAGTAAATTATATATCCGTTCTTTGAATAAAATCCTTGAATTGTATGGCGAGCACTTACAGAATGGTGAAGCAACAGAAAGATACTCGTCATACGATGTTAAATCAATGATACACGGAGAAATAATGGTAGTGCTAAATGGGCGTGCATCCAGGCATGGAAAACACCGGTGACAATTGCATAGCTACTTAGTTCCTGAAATTATTACAGAGAAAGTGATGGTGCTCAAGACTATAGAAGTAGAAGTAAATTGTGATATGTTGCTTTCATTTTCAACATATCTGTTGTATCCCCTTCAATTCACAACTAGGGGGTGAGCCCATTTGCACCCCATCTCCACAATACCGCTGCAGCAATAGCACAGCTAAGGCTGGATTATAATCACAGCCAATAGTAGCATTAAGTCCTTGTAAATGGCTTTCTCGACAGCAACAGCAATTTTGCAAAAAAGCTAGAATAATTAAAATTTCACACAGAGGAAGGAAGCATTCAATGCAAGAAGAATTGTGAAGGAAGTCATTGTTTATGAGATATATAGAGTAAGTATGGAAAGAGCTTTCTTTGTATTTAATATCCTAGAGAATCATTAAAGAAAGGAAGTAAGGTGTCCGTAAAAGAAGTAAGTAACTCCATGCTTGGTTTTCTTACCTGAATCTTCCCCAAACAGCTGGAAAGCCTTAACAGTTATACCTAAATGAAAAAGTTCAATGAAACACTAAAGAAAAAGCTTTTTAATAAAACTGCTAAAAAAGACTTTGCTAACAGTATTTTCGCATACACGAAATACCTCCTTCCTCCTTTCATTATTTTGGCAAAAACCATTTCAAACATCATTAGCAGTGGCTTAGTAAGTTCAATTATGGTTAAAAAATAACTGATGTCGAACCGAAATTACCAAATAGCAACGTTCAAAACTTAGAGAAAATCACAAACTGAAAAAACGTTATATCCACAAAGTGTTCAAAACTGCTCAATTTCATCAAGTTATAAATAGATACTCCTACAAAATGTCGTTTGGCCTAGTCAATAACAGAGATAAATAGAGGACAGTGGGTTACCACGGTTACCACAGTTGAACTGAGTCTACTGAACGAAAAAGGACCTTTGACAGAGAAGGTAATGAGAACCTAGAAAAGCTTGTTAGCCTACCTCTTTCTGTAAGCAAGGTGATCCCAACAAAAACTGCGAACCAATATAGTGTTACAAACATGACGTTGCGTGTCTAGCTTGACTGATATATTGGTGAAACAAAGTGTTTCCTTGCCTTTCTAGAACTCTATTATTGCGGCTGATACAGAAGCCACGTACGTCCTCCTTTCAGACAAAGAAATGACCATATCCGAAAAGAGGCGAAACTGTTGACATTATGACTCTTCTTCCTTGAGTCAGATAATCAAGGAAGCCTCGCTCTAAGAAGTCTCAAATGATTCAATGTTTGTATTCGCTTTAGGTTGCATACAATGATGAACAAACCTTAGGCAAGACCCTTGACAACACAAGTACGTGCGATATAGCCGTTGCTCACTTTTTGATACCCTTCAACGAAGTGAGTTGTGCTACACAAAAGAATATTTGAGCTTTTTCATTAACAGTTGTGGTCAAACGTGGACGTTCAAAACTTTGTTGTTGCGCTTAGTGCTACCGAAAGATTTCAGAGGCCCTGGAGGAAAAGAGAAATGCGAAGCCCCATTCGAGTGGAAAAGAATTGACCCTATTCATCAAGTAAAAGACTTGACCGCCTTGGAATTAACTCCGGATAAATAACTTCTAGTCCTACTATGTGAGGCTCCTTCTAAGCAGCTCTGGTTGCACTATGAATCAATATGATTCCATATTTCACGTGATAAGTTTCTTAACCAAAAACAAGACCATGACAGAGATATTTGAAAATAAAACAACCTTCCTTTATCGTAAGTGCAACACACATTTTAAGGTGGTTAAATAAGAATGTACCAAAATACAACAACAACAACAATAACAATATAAAATCGAATATTTACGAGATCTACCAATCAAAATACTCCTAGTTACTGCTTAGCATTGGAAGATGCAAATATCTGAATGACTTCAAAAATTAGTAGAAAGAAAGAAATACAAAGAACTGCAACCTGTAAAAATTCTTGTCTAGCAATTTTGAGGAAAAGATGGACTTTCTTATTCAATTAAAGAGAAATTTCAGCTCTACCAAACGGTGATAAGAGCTATAATGCAATTTCAACAGAGGATCACTACCTATGCCAAAGTTGTAACTTTTATCTACGAAGAAAAAAGTCTTCTGAACGAAACGTGAAAGGACAAACAGATTTCACAGGACTGAGCCAGAAATTGAAGCCAAGCTTTTGGGTGAAGATTTTGAGAACGATCTAGATTACAGCAATGCGTATGAACTATGATATTTGGCTATTGATAAACTAAGGTTGGTAAGTAATAGACTAAGCATAACATCTCATCTATATGAAAATATGCACCTAAACATGAGTCTTGCAATTATGTAACAAAAGTAAAGAGTTTGTAAATATAAATCTATGAAAGATAAAATTGATAAGAAAATGTAGCGATGCAAAGGAGAACAGAGAAACAATTTCAGAAAAACATGACATAAGATCAAAACAAACACAACCAGAAAAAATTATAAAAAAACTCTAAATGAAGTCTCAAAAATTTCTAAACTTGATATGATATATCATTCAGCGATATGTTTTATGAATTTTCAAGCAAATAACGAAACCTTACTTGGATATAATGCAAAGCAGTTTTCAAAGAGAAATGGCCGGGATAACATCAACTTCAAAAGCTATTTGAAAAACTCAGCTGGTTAACGTCCTTACTTATTTGGGGGAAAACGACGAGATAAACATCCAATTGAACGCCCAGTAAAGGAAGGGGTGCAGAAATATTAGGTTTGAGTCGTGTGCTTGGGAACGTGCCTAGACAAACCACGTGATATGACTACTAATGACGTATGCAAAATGGGACTATACATCTATCGGATGTATTTTGATTAGTCAAGTAAACCAGCTACAACGCGCAGGTGAGCAACATTTTACATCTACATCTCCAGAAATTCTCTTTAAACCTAGTATTACCGTCTTATTGAAGCTACCATTAATAAATAAAATTTTACAATTGTTTACTAGCCTAAAATAGATAATTTCATACTTCACAAACACATTGGAATCAAAACAAAGCTTTGGGGAGCAGAATTACGAATTATTTATTTAAAACGTACGAAGCATTTGGAAAGTGTCTCAAATACAACTGGGCTTATAAAGCCCAAACTTTTCACAACGTAAAAGCTTTATTATTCCATGATTGGAAAACATACAATCATCTTTCTTATACAGTTTAATAACCAAATATAACTAAAAAATGTCAATATCCACTGCCGTTTAATTACATCATTTTGTGTTCACTTCAATAGCACAAAGAAGTAAAGGCTCATAATCTATGGGAAATGGAAGTAGCCTAGAAATTTGGACTCAGAGAATATAAATTCAGGTAGTAATTAGCGATTTGCTTTCATAACAATTTACTGATATTTTACACAATTGCCAAGCCACAGCAAGGACAACTGAAGTATGTTCAACTTAGTCGTTGACATCATGGCAATAGTGAAGAAAGTGATCATTTCTTTCTGTGTGAATTGCTTTATATATCAACATACGAACGAGAATTTCTAAGGCAAGGTTATTCTGTAAACCTACTGACTCTTCTCCAGCAGCATGGGCCTAACTTAATCATTACTAGCTAGCAGTGAACATCTATGACTTTTCGATTCAACTCACACTGCTAGGAACACCTAGTTTCCGGTAACTCATGCGCAATAAATACTAACTTACAACTTCTTTTGTAATGTAGTCCATTCGACTTTAAAATCATCCTCTTTGCCTTCTTTTGCGTATTTGATGAAGATTCTTCTACTTTTAGTTGGAATTGTAATATGTGGCATATGTCTACCAACTGGACAGAGGCGAGATATCAATTTATAGCTACTATCTAGCACCTTGTAGATCTCCATAAAATTTGCTGTACAATTGCCCTTTTTTCGGAACCCAAGATCTCTTATATGAAGATAAATCCTTCTCTTTGTGGATGTCTTTATTGTCCATGTGCAAAAGGTACTATGGGTGCCATCTGAGGAGTGTGCATTTCTTGGGATTTGCAATTTTCCGTTGTTACCACTCATTGGAAAACTGCATGCTGCAGTACAAAATAACATGACTATAGCTAACTGGTTAGTAAGATAAAGCATGGGAAAAAGATAATTGGTGAACTATTATGAAGTTGATAATTATTAATAATAAAGAGAATGAGGAGCTCTTTTTAACTCATAGTTTCAGTAATGTTCTTCCTAACCCTAAGTAGATAGTAAGCGTATTGTCGTTGACAAATGGTAAAAACAACCTCTGAAATAGGCATTATAAGCTATGACCAAAGGTTACTGCTACACTTCAATCAATAACTTAAAATACCATTTTTCAATTGAATACCACAAAAACATTCTCAGAGAAAATATATCTATATACAATATATCTCAAATGCACTCGAACACTCTTTCCACTATGTTTAAAAGCAAGTCGTTTACATCAAACAAATAATGTGGGGTTTAATGACACTAGAAGAACTCAAAAACAAAGACCACGTTTTTGACTTCATATTGCAAATAACGAATCCTATAGTCTATCATTAATATTCTCCTACAGTTCTAAAATAAATGGCCTATCATAAAGAAAATAAACTTGATAGAACTCTCGTCGAATTGGGTATCCTTTGTCATAATTAATCTATTGGAGAAATTATAAAGCTCGCTGAATACAGACCTGAATGTTCAGTGTTATCATCTTTTATGTGTCTTCTTTTTCGTTTGCTTTTAACTGTTTTCCACGAAGCAAGAAATCCTGCATCATTAGTTGAGCTATCTGACTTGAATCTAATCCACAATGTTCCTCTATTTGAGAATTCCATGTTGGGCAAAGTTGAACCACAAAATTTCCCCAATCGCGTTGACTGTCTTGATTCACCATCTCTTAACTTTTAGGAAAATATATACAACAAATTATCGCAATTTGTGGAACAGAGAAAACTAAAGAACTAAAGGAGCTGAATAAAACTTAAGAAATATAGGAAACAACCATTCGGTGCGCAAAATAACTCTAAAAATGTGTACTGTTTCCCCGACGCTAACATAGGCCCAAAATGTTCTCCGACGTACAAATTAAACAAACGATGGAAGGAAGAGAATAAGATAAAGTCTGCAGGCAGCAAAATCAGTTCATTTTTGCAAAAGTAATATTCAAACTAACAAACAATGGTACCTCAACAAAGTCGTATCCACAGCGCGATTCAGCCTCCAGATTGAAACTTTTAAATGAAAGCTGAACAGGTCTGCCAGAAGCTGGCTTTATTACCCAGATGCAGTCTGAATTTGGCGGGTAAAATGCTGGGTAATTTGGAGATGAAATCTCACCTTTTTCACCAGTTAGAACCCCACCGCAGGCTGAAAAAGGATTAAAAACACAACTTCAAATATGTCTAAGGGAAGTAGCTTAAATATTGGCAATGTAAGTCACATAAATAACTGAATGCAGGGAATGGAATCGACATCACAACTTTTTTTATGAATTATTCCCCAAAATCAGCTAAGAATAAGTTGAAGAATAAGTTCGTCGTAAAACAAACAATGCATTGTCATTAAAGGATCATGCAAATAGAACGTACTCATCAAGGGGGAGGAGATTTGTAAAACAGGAAGTTTTACACAAAAAGATGGTTTAAAAAAGCGTATCCTTGCGTACAATGGGAAGGGTGGGTCACAATTTTGAATATATGCGGATACGTAGCATGCGCATGATCCCAAAACGAATCTGTTGTAGGTAGTCCAATAAAAAGATGGAATTTTTATGCATATTATTGTAGTGCAATTAACAGTGCAGGTTATAAACAATCCTTCAACGGATGTTTATAAAAATTTCACCAAATTGTAGAGGTTCCCAATTAAAACAGCAGTATACCGGAGCTTGACTGGTGTCTATCAGTCTTGGAGTACGCTGGGGAGATTCCAGTAGGTAGCCACTTCCAATTAGCTTGGAAACCTAATCTGTTCTCTGAGACATCAGACTTGAATTTGACAAACAAAGAATTGTCTGCTGACAAATATGTAGTCGGTAAGTTTCCTCCACAAAATTTTCCAATGAATGGTGAACTTGAGGCAGCACCATCTCTAAGCTCCACAAAATCGTACCTACATGCACTGTCTTCTTCAAGCGAAAATGTTTTAAATGTAATAGATATCCGTCCAGCTGAAGGACCCATAAGGACCCATGTTATATCAGCACTGTTCGGGTATGGTCTTGGATAGTTGGGAGATTGAATAACACCACTTTGTCCTGTTATCAATCCCCCTTTTGCGTTGACTGTAATTAAATAAGCGTGCGTGAAATCAAACGTGCAGCTAATTGTGCTCAAAATAAAACGATGTGGAAAGAAAATAAAATTCTGAATTTTCATAAAAACAAAAACAGTGCTAAAAATTGTTACTGTCTTCTTAATATTAGGTTTTGTCATGTTGCATGTTTAGTAGCCGTTAAAGGCTGCTGCATCTGGTTATGAACAATTAACACAATTATGCTAATAACAATAGTAAAAAATAATTCTTACATGGGCAGCAAGAAACCATAGCATGCTCAGTCTGGCCAAAGCAGTCTGGCCAAAGTTAAAATATAGCAAAGGCAGTTAATGTCACATTTATAAAGCATATATACAATTCGGCAACACACAAGAGCGAACAGCAAACTAATGCTTGCATGTAGATTGTTGGCTAAACTTGTTTTGAAAAATTTCAAATGGTGCTTTTGCTTTTGTGCACAAAGGGCAGTCGGTTCGTGGTCATACTTATGGGCGGTTTTAATAGCTCAAAAACACCTATCCTTATGAATAAAACTAGGCAAATTTATGCAAAATAATACTAATTTAATCTGTCATCAACCTTAGAGAAAAACAGACTGAGTGAGGGCTACATGACGGTTAACAAAGTATATAATGCTATGCGCTATTACATCTTTCTATAAGGAAACTGTGCACGAGAGAAGTGAGCAAAGATGCGGAGGAGATCGGTGAAGGCTAATGTAGAACTGCGATACCTTAAGTTGCTACTAACTAAAAACCTACACCAACAGTTGGCAAAGCACCAATAAAGAGGGTACGACTAAGAAATTATGAAATTTTTTTAACTTACCACTGGGTTTAGTGGGGGTCATCGGCTGTGCAGTGCTTAATTTTGGGGTGCTTGGTTTCGTAATTGTTGTCGGTAAACGTGTTGAAAGTCGTGGTGGTTTCCTCCGTGTCGGCAAACGTGTTGTTCCAGGTTCTGCTGTTCCTATCGTGTTGTCTTTCACAAACTTCCATGTCATTTTAAATCCGCTATATGGTGTTTTACAATCGGCTCTCAGTTGAATCCAAATGTTGTTGCTAGATGATAATATATTTCCTGGCTTTGTATTGCCACAATAGCGTCCGACCGCAGCGCTAGCAGAAGAAGAGCCGTCTCGAATAAGGAGATAGTCCTTGGAGCAACCTTCATTTTGCTCTAAGCTGAAATTCACGAAATCCATTGACAACTTATAACCTTTAGGTGCTACTAGCACCCACGTGCACAATATGTCATTAGGATATGGTAGAGGAAAGTTCGGCGAGGATATGCTGCCTGGTGAATGTGTCTTCATTCCACCGCAGTTGAAATCTGTAAAAAGACACAAGTTAACAATGAATAAAGTAGCAGTTATGAATCCTAATTCAACATAAGTAATGCATATGTATTATCTGCGTATTTGCAAAAATACGGTCAAATATAATATTAATATGCTGCTATTTCATCATTTCTACCATTTTCTAAGCAAAGTCAAAGATATATTGAACTGCATCAACAATTTTGCAGTGCTTTAGAATTATGGGAATGTTACACAAAAATTCCATTCTTCCTACATCAATCTAAATCTTTTAACTAAAACCATCTTCAAACAATTCTTTACAGCAATTACATTTGAAATCTACCTTTAAAACAGCAACCTTCCTGGAGGGCATCTCCCATACATGGACTGTGGTGATCCATCATACACGGACTCTCAGGGCCTGTTCATATGGGTCCGCGAACCGAGGCAGCTCACTTAGCGAGATTTTGCCTAACCCTCAATTCCCATACAAATGTATTTTCTGTTCATATGGGGAAGGGAACTAGCCCGCCAAGTGAGTTCTCGCTTGAGAACTGCCGAGATCTCGGTAAGCGGGCTAAAAAAGTTTTGAAAGCTACTCCATAGGTGTTAGCGAACATCTGAATAATGCTCAAGCTCTCACATGACAGTTTATATCCTAGTAGGCGGGCTCATATGAACAGAACATTAAATTTGTCCCGGTAAATGAGCTGGCCCACAAAGCGGGCTCATATGAAGAGGTCTTAACTAACGTATGACCAGTGCTGATAAAAATTGATTAACCAGCTTTACTGAATTAATTCACTTAGGCGCTTCACAATGCGAACAATGTGTATAACAAACCTTTAAAAGAATTTTCAGTCTGCTCAAACCAACTTAACACAAATTGAGAATTTGTATTTTCTTCGATTCTATGCTCAATATAAACGGCATTCCCGCTTGACTTGAATGACGAAGCAGTTTGATTTTTACAGAACATCTTGATCTGCTTGGAATTGAAACTCAAACCATCTCTAATTAACAAGCTACTTCTACAATCTTCATGCTGAAAAAGGGCAGCTAGAAGCTGCAAGTCAATGACCGAAGCTGGTCCCACTTCAATTGTCCATGTACAAGTTATTGTGAATGGATATGTACTATTAAATTTTGGACTCCTAAGCACTCCATACCTCCCATACAACCGGCCACCACAAGATGGTGCTAAAAAAGCAACAAAAATTTCATAAATTTATAACCACAAGTTGAATATTTGAAACAAGCAATGACTAAAAAGAGGGCGGTAGAAAAATGCATATGCTTACAGAAATTAAAATTTTTTTGAGAAAAAAATAATTTGACTTCAGGCATATATTAACTAATAGATGCTTTATGACATTAGATGAAATGTCAAAAATAGTGTGGAGCTTCTGAGAAAGAGCAAAAAGGCCCGAAACTCTAAGCACTTTAAGAACAATTTCTATCTACTACAAAAGAGAGGTTACCAAATACCAGAAGATCTAGGCATTAGACAGCACCAAGTAAATAACATTTGAGAACTTTAAATTCAAATTCATGTTAAAAAGATCCCTCTCTAGCATTTGGTACAACAAATATTCAAGAAGAAAACTAATAAAAGCTAGTTAAGTATAAAGAAATTCTTGTAGAAAATCCCCCAAATGATTTCTAAATTCACTAAAAATTCTCTGATTATGTACATTTAAAATAGGAAGGAAAATCTTTCATTCAAACAAAACTGAAGAACTTGCAGAAATGGAAATTCAATAAAAATCTGCTCTGCAGTCCAACGTTCACATAAATGAAAAATGCTCAAAATCTGCTTCAACGTAGAATAATCAATGCAAAACAGCATTGATAAACAAGAAATTTTTAAACACTGAAACTATTGCATCTTCTGGGAGAACACTGGCATTCATTCGCCAGGGCTTGGGATCTCCACTTACGCTTAAAACCAGTTCCTTGTGTAGATACATCCGACATTAATGTAATACGAAGTAAATTTGAGTTTGTAAGCACATCAGCAGGTACATTGTATCCAAAATGTGGATAAAATAATAATTATCATTATCAAAAAGTATTTTATCATTTTGACAATTAATGCTGGGTTTTGAAGCAAACCTTGACATGAAAAATCAGAAGTACGTTCGGAAAGATTTCAATAACCTTTGAACATCTCTGATTGGGTAGATAACTATTTGGAAAACTTGGAGAAGTAACTGTGCTAGTTTAAACTTAAACAAGA